>OX424572.1:87667646-88040958 GCA_949152435.1 Gastracanthus pulcherrimus
CAAAATGAACAATGCAGTAGCTACAAAGTGGCAGAAAGTTATGATTTTGCAAAATTTCTAATCGTTTTTTTTTACTGAAAATCGGAGTTTTTGACAGATTTATAAGCAATGGCTGTTTTAGTTCTGCTGAAATTTTAGATAATATTAATTTTACATCGCATCATTCGCAATAATAATTAAATGTTGACTCTCGATAACAAAAAAATTTGTCCAAAAAGTGGATAAAGGTGCTTCGTGACGGAGAAATTTGTAAATAGTTTAACGCGTTTGCGTTAATCCAACACCCTTCTAGTACAGCGATTAAATCATCAATAGTTGTAATTATCAATTTTCTGTTAATTTTGGTATATGAACTTGTACTCGTGAATAGTATTTTTAATTTGAAGTATTTTTGTACTTGTGAAGTCAAGTACTCAGTATTTTTTTCGAACTACTTTGTTTAAACAAAATTACTTATACATTAAGGCACTTAAGTATCATCGTTACAGTGGCGCCCGTCACTGCGTTTACGCAAAACTGTTCGCTTAACTTTTCTAATTTAAATAATAAAATATACTTCCGCCCCAAAGTATAACTCACACAACTCTACTCCACTTTTAATCATCTGCCCTCTAACGAACATTCCCCTTCTATACTCCACCAAAGGCCCCTTTCCTTCCCAACCGCACCAGTCTCAAAAAGAAAACAGCGATCCACACTCAGAGCCGAGAAAACTACTGCAGTCTCGAGGATTACATACACACACGCGCGCGCGCAGGCTCGTACAAAAGGAGCAGAGAGCGCGGATTCGCCCGTTAAGGCGAAGAGGAGAGACCAGTCTCGCGGCATCGGAAGGCAGAAGGCCTTGCCTCTTTTAAAAGGCTGACGCGCCGGACGTCAGGCCGCAGTCGCCGCAAGTTCAGGATCTCCTTCGCGGAATGCGCACACGTGTGTGTACTGTACAGTGAGTTGAGTGCACTGCGCGCCGGGGATATATATTTTATATCATGTGTGTGTGAATGCGGGGTTGAAAGAGGCAGTGGCAGTTTTTGTGGAAAGGGATGTAGGATTTCTGTCGGTGTTTAGGGGGGGAGTGGGTGTAAGGGAGGTGTTTTTTTGGTGGATGTTTAAGGTGGATAGAGGCGAGTGGTTGAAACGTTGTTAATATATGCAGGTTTTTGTGTGATCAGATACGTGTTTGTAGTATGATAAAGCTCATTGAACGAAGAAATATTTTATGCAGGCGAATATAGTTTGGATTTCGAAGCGTGTCGATTTTAGTATTCTTGTGTTTTAGATGTAAAAGCACTCTCAAAAAGCTTTTCTAATAGTAAATATTTTAATCGCAAGTGTTAGAAAGTTTAAACTTGTATACAGAGAATAGTTCGCATAGGCTAAAGAACTTGCATATAATATATTCCCAATAGAATTTATCACAAAATTTCTTTTATTACGTTAATATTTTAAAAATAAAAAAGAAAAGTTCATGTATAAATGTAAAATAATTTCAAACACATTATAAAATGATATATCTTTCGCCAGTCTACCTTGAATTTTAACTGTATACCGAGCTTTACAATTAAAAAGAAATAACCAATTTTTTAGATAAATTTTGTTTTTAGTTATAATTAGTTATCTACAGAAGATGGCACAGCTAAACGACGAGACGATATGGAGAGGGCATGATAAATAATCTAACCTAACTTATCAACCAATTCGGCGATAGCACCCTCTGCATCTAACTTAATTTTTTTTACCAATTACTAGAAAGCATCTTTAATAGTGCCCATGTCAGAGTTTCTTCAGTGCCTATTTTCTTCTTATGAGTGCCAGTTCTAAAAATGCTCAGACTTTTACTTATAGATTAAAACTGCAGTGTGAAAAAATGCAACTTTCCTACGTTAAAGCATTCGACTACTTAATAAGTAATAAACAACTTTAAATAGCTTTCTATCTGAAACTGTCATATAACTGCTACAAGCATTGTATACAACAATAAGCCACAATATATTAGAGAAAATTTCTAAATAAGTATTTTTTTCAAGTTTTATACCTGGCATAAATAAAATTATCTAGATTTCCTTAAATAAATTATAGAAAGAATGTTACTTGATTCTAATATTATACCGATTTTCTCGAGAGAAATGAGATGAACTTTTGCTCTCTGATCTCTGCTTTTACGATTCTGCAATGCACGTGCTCAATCATGTTAATCATCATAAATATATTATAAGTGCAGAAAAGAGGACCAGTAGAGAGAATAACTGATCGTTTCCTCGTCCGTCAAAGGCGAATTTAAATCGTTCAATACGTATACTTATCTGAATACTTAATAAAAAGAAGCTTTTATATGACAACTACCTTCCCAAGTACTCTTTCTGCTTCAATAGAAATTACCTTTACACGCCGACTACTTACGTATTATTCTTTAGTTCTACATTTATAAACCGTATTTATTTTATACTTTTATCGACACTTATTTTCCTATCAATTTAAATTTAATATTTTTTCTGATAAAAATAATTTATTTTCGATCGTGTTTAAAAATTCCTATTTCTTTGTCACCATTCGAGGAGCGATGATTACAATTCTGTAATATTTTTGTAGGTAACAATTTGGAGAAAAAAATAGGAAAAATAGTGGGAGATATACATCCCATAATGATACTATAACTAAAAAGTATACAAGTTTGGAACGAAATATACTAAATTTATTAAAAATATATTCTTTCAAAACTTCTTTTAATTTTCATCAACGAAAACGTTCTCCTATAAAACTATCCTTTCTATACATGACACATATTAAATTTCCGATACAGCACTATAACACCATTACAAACACGTGAAACCATAGCATCCAGCATACGAAGCGTCATTACGTTCTCTCCACAACGTCACTCGTACGCGCGTATAGCTCTCGGGAAAAGCACAGCGAATCGATCGAGCCATGTGTAGAGATAAAAGAAAAGAAAAAAAAGTAAAGCATCAGCCACTCACCGCAAGTATTATTAGCTATGAGATCGGAGTGCTTGTAGATGTAGTGTGCGGACTGGAGGGACTCCTCCTCGGGTTGTATGTGGTGGAGGGCCTCGCCGTCGAAGATGACGCCCTTCAGGCCCCGACAGGTGGAGACGGCCGCCCACGAGCCGGGCATGTCCCGTATGCTGCCCTGATAGTGGCATAGTTCCTGAAAGAATAGAACGAAAAATAACGGGGAAATTATATTGTTAGATTAGGCGACGGTTTGAGGCACGTTTCTTTCAAAGTTGTGTAATATAAAGGCTTTTGGAAATCGGCTTTCAATCGTATTTGCCTGAAAGTGCGGTGTATAATGTTGTGGCTTTTGGAACAATTCAAAAGCAATGGTTCGAATAGATGTGCGCTCATTAAATTTGGGGAACTTTTGATTGGCACTTCTTGAACTACATTTATAAGTACTGCAGTTTTAGTCGATTTCAACTGAAAGACCATTTCTGTAAGCGGACTGTGGGGGGAACTTTGATTTTAACACGTCGCTTGTTTAATTAATAATAATTGGAATTGCATTTATTGATAACTTTAGATTTAACAACATTGTTAATAATAGGTCGAGTGATACAATTAAATCTATGAGATTGAAAATAAAATTTAGATTTTTATTGGTCTACAACATTCAAGAACAAGCGATAATTCTTAAACGAAAGATATAAAAAGCCATTGAATATATCTCTCTAAATTTGATATTTACTGTTTCACAATGAAAGTCACTGTTGTAAATCTAAAATGACAAAAGAAAAGTGACTATTTTGAAGTACGACAAAAGCCTTTTAGTAGATGTAGTAACTACCCTGGTAAAAAATTACCCAACCAAAATGGCCTGTCTGATAACTATTGGTCAATTTTTTGGCCAACACATAACGACAACATGGACTGTATTATCTGTATAATAATTGAGTATTTGGAACATAAAATAAGAATAACAATAAAAAAATTATTTCATTGTAAAAAGTACCTATAAAATTCATACAAGATTAGTATTTATTTCATTATGCATTATATAGTATTTGAAGAAGAAGCTAACTCAGTTTTTGCTTGAAGATTAGGCTAACTCGGTTTTTTGCGATTGAAGAACGGGCTAACTCAGAATTCGCTCAATAAAGGGCTAGTTAAATTAATTATTTTTATATTTAATTTTGTAATTTGCATTAATAAAAAATAGGGAAATTTATTTTTTTCACAAAACACATATTTTCCTATTTTTATTATTGCCTATTGCAAAATTTAACCAGAGAAATAATTAGTTAAATTAAACCTTCTTTGCGCGATTTTTGAGTTAGCCCGTTATTCAAGCGCAAGCCGAGTCAGCCTGTTCTTCAAGCTAAAACTGGGTTAGACTCTTCTTCAAGCGCTTTCCGAAATAGCCTCTTCTTACACTCAACCGTCAAATATAAAAACTTTTGAATAAATTGTTCGCTTAAATGATTTGTATTTTATCAATGTTTACATAACCTTATTCCAATATATTTTTAATTAAATAAATTTTTAATCATTATTTGACTTTAATTTATTTATTCATTTAACAATTGACTTTGATAATTTATAGTTAATAATTTAACCTCAAAATCTGAAAACAGTATATTTACTATAACCTACTTTTATAAAGTAACGTTCTTTTCTGTATGTTATTTTGCAACTTTATATCAATGAGTCAATGTTTTATGAACTATTTTAATTACAAAACCGTTACAAATTTACTTTTTTGTGATTTTTAAAATTCGGTCTCAGTTGGCCAACGACAATAGTTATTCCGTGACGGAATAAGCGGAATTTTTAACCAACCGATGGTCAAATCGTTGGCCAAATCGGTTGGGTACAGTTTCTACTAGGGTAGCCATTTCTTACTCTCTAAAACTGGAAGAGTGATTTTTCACTCGAATCGAGTGATTTCCTACTCTTTGGCAAAGTAATAAGTGAGCCAGTAGGCTTCGAGTGATTCACCACTTTTCAAAAGAGTGATATGTTCACTCTTCCGTAAGAGTGATTTATCACTTGTGTTGGAGAGAAAGATAATATCTTTATAAAGCATAATTTGCGTAACTAATTGTACTTTTTTATTACTATCTCTTTCTAAATACTTTAAAATCATTAAATAAGTTTAATAAATTAAAATGAAAAAAAAAAAGAAAAAAGAAAAATTCAACTATGGTGAGTATTGATCTAGATGCCTTAGCTTACTGTACCAGCTCTTAATCCACTAGATCAATCAGACCTTGGAGTATAAAAACAAAGTTTTCTATATAAGTTTAGACAATTAAGGATATTACTTTAAACTAAGTGAATTAATATAGCTTATTAACTTTTTAATACTTGAAAAAAAGCAGATGAATTAATTAACGGGATCGCACATTCCTAACCTCAAAAGCTACTAGATCACTCGAGATAAACGAGTGATTAGCACCACTCGTTTTGTTCGAGTGAAAAATATCACTCCATTCGAGTGAAGTATACAGAAAAGTGACTCGAAACTGAGTGATTTAGCTCGTCACTCTTTAAAAGAGTGAACAAATCACTCTTCCAGATTTAGAGAGTACCGATTTATATAAAAATGGCTTGTTTCTAGTCTAAAAATCATATTACAAATAGACTGCCTAAGACGAGTACTGAGGTATATAATATAAGTACGTATTAATAATATTTATAGGCTGGGCTGAGAATAATATTGACCGTCAAAAATTTAAATAAAGTAAAGTTTTTATTTATGACTTATTCTTTTACTCAAATTTAACTAATAGGTAGAAATTGATAACCGACATTTTATTTAGGCATTTTTTTTATTTTCAGATAATCAACAGTGACGACGTAGAAATTATATTTGATGAAAATTAGAATTTATAGATTTTTCTGTTAATACAAGAAAAATCTGTTATTATTCGAATTATTATGTAATTATCTATAGACTAAACAAATGTATTTTTAATCGATAAGGAATAAACTATTTGATTGTGGAGTTGAATAATTGATTAATTTGTTCATGATAAGACTCCAAGATCAAATAAAACTCCGATTTAATGTTTGTGTTTTTTCTTTGCAGCGAGAGCAATCAAATGATATCTATAATGAGGTACATGCAATGGTTTTCTTTTCATTACATTTTTAGTGCTCAGTTATAAATAAGGCTGTCCAGTATTTTAAGCGCTCTCTTGAAATAAAGCAGCTTACTCTAGCTCAATAATCATGATGGGCGTTGCAAAATTTTCGACGGCTTTTCTTTCTTTAGTAAGTCAAATTTATTCATTTAAATCAGTCGTCATCATAAATGTAATAGATGTTTTTACAATTTTGACAAAAATGAATATTATAATCCATGTTTTGATTATAATTGAAAGTAATATAATATAACTCATACAAGGAAAACAAAAGAGTATTATTTGTCTTTTTACAGAAACATTTTAATTTCCTGATTATTTAAGCTACTGAAAAGTATTAAAATTCTTTTTTAAAATAGGTCTTGCTCTTTACTGTACAATACAATGGCGCAAAAGCACTCAGTCTTAAAGAATATCTACCGAAGGAGATTCAACTACTGGAGACAATAGGAGAAAGCTTAAAAAGCATCGATAATACACTACAGGTAGTCCAGAATGTAATAGATGATGAGAATTCAGTACCAGAACCATCACGCAGACTGAGTAAATCCAAGGTAAGGATTCCTTCATTCAAAGAGACAATTTCCTTCAAAGTGCTTCTTTACGTATTTAAATGTTTCTTCTATATTTTCTGAACATCTCCAAGTATTAAAATTGATAAATGATAATACATCTTTTAAAATAATATAAGAGTCCTTCTTATGTGAAAAAAGATATTGTCAATGTATGTATTTTATTGTATTCCAGTTTTAACACAGGTCTGACGTATAATAAAGTATACGTGCTAAGAGGTGTAAGAAAATTCTATAAATTTCAGAAGTTGTGAAGTAAAATCCAACCAGCTAACATTTGGTAATAGTTGAAAGAATATCAATATGTCAGAGTGCATATTGAGTCAAAATTCGCTTATCGTAGGCTAAAAAATGAAATCATTTCTTTTGGAACTTTCAGCAAATCTTTAAAATATTCCTTTACCTTAATTTAGGGCAAGAATTTCTAAAAGCTGAATAACATCTGCAATTTGTTCTCGAATTTGTTAATAAAATAAACCAATTCTTTTTTGTTTCAAATAAAAATATTCTGAAAGTTTCTAGGGAAATGGTTGAAAATCGGATTTTCAAGCTTACGGTAAGTAATTTATTGTTTTTTTAAAAACCTTTTACTAATTACAATTTATTTCTTGGTATTTAACTTACAATATAAAAGTTGTTCACTTTTTAGTAATTATCACCTTTGTATAGAGTTTAACGCAAACTTGACCCCTTAAAATAATAGTAATTCATGTCACTGTAAACCACATTTTATAACATTCAACACACGCATAAGATTTTCCATCTGCTCAAGCAGTCATCGTCAGGCATCGAGGCAAGAAAAGCGTTGGACAACGTTCAAGAATTATCAAAACTAATTCAACGCAGGAAGGGCCTGCTGCCACTTATCCTCCACTTCCCAGACGCACTCGACGAACAGTCGACTGACAACGATTCTCAAAATCTGTCTCAGGAGGTAGAACAAAACCAGCGAGTTGCGAGCCCCACAGCGAGAGTTGCTTCAGGGACGCAAAAGCTCGCAAACGCGACTGATAATCATCAGGCACTGGGCGGACAACGAGCCCGTCAATTGGACTACGATCAGCAGTGGATAAATGGAACTAATCCGGAGGACGATCAAGGTAACGTATTTTTTTATTAGTGTGTACTACTGAGGAAATAAGATGGGTGAGACAAGGGCAAAATAAGACACGGGATAAAGGGAACTTAATTTATAGTGTTTTAAAATAATTATGAAAATTGATGCTCAGGAAATTTTACACTGAGTTTTTCAAATCTTGAATTCTGAGAGGATGGAAAATTTAATTTGCTTTCGTTGCTATGCAAATGAAAATTTATAAAGTGTTGAGAGCATGTTTGCGATATCACGAAATTGTTTATAAATTTCCTGAAATTACTTTTTACTAATAAGGAGAGACCATGGACTCCTGGTCTTGGATTTTTATGAAACTTTGGTGATCGACTTTTGGAACCTAAAAATGGAGCTCAGTATCCGTAGTTTTATCCCATGACACTTTAAATCTGAGATAGTTCCAAAAAACATTAGCATTGCTCATATAGGCAATGCTAAAAAACAAATATATGTAGATATACTATCAACGTTAATGAAATACGCCGTATCTACCGTATAAAGGCCCATGGGATCAAACCAGGAGTATTGGACTTCATTTTTAGGTACCAGAAAACAATCCCTAAAGTTTCATCAATATCGATGACCCGGTCTCCGTGGTCCCCCCTTGTAAGTAGTGTATTTCATTTTTTATTAAAAGTATATTTTTTTGAAGACATATTTCTGAGAAAATAATCATTTAATTTTTTTTTAACGAAGGATTAAAGTGAGTTTAGTTCTTTTAACAATTAATTTATGTACATACGTTAAAGCAATGGCTTTTATCATATTTTATAATAAAAGTATAATTTAAGAAATATATAAAAAGAAATTTTATGAAATTTTATAAAGGAATCTGTATTAGACTTCAAAAATCAAAGTTTGTATTCAGGCTCATTATACTTTAGTTCTGCCGATGAATAATGATCGTATATAACATTTTGAATACCCTTGTAGCTAGAAATTAGCTAGAAATCAGTTAAAAACGACATACTTTTTAGCTAATTTCTAGCTAGATTCTGCTTAATATTCTAGTTAATATAAAATTGATAAACCAAGTAATTTATGTATTAATTAATAATGGAAATAATAATAATTTTATAATAATCAAAGTAATACGCAATTCTAATGATACTACATTAAGTATTTTGCTAAATTAAAGTTAAAAATGTACTTTAAATGTCTAGTAGTAATGGAGGTTAGGTTATTTGGTTACGTAACGACGCGAGCATATAAAAAGTATTATTTACACAAAAAGTACCAAAGCCCCGAGTAAAATTTAAGTGTCTTTATTAAAGAAATTTATGTTATAAATAATACAATGCATGTAGTCATATAATTATTATTATTTTAAAAATAACAATAAAAACAGAATAATGTAAATTATGACGAAATTTGGAGAATTGGTAAACAAATATTTGTAGTTTTACAATGACGTTTTATTACAAAATTTTATTTTCGACATCAATTACAAAATTTTTGTTGACTAAGTTATGATTGACTAATTTTCGGAAAGTAAATTATTAGTTATCAAATACTTTTAGTATTGCATATACATATTTCTATAATCTCGTAAGTTGTTATTTGTTGATAAAAATATTTATTTTAGCGGCATACTATATTGAACATTCAATAAAGTATAATAATGTATATTTTTAAAAACTAATAACTTTTCAAAACAAAATATAAATAGGTTAGACATGCAAACAAAATACGTTTTTGCTAAAAGCATAGTCTTAAGCAGATTCTAGCCAGATATTAGCTATAATTTGACTTATTAATAGCTTATTAATCTGGCTAATAATTAATAAGCTAACCAGCCATTCTAGCT
Source organism: Gastracanthus pulcherrimus (assembly GCA_949152435.1). Taxonomy (NCBI): domain Eukaryota; kingdom Metazoa; phylum Arthropoda; class Insecta; order Hymenoptera; family Pteromalidae; genus Gastracanthus; species Gastracanthus pulcherrimus. Next base: position 87,677,240 of record OX424572.1, read on the forward strand.
AACTTTCTACCAGGGTATTTTTCTTCTTTTATTTTTAACATTTTTAATATTTATTTTTTATTTTTTAAATGTTATAATCTTATTTTTGTGTTGTGAGTATATTATTTTGCTTATTGTAATTTCAGTTGCAACAGTGTGATATAATCCAAGAATTACGTTAAATTGAAAGGCGAATCCAAAGGCGAACAGTTATTGTATACAAGAATTAATATATTAATATAACTACTATATAAATATCAATTATAAAATGAAGACTTAAAAGAAAAAACAATATCAAATAGAGCAGCTGAGTTTTGTTTTCATTGTATTCTATAAATATAAAACAATAATTTAATTATACAAATAATGCATTAAAAACTTAGCATTTAATGAAATTATTTCTTTATTTTAATTTACTAAATAATCGTAGGACCTCAATAGTTATACCTTACGTTATAAGAAAAAGACATAATTTTTTATATTAAATAAAGCATTTAATTATACACAATTAAAATCAGCGTAAACCACTAACAGATACAATTTGCGTCCGTTATATGACAATAAGTCGATCAATCACTTTATTTAAATACCAAATCACAAATTGCAATTAATCAATTACACCAACATAAGTTCATTAGTAATTTTCTATTGCAAAAATTAATTGTACACCGATATCACGTCTCCTCCCTATATTCAATTAAACCCAGAATGCACTGGATGTTAAAATTCATGTACACCCTTGCAAACGACAATCAATGACAATCATTGCACAATCAACGATTGCGTCTATTTTGGGGTTTCTAAATTTCCGGACTGCCGACTGCAATTACGCGCGCGTGCACGTATATGTCATCCAATTGACCCGAGCGAAGCAGCGACGCAACGCGCACCCACACAGAGAAAAAGTACATATCGCGGAGTAACGACCTCAGGAGCGTCTCGATGAAGCGCGATGCTATCGCCTCGTTAAATATTGTCGCAATCGCCGGCGCCACCATCGCACTTTTTTCATCCTCTTTTTACGGTATATATAATATATATTTTCTTCTTCCACCGTGCGCTATTGTTGGCGAAGCTGGATTGCGCCGATGTTGAATAACCCGGAATAATAATGAGAAGGGAAAAAAAATTCTCTCTGTGTATGTAGCGTGTACTTCTTTTTTGAACTGGCGGGGCGGCATCAACGATATTTCGAAGCTCGTATTGTTCGCGCGGGGGGGCATTACAATACGAAACGGGAAGAATAATCGAGAGCTGACCGACGACGGACAAAGACCGTGGCTATCCGCGTCTCTTTTTTTCATTTTATTTCTCTTTTTGATCGGGATTATGGGGCATGATGCTATAGTTTTGACATTCAAATTTCGTTTACCGTGCGCGCCGATGAAATCGTTTACTTAGTCACGCGTGCGCGCAAGTATTTCCAAGAAATTTCATTTCCTGCCTTTTGAATTGGGCACGCGTTTCGGGGTTGACTTTCGCATTATGCGCTGTAGTAGCGTTGGATGACGGCATTTGCGTTTAATTGTCGGAAATGATTATTTGGATACGGTATTTATTTACAATTATAACAGCAATGTAGTATTATATAATAAATTGAGCCAATGAAATTTTCCACGTATTATTGCGAATTCGAAATTAATTGGAAATAATTAGGATGGAAACAATAATGGTAGCTCGATCAAATATAATTTTTTATTGACTATACGTAATTAACAGCCAACCATTCAGTTATTTGTTTAATGTTCACTTTCAAACCTTTGTCAAAACAAAAAAATATACGAAATAAACACAATTAATAATATACGACACTTATAACGTTATAAACTATACTTTCTTAAATAATAAATCTAAAACTTACACTTCTTATAGAAAACAATTTGAGCGTATTAGACTATTAATGTTAATTTAATTATATTAATAATAGTTAATATTTTAGAGTTTTCTTAAACTTTGGCACAAGTTGATGTAAAAATCATGTTAACGCTGCAGACAGGGCCCTGAAAATTGTGTGATTTTTATTGTTTCCATCCCAAATATTATATTTATACGATTATTATTAGAATTAATACCATAATTTCAATTAGTATAATTACCATTGATGTTAAATGTCATCTTTAATGAACCAAATTATAATACAATTTTATATATAAAATATCAAGAATATTGCTCTAAACGAAATTTCTTTTTATTTATTATATATAACATTATTTTACATCAGTCGATTGAATTCTGTGTCAAAATGAAATTACTGTCAAAAGTATTCTGGTGCATCGCATCTTACCTTTTTGAAGATACACAAAAAAATCAAGTCTCCCCAAAACACAAATTAAAGAAATATCCCACGCAAACGGCCCACATTTGACTCTTCCTCTTTCATTCCCGCAGCAATGTCACAACATTCCTCATAAAAAGAATCTTCCCAAAAGCCTCCCAATCCCAATCTATATTTTCCCAAAGGCACGAAAAGCCCCTTCTTTCTCACAAAACTATTATACTGACGTATAAATATATAAACTCACCACTTTAGGAGGGACGCTGGTCTTGTAGGCGCCTTGATGCTGGTAGCGCTCCTTGTAGCCGGCCGGTATGAGATCGGTGTTGAGCCGCAGGTCGAGGATCCGGCTCTCGCCGTTCAGCTCCAGACCCACACTCAACACGTCCGTGTGATCGGTGTCCTGCAACATCGAGTGGCACGTGGACACGTTAGAAATTGTACCTCTTTTTTTTATTCATTGAGAGCTTATACATCGAAGCTCGTTTGCAGGGAGGGGAATAGTTGGTTGTAAAAGGGAGTTTCTTTTTGCTTAAATTTGCTGGGATTGTACTATTAAATTTTCAGTATTTTAACGTGACTTTTTTACTGGTGTTCACTACCCTGGTAGAAAATTGAGCATATCAGATGGTTGGTTCACGATCTATTGGGCAGATCCGTTTCCTAATAGTTCGCCAGAAATAAACCAGCATCTGACCAGAAATTTATAGAAAATCTAAATAGCTTACATAACCCTAAAAAATGATTGAAAATGTAAATCCCATTATAGTACTTCTGCGTTAAAACAGCATGCAAATTTTTATTCGATTATTTATTTGATTTTTTTTATGTCTTATTTAATTATAAAACTCTAACCTTAAAAAAACTTTTAATGAAATAAGTTTTTAGTTTTTATTTCGAATCTATCCCAAATATATCTTAGCATTCTATTAACAATAAGCTATTAAATCCATGACATAATAATCATTATTAACTTATAAAAATTCGTTAAACGTTATTATTTATTTATTTATTCATTAACCATAAGTTGGTCAGGTTTCTGACGAGAAAACGTCGACGGTAGCGGGGTTTCTGGCCAGACTTTTACGCAGAAATTGGCCATTCCCTATAAAATAGAGTAAAATCTGGCGAACATATGGGGAACGTTTCTACCAGGGTAATTGCAAATTTTAATAGACATAAGCTATCTCTACGAGTAAGAAATGAAAAAATGATATTTCTTTTTTAATTTTTCATCTTCCCTTACAAGTAAGGATGTACAAAGTATTGTGTCCAACATATCGGGATGAGAGAAAGATTGGACTTCTTAACAACAAAATTATTAACCAAAAATATAACTAAAAAAATTGAAAATGAAAGATTGAAAATTATCGTTGAAAAAAATTTAATGTAAGTTATCCAATCTTTTTTTCATCCCCGTATTTTGAGCAAAGACTCGTATATTCTGTCCTTAATAATAGAGGTATTATATGAAAAATGAAACTAAATATAATTTTTTCAGGAATATTTATTTATAAATCGCTCTGTATTCAAATTATATTAGTATAACATCTGACTATAAATTAATCAAATAATACGCATCAATAACTATATCTTCCCGATTAAACAGGTACCAAGCACGACGTTACATGCCTTATCAGGGTCTTTAAGGGTCAATTTGATTAGTAAGGCGCTAGCGTGGTCTGGACACAGCGTGTAACGTGGGGCCTTGCTCTTGATTAATCGGGTTGGCATAACTGTTACTGGAAAAATTTAGTCGTGCCAGTTTTTACTTAACGCAAACTATACATTTTTCATTTTGTAAGGAATCATAAATTTGCTTGATTAACCGAATGATTAGTTTAATAGTGCGCCAAATAAAGCTTTGTGACTATGTAACTAGCTCGAGTGATAGGAAATCCGATAATGGACGTAGATAATAATTTTCCGGTTGATTGATTCTATTCATGCTCATCGCGTATATAGTACACTCAATATGTGAATAAATAGTTAAACCAGAAATGGGTTTAATCTAATCATACTACATAATACAATGCGTAGAATAATTTATTAGAGATACATTATATTATTATGAAATCATTCTGCAATTTGCATAACGTGAAACAGTTTATGTATTTAAGTTTATTTATTTAACTTCAAACTCCCCTGCGACTATAGATAAAGTAAATATATCACGAAGCATGACTTCGTACTTTAAATAAGAATCATATCTATTCGTTCCCATTTTCTCATGTAAACAATAAGTAATAAAATTAGATAAACACAAAATATAAACGAGTAATTTGATAGCCGTTTTCTCTCACAATTCACAAACCCTAAACTGCGCATAAAAAATCGCTAACAGCATAGTTATCACGACTGTCCATAAATCACGAAAATACGACACCGTCATCCACATACTTAATCCAGATTAAGCCCCGTAGCAAGCCAATAACCGATCCCCGTAATTAATCATGATACACTGCATGAAACCTCTTACTAGAACAGCGAAACCACCTATACAACCATCCAAAAGAAAAAAGATCCAGAGCCAAAGACCGCGGGACCAACACACACGAGCATTATAATAATAATTCTCTCTCTCTCTCTCTCTCTCTCTCTCGCAGTAGGGAGAAACGCGGAAACTTAGCGAAAGACAATTATAACAAGCATCCGCGGCGCTTAAATCCCGCCTCGTAAATCTTTCTCACTTCTCTCTCATTCCTTCGCTTGCACACAACTCCTCCAAAGTAATAGCGCAAAGCAAACTCTGGATCTCTCTCTCTCTCTCTCTCTCTCTCTCTCTCTCTCTCTCTCTCTCTCCCTCCACCTCATTTTATTCCGCACATGCCCCGTTTAGTGCAGTTGCATTATATAAGCGCACCTCGGAGAATCATAATACACGTACACAGCAGTATGTGGACATGTATATGGATGATTCCGACGTGACTGGTTTATTTTGTGTCTAGAGCTCTGAGGTACTTGTACATTGAGAAAAGAGTTTTCTTATGCCTAATGCGATTGCTTAATGGTTAGGAAATACTGTTATGAAATACGGCGAACTGAATAAGGTGGGTGCAGGTAATGTGGTCACCTACACGAGATCTCGCTGTATACGTTATTCTGGGGCGCCATAACTCCTACAGTATATGTATTGTGATAATAAATGTTGAGGGGCGCGGAAAACCCCGCTGCTAGCGCCCTCTAATTGCAAAATAGTGTCATCTATACGCGCTAGCGATAGCATCAAAACTCTGGTTTTTTAGCAGTGCATGCATGTAAAGAAACCACTTTTTCAGCGTGATATGGGCGAAAAAAAATCATACGGTACATAAAATTGTAGCTTTTTACGTACTTTAAGATACATGTGCCAGTGTTTGCCATAGAGTTTATTTTCGATGCGAAAATTGCAACTTTCATTGACGTTTATCGGTTGGTAAAGTGGCAATACGAATGCATTGCAAGGCAAAAGGCAATCGACGCCGATAAAAACGGCGGTTGCTTCTTCAAAATTCCTAGGCCTACTAATCCCAAAATATCGACACCAAGACGTACGCTCCGGTACCATGTAGTTAAATAACACATGATAAACACATCAAGAAAGCCTCTGCTAAACTAGTCTTGACTTTTTGAAGCACTTACTATACGACTTTACCGTAACAACTGATAGATGGCCACTTTACCAATACCGTTGGTGGTGGCCAATTTTTAACTACTTAGAACTTCTTTAATTAAAATTCAAAGAGTAATTTCTTTTTGCAAAAAAACTCGTGAGGTATAAGAGTTAAAGATTCAAATAACATGTCTCAATAGTTTCCGAAGCCACAAAACCCGATATACATCTACTGGAAATCGAAAGTTCCTTAAAGTGTCCACATTACCTGCACCCCCTTATTATTTTACAGTTTAGTACATCTCGATTTTGGATATCTGTAACCTTACCGCACTTTTTGACAGTTGAATTTCTCAACATAGTTAATGTTTTTATTGCAATATTGGTATTGCTCTGACTACATAAATAATATCAAATTTTGCTATTCAGCCCTATGTAACGATGAATGTTTACCTCGATTCTATACTTTATGTTATAAATATAGTGTTTTAAACAGAATCATAGAAACATATCAGAAACATATTTGCAAAAAAGATTGCATATGAAGTCTACGAGTTGTAAGAGTAATGTTAGTTTCTGTAGCTGTCAATTCTACAGTATGCTATAATAAATATTATCAAAATAAAAGACATTATCGACCATTTTTATGAATGACTTGACGGCATGATTCTACAATCAAAAAACTTGATCAAGAGAATCAATACAGATATTAGGGTTAAAAATCAACCATATTCACTCATCTACCGTTTTCATGCCCAAATACATATCAGTTACAGCGGAAGCAGCCATATATTACTCATAACATGCACCTAAACTTACTGCACCTAAGTTACGCGTACGTTCAACTGTACGCGCGGCTCGCAAAGCATTAAGGCAAGAGAGATAGACAGAGAGAGAGAGAGAGAGGACGCGCGGGGCACACAACACAGCATAGCGACAACTTATGAATTTCGTCGTTTATACGGAGGGGCAAGCCGCAGCTTCAGCTTCAGCTTTGCTCTGATACATAATGCATGCAGTGCCATGCTGCTCGCTTTTCCTCGAAAACGAAAATACAGGAGAGGGGTCCCAGGTGCGCGAGAAGATGCTGCTGTGCTATCTGGAGGCTGCGGGCTGTGCATGCGAATTACCAGAGGGAGGATGCCGAGAGGATAGTGTGGGCTGGTTGGTTGTGTGTGTATGTGCTTTCGGTACTGAGAGAAGTGCAGGACGGACGGAGCAGGCCGGGGGAAGGAAGGAAGATGCACACAGGTCGTTGATGCACATAGTGGAATTAGACGATTGTTTGGATTGTTTTGTAGAATTATGTTTATTTGGGGATTTCGAACTGTTTTGGAGGTTTTGTTGGATATATAGGTGCAGGAACATTCAATTATCGATTATTGAATGATAGGCAAAGAATATATTTTAGAAATTAATGAATAACTTTTTGAGTATAAGTTCAATGTGATAACTCAGAATAAATCAATGTAAAATAAAAATGTTGAGTCAAACATCAAGTTGATAAAATTTTTAGTTGTCATATTATGCTCTAGGGTTGTTAAATAGTCAACTAAATTGAAAATGCAATTCGTAACATTTATTCTACCACTCATAAATACAAAAAAAATTATATTGGACTACTTTTTTTAGTAGGGCTTGTCAAGTCTTTAATTGATTCTTACCGTAGCATGCAATAGAAGTTTAGTGATTAGCATATATATATATATATATATATATATATATATATATATATATATATATATATATATATATATATATATATGACATTTACTAGAGAAGTACATACAGATTTGACAAAACATTGATTTCTAAAAAAAATTATCTGGAAAAAAACAGATTCAATGCATCTTAAACTATGTAATAAATGGGTTGAGATTAAGAAATTACGATTTTTCTACTCTATTAAATGCTAAGAGAATCTGAGAAAAGCATTTTTCGGACTATTTGGTTTTAGATTAGCTGTATTTCCTGAACTGAAAATGGAATCCGTTTCCACCAGAGTTTTTCATTACTTAATTCAGTTTTAAAGATACTAAGAGGAAATTTCAAGTAGATCGGTTGGAGATTGTTTAAATTCTGCTGCTTACCAAGTTGGAAATGTATTTTCAGAAAAACGCGCTTATAATGTTCCGTTAATGTATTTCCCAAATTAAAGTAGGAATTTCGAATATATGAACATTAATTGCATATTATTTTAAGGACTATAAAGGGCACAATAAAACCCTAAAATTGAAATCGAATTTTTAACTGTCAATATAGCTTATTAAACAATTAAATATTCAATGTTAACACAGTACTTTCTTTTTCGACAAATAATTAATCACAAATAAAGTTTGGTACTAATTTCAGAAAAGATGTTATTTTTATTAAGCAAAGTAACATTTATTTATTATAAAACTAATACAACCTAAACTTATATTTTCTACTTATTTTAAATATTAAAAGGAAAAATAGATAGGAATTAATTCATGCATTAAAACTATACAAGAATAAATCTACCTAGTAATTCTCTGGTCATGACTATCAGAGAGGCAAGAGAATAATAGATGTAAAATATGAATTCATTAATTCTGCTTCGCGTAGTAGAATACGTATATACGCGCAAACGCAATAAAACTACTATTAGACCGGTACATAACTTACGCCAAGCTTAACCTAATTAGAGTTGCAGAAGGTAGCATGCAATTCCCTCCGAAATCCAGTATAATTAATTCAGAAGCTCCGCGCCGCGCAAGATATGCCTCAAGATTCTCGCGAGTAATAAAATCAACCAAAACTAAAACAAAGACAAATAGCAGAAATACAATATCAGCGAGAACTAGCTACCAAATAAAGTAAAAGAAAGGCACCAAGTACACACACAACAGCAATAAAGAGCGTATAAACGTGAAAGAGTTTACATCCGCGTGCACACCTCGAAATAAATAGAAAAACAGCCTAGAGAGAGAGAGAAAATCGAGAGAATAAAGTCGTAGGCGCGAGGGCGTAGTTACTTATACGTATAGGTATACAAAAACGAATGTTATTTGCCCCGAGGCAGTATAAAATCCATCCGGGGAGCTAGAGCGGCATAAGCGATGCGTGCGCGCCGCGGGGAGTTGCATCTTGCATCCCTTATATAAGTACGGTGTAATAGGATTTCAGGATGCTGCATGTGTAACGTCGCTCGGCGACGCCGAAGAAGATGAAAAGGAATTATTTTAGCGCGTGCCCTGCGGAGTTATGTGGCAATAGGGCGCAAAATTATAAGTTGCGTTGATTAAAATGTTTGGAAACCGTGTTTTGGGGATTTCGAGTAAGAATTTTGTAAGATTGAAAATTAAGTTACTGGTTATTATGGTTTTAAGAGGAGAGTACTTTGAAATTTCGTATAGCTTTTTTGGGATGGTTTTGAATGTAAGTTTTTGAAATAATTATGAACGTTGGTTGGTAACTGTAAAAAATGGAAAATGTTTTTGAGAAAAAATGCGATTTTTCATAAAATTGCTTCTGTAACATTTCCGTCCAATTGGAAGATTGAATAGAAAGATTAACATTATAAACAAAAAGAGTACGAAGTATCGTAAATTTGATGATAAAGCTAAATGCATTTAAATTAAGTACAAAAAAACATGTTTTTGGCAACAATTATTTTACTCGATATTTATTTTTTATTAATAAATTTATTGTAAAACTTATTGACAATAAACAATATCGTGAACAGCTATAAATAAAAAAACGTAATCTTTGTTATTTTATTTAATGTGTATAACGTTCTTTGCGTGGAATATTGATTTTTGTTGCTTAATTCTTGATTCTGATTTAATTTCTTAAGCAACTTTAATTTTGCAAGCCTTATTTTATTCCTGATTACCAATTAATACATTAGAATAACTTTTCAGGTCTTGAAATTATCAAATTCTCTAAACAATTCATAAATTACGTATTTATTTACTTTTATGTCATTTATTGTACAGCTTACGCTGCTTTAACATTTTTCCTATTTATGTATTTATTTATCATAAATACACTGTTCAACTACAAGTTTAAAATGTACACACAAAGTACACATCAAATCTGATTCTAATTCCAAGGAGGATTTTTCTGCTGCACTCATGTGCGCGCTAGCCAAGATACTCGGGAAGCGGAAGAGCGCGCACATTCGATTTCAGCCGAATGCACTCTCCCCCCCCCCCTCTCACTCGCTCGCATAACAATTTACTCCGGCCTGCCGCGGGAGCGTTCAAGGACGGCGAAAGGAGTCCGAGCGCGCGCGAGCTGCAATTTGAATTTCGGATTTCGATCGCCGCGGGACCGTATAAAACGCCGCGAACGATCGCTACACGGTCCGGAGAGGGAGTGGAATCTTTTATTTCGCGAGAGGATCACCCCTGATACAAGTTGAGGAAAATAGAGTTTACTGCCTCGTTTTACAAATTCAATTTCGAGCTTTTGTTTCTGGCTGGACGTGAACTTTTTTTACTATGCGTGGATAGGATTATTCGAAACTCTTTTAAAAAAATGGTTTTTGATTTTCCTTGTAAAAATCAATACTTATTTATTGTTGTGCTGACGAACGAGAAACAAATGTTTTTTTGAATGATTATTTAAGGTAAAAGTACCAGTAGTTGGCCACTGCCGAGAACTTGGCCACTGACAAGAAATATCTTAATATTTAAGCTTTTGGCATAGAATAAAACGTGAATTATCATCAAATATTGTTGTGTACATAATAAGTTGCCAATACAAAAAGAACCCGAGGTTCAATAATTGATTTTAAGTTAAAAAATCAGATCTTAATTTTGCGATTTTCAGTCCGTGCGGGCATGCTTGCTTTTCTTAAGTAGTGACTAAGAAAAGTTCGTTTGCTAGTAAGGCGACAAAAATTTAATAAAACATTTTTTTATATGTATCTTAAGGTTCCTACATTATTCTTATTATATTAGAAATGCATAAAAAATAAAAAATATAAGATTTATATATATTTTATATTAAAATTTTATGTGTTCATGTATTGGTACTCGAAAAACACCTTGAAAGGTGGCCATCTACTGGGCAATCACGCAGATTACGAACAAATCTCGGTCCTAGTTGTTGGCATATACTTGTTTGAGAATTTGCTACATCAAGGTTGTTTTTTCGACTTAGGGACTTTTTGGGGCAAACAAGTAATGTAAACATTTCTTTTTTATACCAATATAAGTATAACTTATATTTTATATATTTGGAGTCTTATTTGTTATCATAACTTGAATAATACTATTCGCATATCTAACCTCCAACCTAATCTCAATACGCACACTGAGAGACTTGCTACTTATTTCAACAAGCAGATATAATTTATAGTGTTATTTATTTAAACAGAATATGTCAAAAGCTAACTTACTAGTCCGGTAATGGTAAGTACTATTTTTGTATTAAGGTATGAGTTAAGTTAAAAAATATTATGTATTTTATAATAATTATTAAGAAATAATAATATGCTTTCGTAACAAAATTATTGTAAGTTATTTATTTCCTCATTGTACCTCACAAAACTAATCTGCGCAATATTAATTTGGTCTTAATTAAAGAAAAAATGTTTGGTTAAAGCAGTGGCCAACTACTGGTACCAGTATTTTGAGACACTAGGACATGCTTGTTTTGCTGGTCCAAGTACTGGTACATTGTACCACTGAACATTTATGTATATTTCCCTATCATTATTGATTAAAATGTCTCTTTTTTCAATTTAATTTGATAGAAAATTAAATTCCCTTCCAGATGAATATATAACTTTTTATTGGCCGTATTAATTTTAGTGCTCTAATTTAAGAAATAAGTTCGGCTGCTACAAAGTGGCCAAGTACTGGTACAATTACCTTATATAAACATATTTCTAACAATATACGGAACTACTGGATTTTTATTTACAGGACCAATAGACACATGGTCCACAAATGGTTAAATAATATCAACAAAATGGAATATCCATATAGATGGCACGAGAATAATTAATATTGAGGACCCGATAAATTGATGTTTCAATATTGCGTGGAAATGATACTGATGGAAAGCGTTGGATTTTAATAAATGGACTTTTTTCACTACCCTTTGTCAAATTTAATATCTTTTTTATGAGAAACATTTAATTATCCGCAATTTCGGAACTAACGAATCAATGTTTAAATTGGATTAATTTTGCAAATTAGTGATACATTGATACGTATTATTGTGGATATGAATAGACTGCGAAATATAATAACTTTTTCGATTTCTGAAATATTGAAAATTACAAGAACCCGGGTAGAAATCTAAGCGGTATTTTAGCCAGAAATTAACTTATTTTTACAAATTAGCTAAAATGCAAGAAATCGACACACTTTTTAGTATAATTTATAGCTAATATGAAAAGTAGAAAAATTAATTATTTTATGTGATTAATAATTAAGATTATATAAAAGTGAATAGAGAATGTTTGTGATTAAATCTGCATCTATATTATAAAAAGTGATTGCATAAATCAATCAATATAAAAGTGATTGCATAAATCAATCAAATAATATTGCTTCTTGAGGATATTATAATTTTGTCGTTTAAAGGCCCGGACACTTAAAAAAGGAACATAGAAAAAACACAAGAATAACATTAGTTACTATATCTATATAGGAAATACATAAGAAACAACGTCTTGTTCCTCATATCTATAGATATAGTAGCTAATGTTATTCTGTGTTTTTTCTCTGTTCCTTTAGAAGTATCCGGGCCTTAAGAGTTACCTGCCGAGAAAAAATCCGTGTTTCGTCTACATCTTAATAATTGAGCTCTTACGGTGGCTTGAGCGTTTGGTACCGTATCAAGCTTGAGGCACTTGTAGGGCTTTATGCTTTTTGTCAATTGTTATTTATTACTTTAATATTACCACATTCTATTTTATAAAGGTCCATTACATAAAGGTCTTATTTCTTATAACTGACTAAGAAGTAATTAATTAGTTTAGTCCCATAAGACTACATAGGTATTATCTTTGAATTATAGGGTTATTTGCAAGCTCTTTTTTCATAAATATTTTGTTGTACACCTTACAGTTTCTCGATGGCAATTACAATTTTAACAAATCAAGCGTATTCTGTAAATTTTTTAACTTAATTTATAATTTTGTAAAAAGTCATTGGAGCCACCTTAGCTTAAATCTTAATTAGCCAGCTGTTAGATAATTTCTAGTTAATTTTTAGCTAACGAATTAATCAAATTTTCTTAGTAACTGTAATTCTATGAATTCTTCTCTCGAAATAGTAATACCCCTTTACTACTACATTCTACATACTTCGCTTCACTTAAACACTAAGAAAATCTGCTCGCACCCCCCGTAACCCTAAGACCCAAGAGACAATCAACCTGCGCAGTTCCACACATTCATCTTTATTTATCTATCCCCCAAAAATAGAAAGACCAAACACTACCTTACATCCTCTCTTTTATCAATGTTCCGTTCTGTCCTCCAGCTATCGCTCGCAATTTCCGCTATACCTACAGCACCAAGAGAAAAAGAAAGCAAAATACAAAAAGGAACCTCTCTCTCTCTCTCTCTCTCTCTCTCTCTCTCTTTCTCTCTCTCTCTCTCTTTCTCTCTCTCTCTCTCCCCTTCGATTTCCCATCGTCTTTGGCCCGCGCGCTCGCGGTAGATTGATAAATTCCTCCCGCGGTCTCGTGGAGAGTGCACTTTTGTGTAGATTCTTCTCTCTCTCTCGCTCTCTCTCTCTCTCTCTCTCTGATGGGCTTAGCTTCCTCTCGGTGGAATTCGCGGAGGGATCGCTAACGTGTTGCGTTGTGTATATAGGTATACACACCAGGACCATGGGGGACTCGCAGATGGGCTTTGTCGAGGGAATGCGTAGGTACCGTTCGAGGCGAGATTGATGAAGTCGCGACGACTGAAAGGGTCTGATGTGGAGAAGGAGGTGGTGGGCTTCTTTTATTGCGGGTGATGGATGTGGCGAATTATTGATATGCGCGGGGGTACTATTCTTTTGCTGCATGGTAGAAATTGGTGGAACATTTAAAGGTTGATATATATAGTCTTTTGGGGGGTGCAGTGTGGGGAGTTCTGTAGTTGTTTAGATTGAAAATGTAGAAATAGATGCGACGTTTATAAAATATTGTTTTTTGATTTTTAAAGCCATTTATAGATCAGAGGTTCTTGAAAAATGTGGGCATTTTGAATTCGGATTATTTCAAGTCCTAAAAAAGAGTTCTAATGTACTGATTTTTATGACGGTTAATTTACGAGTAAAATAAACTTCCTATAGGAAAACTGTTTCATTTCTTCTAGTGATAGGTATTGGAAATTATAACTTTTACTCTAGTAAAAAAAGTTATTGCTTTGAAGAAAAATACTTTGTTTTGACATACTCGATATTTGTCATTTTATAATATTTTCAGTAAAATGTAAAAATCTTTATCGTAGCGATTTCATAAAGTCAATAGTGTGCTCAAAGGAAAGAATTTAAAAAATTCCTTTCTGTACACAGATCGATGCGGAATTTTCCGTTGAACAATATAAGACTTTATTTTCCAAGACCCTACATGCTTCTATTTTCTTTTTACAATTCCTGCTTTGTAAAATGTGTAATAAGAGTTTCACTGGTAAATAACATACCTTCGGTTTATATACTTAAACTTGGATAAATTGAAAAAATAAATTCAATATTTTCGAATGAAGTAAAATAAAGAAAAATTAAATTAAATTAAATTAAAATAATTTAATAAATTACCTACCCTAAAATAATATAAAATAAAATAAACATAGTAAAATGCAGAAATACAATAAAATGAAGTACATAAAATAAAACAAAATCATTCTTTCCATGATAATTCTTCCTATATATCGCATCTCTATAATAAACAGAATGCTATGACAACATCAAAATTTGATATTTTTGTAAAACCAAGTAACATACATTTTTCATGAAATACATTTATAATTGAATTCCATTCTAAATAATGTATGAATGTTATTTTATTGTGGTAAAGAGCTATTCGTGTACAACAAACAAGTAAGAAAAATTGCAGATATCACAATCTTCGTTTTTCTGCACAATACACCATCCGAATATCCTATGAAATACTTTCAAACCTAACTCATATCAACCCCGCACCAAATCTCCCCGCAATTATCCAAGGAAACCAATCTTCAACCCCCCATCACATCCTTACCTCTCCATCTAAAATAAATCAAAGCTGCACACACAGCGCGCATTCGCGGAACGCGAGGAGCTCTCTTATATACGGAAACTGCATCAGCAGCAGCTGCGCAGGTCGAGAAAAATCGCCGCGGATCGTCGCAATTTATCCTATATATACCACTCGCGCCAGCTCCAAAGAAGAAGACGAAGCAGCAGCAAGGCGGCTCTTCGCGGGAAAACAATTGATACACACAACCGGTTACAGAAGCGAGCGGGGGAAAAGGAGCGCGCCGCGCGCGATAATACCAAGGTTGCGACGCGCGCCGAGAGACCGAGGCTCATGTGCAGGCTCGCGGACGATCGGTAGCCGCTCGGGAGTTGCTCGCTTCCTTTTGTGGTGGTGGTGGTGCTGCTGCTGCAGGCTTATGGAGGTGCGACGACTGGTGCTTATGGTTGTGAGCGATGCGATGCGAGTTATCGGCAAGGGAATATTCGAGGATGGTGTTTGGATAAGGTGCAGCTTTGCTCTGGATATACGGTTTTCGTGGTTTCTTTTTCTTGTTCTATCGATTTTAGTTTGTTTCATAGGGTTGAGAGATATGGGAAGTTTAATTAGAAGCGAAGGGCTCGGGAGATAATGGGTGGACGTCAAATTTATGCTTTCTTGGTAGTAATATGGAATTTTTATTTGATGGTAAAGAGCGAACAGAGGAATGTGAAAGGGTTCCATTTCATAATTTCAGAGTTAGATATTCCTTCTTTCTCCCGTGGACCCTTTAAGTAATTACACTCAAGGATACACTATATACTATCGTCGATATATTACCGTCATAAATAAATAATGAATCATATTGAAATTACTGTTACATGGTTACATTTTAGTACTAAAAAGCATTCTAGAGTATTAATTATTACATATTCTCATATGCGTTTGTGCAGAAATATTCATCGATTGGTATTAACAATATTATAGCCAAAAATTGAGTCTTCTATAATTTTGGCATAAAAGTGAACTTTCTTTTAAAGTTTCGATTAGGTAGTTTAATATTTTTTATAATCTGCGGAT
This sequence comes from Gastracanthus pulcherrimus, assembly GCA_949152435.1. Taxonomy (NCBI): domain Eukaryota; kingdom Metazoa; phylum Arthropoda; class Insecta; order Hymenoptera; family Pteromalidae; genus Gastracanthus; species Gastracanthus pulcherrimus. Next base: position 87,693,298 of record OX424572.1, read on the forward strand.
GTATTTGATTGAGAAATTTGATTGTCTAATTTATTTAAATAAAGAAAACGCGAGGTCACACAACCCAATGCTTAGTTTCCTGACGGTATATTACCGTTGTTGACCTGACGTAATAACTAATGGTAGTATATCGCACCTCTAAGAAACAAGACTAAGTATGGCAACTCATAATTCAACGTTTTAAGAAAACAGACTAAGAAACTATAACATTATTCTTGAACTGAAATAATTCTGCTTGAGTGTTATTATTCCATTATAGATCAATCTAAAAATTAACTATGAAGATTGAAGCTCTTGTATCAAGTTCAAAAATGGTTAAATAATATTTTTCCGTACTTTAATTAATGCTATAAATATGAAGTACAATTTTATTATCTATAGACATGAAAGAGAAACGTATCCCGTATTTTGTTCGTTTGTTAACCTACTTATATATTATTGTTCAGAGACGAGAAACATATTCATAATTTATTGTGAATGGAGTGAATTAAATTGTTAATTTGGTTGCTGAAATTTCGTTAAAATGGAATGCAAATTACTACCGCCGAGAATAATTGAATTTTAATCATAACATTTACTTACTACAATTCAATCTAAGCCGTATACAATTGAATTTACGAATTAGATCTTTATAACAGTAATTTCAACTTTATAATGCAAGATGACTCTACTTTACAATTTTAATAACGTCCTTTGTCAATCGATAAATTTATTGTTTTTACAAAACAGAGTATATACAATGATAATGTAAAATTACCATCACTTATATAAAATTGCGACTTCCTCGAAGAGTAAGAAAAGGATTGCGTTGTAGGCGTACAATGCCAAGTAGTTTTGAGCTGCAAGCGACTAGCCATAGTCCAAATAGCAATAAAGCCTTATTATACTCACTTCGTTTAACCAGGCAATGCTCTCGTTTCTGAAATAACGCGATTCACTGCTGCACACTCGCCGCCAAAACGAGAGCAACGCGAGTGTGCAATGTATCCGTTAAAGGAGCTTGTTACACTAAATATAGCACGAATTGCAGAGCTCATGTTGCTTTTCATAAATGCAAAAGTTAACTTCTGATTTGAACGAGACTGAACTTAATACTTCTAGTGTTTTAAATCGAGCCGTGGTTGCTGGGAAGGGTGTATATTTTGATTTATAATTTTATATATATAAGTTTAATTTTTTTGTTACGTCATCGAACTTTCAAATGCACAATATACATAAGAACAATTAATAGGGCAATCAACATATTGTAAAATGCGTAAGAAGAAATGGTATTCTCGTATAAGTACGTAATAATTATTGTTATATAAGTTGGTATGTATAATGTAAGTAAAATTAAAAATTAAACTTCATTATAGAAATAAGCAAAATAACATAAAGCTGATATAAAAGAATGTCAACCAAGTAGCCTAGCTAATACCACCACATGAGTCAAGTATCCTATTGTCTCCTATAAAATTATTATTCAACGGATTCTCGATTTAAAAGAAAAAGATATACGCGTGCATTATACAAAGCATTAATTTCTTTTTATTCATAATATAACGTGTGTGTGTGTATGCGCGTGTGTGTGTGCGTATAATCGCGGTTCAGACCGCAATTACTTAATCAACCGCCTCTAAAGCCTACTTGTACACTCGTGACTCGATGAAAATTCGCAAATAAGCGATGCGCACTCGTGCCTATTCTGCCCGGTAATGCGTAATAATTTGCTTGTTTGCGGCGACGGCCGCCGGAGGCGCGACCCTCTTTTGCATTGTCTTTTTTAATTTTGCTGTTTCAGCTAATCCATCATTAAACTGTGTGTCAGGTGGTATTGGAAGAAACGGAAACGCAGGCGGAAAGAATTTGTTGGTGAGTAATATGGAGAAAAATGTTCTTTGAAAGTATTTTTGTCATCACTATTCTATTATGTAATTTCATTCTAATTTGTAAATTGATTTTATATATCGCATGATGCAAACGATAAAGCATACATCTGCTGTATTAAAAGTTAATACAGTTGTATTACTATATAAACGTCAAAATATATTTGCGGTACATTTCAAATCGTTTGTTGGTTCAGCTGATATTGCATTGGCTGTAAAAGTTCTAATTAAACTCCATATAACTTTATTTCCTGAAGAGAAAATAGTTCAGTCCGTCGATTCTAAAATGTTTCACTGACCTATTACAGCAATTTATTTCGTACTTTCTGAAAGTTTACTTTATATATATATATATATATATATATATATATATATATATATATATATATATATATATATATATATATATATATATATATATATATATATATTTTCACGCAAACTTTTTTTAATGTTAATTACACCATTACGGAAAAGTCAATTAAATTTTAAGTTATATCTGTGAGTAACAAACATTAAAAAAAGTTTGCGTGAAAATGAAGGTAGTATTCAGTTTTAGATTTTATTAACTAATGCTCTTTATCTTTGAAAGTACCAGCATCTTTCCAAGTTTGCTGAAAGCATAGATTCTCAACGATCTCCGTAACTGTGTACCATGCACTTTTCACTTTCGAAACGTCTTTTCGGATATCCTCCAAAACTTTATCTCCAAAGAAAACAAAGAGAGAAAGTGGATACCAAGCATCCCCCTGCAAAGTGCAATCGCAGCTTTAAAATGGTTGTAGCTAAATTTAATTTTCTTAAGAATAAGAATCTTCTCAAATTTTCAATATGCTTTTATATGTATAACAACATTACGCACAGCGGTTAAAATTTGAACGGACAATACCTTCGATATTGCATCTTCGAAACTTCAATATTTAATATGTAAATATAGCTATCGAAAGTTGGTGCATAACATTTTCGGTATTCTATATTCTGATACTATTAGATTCAAAAGTTTATGTCATATTATGATTTATATACCTTTTTTAAGCTAGTACATATTTTATGCTGTAAAAGCTAGTTTAAAGCACAACTAATCTTACACAGCAGAAAGGATTACGTATTAATGTTACACGAGATGTTACATTCTAAAACTTTTCTTCTTAAAACAAGTACTTAACGAAAATATTTCTTATTTAAAGAACGAGCATTACTTTCTCGAACCACATAACTTTTTGAGATTATGTTTTGACAAACAAAAATAGAAGAAGAAATGTCTTATTTCAAGAACGAACTTTACTTATTTCGCGGAAACCACGTGATCATATGGGGTTACGTTTTGACATAAAAAAACAAGAAAACTGAAATAAGAAACTTTTTGGTAGTGTTTCTGACGTTCTTAACACGTTTGGTGCTGACAATGCATAAAGATTTTCTATCATACATTGCTGAAGCGTTTTTTTAAATATTAAAGTCTACTTAGAAGAATTTAATTTCTGTTTATTAAAATTATTAATAATTATATTAAAATTCTGGCGATTGTTTGTGTTCATATTGTCATATAGAATGAGCAAGCAGCTGTCGAAAATTGATGAATATGGTTTCTATAATGCACAATTACTTCGATTGTCAAAACGCGCGTGACCCATATATCGGTCATGCTGTACCATGAGAAAGAAATTCATGACCTATATAATGGGTCATGCCGGTAGCAAGTGTTAAACTTGTTGCACTCTATTTAACAAAACAATTTGTTATACTACATTCGTTACTCTCAAACAAAATTCACTTTCCAGCAATCCTGGCAACTCCGATCCCTCTTATATATACCATCACCTCGAAACGCAGGGCGTGTGCCACCTCGGACGTTACAGTTTCTCTCTGCATAGGGGAGACCGGGGCAAAGTGAGCCTGACAAAGTTTGTTGATCGAAGTAAAGAACATGTATGAATTGAAGACATTGAAATTAGTTTCAAATTATACTTTGGACTTTCATTAATGATACCTAAAAGTTTTAACCTCTTTAATTAAATATAACCACTTTTAATTTTGCATATAATAAAAAAAACTCATTTGGGCTCACTTTGCCCCAAGTACGGGTAAAGTAGTAAAAATAATATATAATTAATTTTCTTTTAAATATATGTTTAAAAAGAATGTTTTTAACACATTTACACATGCTAAATTCATTTATAAAACAAAATCAACGAAAATTTGATAGAAATTAATTCATGAAATTAGGAAATTCAAATTGATAACATGATTAAAACTTACTTTATTAACAGAAAAAATTCTTATTTTTATTTAACTGTCCAAGGCTCACTTTGCCCTGAGTACGTATCATTTACGGAGTAGCATGCTATTAAGGAATGGTTCGAATAAATTGCAAATTTCAGGTACTATTTTTCCCCTCAAATGTTCTAGAATTCAGTACACGTCTTGACAAAATTGACTATGAACAATATTTATGAATATAACGAAATGTTTAAGAAAGACCAAAACCATCTCAAGTACCTCGAAAGTGTTATTACTTTTTTATTCTAAACCAAGGACCCCAATGCAAGTTTATTTTATCGTACAGTTACAGACTTTTAAAATGCACTTTCTCACATTTTTCCGAACACCAAAGTTCAAAACAGTGAGAGAAAGTCAAAAAGCTCGCTTTACCCCGGTCTCCCTATAGTTTCCCTCTACACAGCTTGCTCTCGAGTGGCTCCGGGCCCACCCCCTCCGGCTTTTGTGCGTGCTCTTCTGCTGCCCGGCGGAACTGTGCAGGCAACGCAAAACGAGCGGCGATCCTCCCCACAATAGTACAGAACCCCCCCCCCCAAAATCTACAAAAGACAGCTGCCACGGCGCGCGCCCATTCTCGGCCCTGGCGCGTTATATATGCACAAAAGGATAGCGCAGAGGAGCGTATAACGGAGGAAAAAGGAAAGAAGCAGAGATGCCGATGGAGTGGGCGGGGGTTGATTATTTTTGAAGGATATGACTTGTTTAGCTTGGAGTGTGAGGGGTTGGGTTGGTGAGGATTTCGGTGTGTATAGGTTGATCGGATGTGATGAGGGTTTTTGATGTTGGTAGATATACAATTGGAGTTTTTCTCGCGTATTGGAATAAGTGAATACAATTTTAAAATGTCTATTCATATGACTCCAAGTCTTATTAAGTAGCGCTGGAATCAACCTTTTTAGCTATACCAAAGTCACGTAATACTCGGAGGGAAGTGTAAATGTTTTAAAGATAAACTGCTTGAAACTTAAAAACTCAGTATAGTTTTGAGTGATTTTAGCTTCTGATTTTATTTTTAATTATAAATATACTTTTCTTTCTTCAAATGTAGAGTAGTAGCAAGCTGAAGCTCAGACATTATTATAGCTGTTCTACGCAATGTGAAAAATAGTACATTTAGTTCTAAACAGAACACTATCATTTTTTATGTTAGAGAAACGACCCAAAAAATACGAAAATAGTCTGAAATAGCGAAAATATGAGTTTTATTTCGTATAAAAAGATTTTGTTTTTTCAAAGTTTGTGAACAATGGAAGATAGTTATAATCATGCATGAAAATTCGAAGTGTTAAAAGCGACTTTTCTCTTCGCAATTAATCCGAAGTTATTCTTCGTAGTTTGACATTACTTTGAAAGTTTAATTAAAATGGGAATACATAATACATCTATAAAATTACGTGAAAGGTCTTTGTAATAAGGTATTACGGATATATCATCCAGTTATATGCATGTCGGTTGGAACAAAGCATTATTCGTGTTTTTCTTGCTTTAATATATTGAACACTCGCTACAGTTTTTAATTAAAATCCAGTTCCAACGTTTTTATATCATTTCCAGGCTTCTGTATCGAATTTAATTATCTCCATTCAACAGTATCTATGATCAAAGAAACTTCTTCCTTTGGAAAGAAAATATTCTTTTGTATTATTAATAAAACGATATTTCCTTTGAAATGTATTTCATGAAAGTAATTTTAATTGAAATACACTAAACTTTTTATTTCTTTGCTCTGCCATATAATTCTTTTGCTTTCAACATTGTTCTTCATTGTTATCTAAAGATAATTCTTTGTTATAAATTATAAATTAAATAACTCATAAAGTCGCCAGTGTCCAAATTCCTTCTTTTCTAAAAAAGTGATGACCAAATGATAATGATGATTATAATTTAGAATTTTGAAGTAAAGCATCTTAACTTAGATTACAAAAATGAACATGTTGTGACGGAATATATTTTTAACATAATTGAGTAGTGCAGGTAACTATAATTTTACATTATACTAAATATCCTAAATTACGGTATTACCCGAGCAGAAATTTAGGCGTTTTAAATGCTCAGGAAACTAATTTATAGCTGAAATATATATATAAGGAAAGTATTTTATTAAAAATTACCAAAAAACTACCTATAGTATATAGATGAAATGATGCCAAAAAATATGCAAACTACCACTGGTATAAAAATACTGTCAATTCCCCCTAATGCTCCAATTAATAAAAAACTAAAAACAACCTCTTCATCTAAGAAAACCAGAAAATAAACATAATATAAAATGAGAAAAAAAAAGAAAATATAAACTATCCAGCAGAGTTAAAATTCCACGCAAGAATCTATAGGCCAGCGCCGCACTCTCCAGTTTGCACAGCAGGACGCACGCGTCGCACGTGCGCCAAAGGACCGACTGCAGGAGTCTGTCCATAGGACACGTATGAGAATATACCGATATAAGCCGCAGCCACAACTTTATTGCGGTGCGCGTATGTATATGTTGACATCGACGAGAGGAGTGAAGTTCCAATTTGGCTTGTTGCGTAATGCCTCGGCTAAACCTACGCTTTGACAGAGTCTCTATTTAACATCAAACATTGAATAACATCGAGCCTATTTCTGTAAATAAATATTGTGCAGTGTGTAAAAATACAGAAAATTATTCTCTATCCATTGGACTTTTCCAAATGTATCTAACTGTGCTTGTATTAGTTTTATTGCACTTTCAAAGTTAAATAGAGACTCTGTTGAAGCGTAGGTCTAGCCGAAGCATTATAGCGGTTGGAGGATACTTTTTGCGGGAGTACAGTGTTTGGGTTTGGTGGAGTTTGTTGGTTTTGTGATGCGGTGTTGGATGGATGAATGTGACAAACGGGAGTTTGAATGCGTTACGGATGGTTGATATTTACGGATACATATGTGGTATTTAAAAATAAAGGTATCGTATTTGTGCGGTGAGAAGTAAATACTAGCCGAAATGAGGAGAAACAGTCGGAGTCATTCCTATAATTTGTAACCTTCAAACACGATAATGTTCTATTATTTATAAATTGTTTTCAGCGCTTGGTACTTTCGATAGAAAGAAAGTTTACAAGCTCTAGCTTATAAGATAAGATCAATCAAATATTCGATGGGTATTTGGAGAATCATCGATAACTAAGGTTTTTCAATATCCTTTTTATCAAAATATCTTTCAAGCTGAAAACTTTTCATGAGCTTTTGAACTGTTATACATTATTATGCCAAATTTCATGCATTTTTGTGTAAGCTGATCATGATAGTAATTGAAACCCCAATGAACAGTGTGTCTGCCTTGAAGAATCATAGTCTTTCTTTAAAACGTCATGACTTTGCAAAAAAATTAATACGGAGGTGACAAAAACTCATTTTAAAGCTATAACAGTATTTTCATTTATGAAATGAAATATTATTAAAAAAGAGACTTCCTAATCGATAAACAAATAGATATACAATTTAAAAATAAACTCTTAAAATCCTTTTTTGAAATGTGATATCAACGCGTTTAGCACCATTTTTAATTTCCTTTTTATGGTATATTATACAAATTGCGTTCACGCCGAATCAGCGCATCGAAGTCCTCCTCGTCTCGTTTCCGTGTTTACGCGGAGGGTCAGTAACTGGGCCGGGTCAATGTTTTGGCATCGGTTGCTCGATTACATTAGCCGGGGCTTCGACAAACAAAGCGCACACCGCCGCCGCCACATATAAGGTAGTTGACCCTGTTCTCGATAGCTTAGTAACAGACTCAACTTATTTCGCTATAAAAAATGCTTTAATTTAAAAAAAATGAAATTTTTTGTTTTCAACTATTAATTAATATACTTATTTAGCAAATAACTCGAAAAAGACGAAATTTTAACGTAATGTTTACTTCTAAATTCAATAAACCAAAAAATAATCCGAGGGAGCAGTTGTCGATAACCATTTTACGAGTCGGAGCAATTCTCGATAGATGCAAAAGACCCAGTTCTCGATATACCAACAAGCCCATTATTCAGGTTAGGTTCTAGGTTATGTCAAAACTTGATTGAATAACATACACATTTTGATTATTATAAATACATAATTATTAATTAAAAGTAGTGCTTAAGTATTTTTAAGCATTGAAATAACATTTAAAGAAAAATTTATTTGTATTTTGTATATATTATCTGACTATCGACAACTGGGTACGTACGCATAATTAAGACGGAGTTGTCGATATATGAATTAAAATAGTTATAAGTAAATAAATCAAAGTTTAACTTTTTGATTACGCTTATTTTGTTGAATTTAAAGCTAATCTTGGCTTTATAGTTTTTTAAAACGTTCTATTTATTACAAAAATGTCACTTTAAAGTTTACTGTTTGTTACGGTCGTGATTAAGGAAACGTCGAGAAACTCATCAAATCTAAGAGTGCCAAGAAGTGTGAATTTCTATTTAACAAGTAGCGCTAACCGAGTTTTTATAATTCAAAATATTTATTCAGTGATATATTCTTAATATAGAAATAATTTTCTCGTACCGAAAAATTGCTCAAAATATATCTAAAATCGTATTATTCCTTCGAGTTATCGACAACTGGGTACCTATCGAGAACCGGGTCCACTACCTTAGCACCCCCGCCAACTCCTGCGGCAATCGCTTTATGCAATCAATCTGTCTCGCTCGAACTCCCAGCTCTCTCTCTCTCTCTCTTTCTTTGACGCTCTATTTTTGTCTGTGCTTTTTGATAGGTTGTCTTTTTCTTGGTTTTGTTTCGTTTTTCTGTTTTCTTTTTTATAAGCTCTTTTGTCAACTTGTGTGTCGTTGGTTTAGTGCAGGTGGAAGGTTCAATGTATTATTGTCCGCTTTGTTTGACTAAAAGAGTTTTTGTAACGTAAGTTTCACCTAGGTTAACCCTTTGAGCCAGACTGTATCGTGTATGATATACCTGTCCACAGCGGATTCTTATGATATACATTGAGGTTTTAGTATTTTGATTTGGATTTTTTTACATGTCAAGATACCGTAGCAATGAATAAACGTAAAAATGAGCTAATCAGATTAAATCGAAAAATATAATTTTATTTTTAAGAATAATCTAATTATATTCCAAAACCAAAATATTTATGATATATTTTGGTGAAAAACTATATACAAGGATTTTTGAGATCACTGATTACGGGTTCGGCATCTAAATTACAAAATACAAAATGCCTGATACAATAGACGGACAAAAATTTGTTTATCCACCATATTGAATATCAAACATATTAAATCTTGGAAATCAGACTTCAGTTTCATAATCAGCGAATTAAACAATTCTATATATACAGAAAGTTTAACAATATTCGGTGTAATAAAAAAATGTAGGTAATTGCGGCTGCAATCATTGTGAACGAAAAATTCATTAACAACTGGCCCTAATAAAAATCGAACGATCGAAGCTCCTGAGCAGCTTCTGAGTAATCTTATTTAAAATGTTATTTTATTAGCAAATAGAGACTACGCGTAGATAGATATTTAATTAAGATTTCTAATTATTTAAATATATTCTTTTATTAATAAGAGACATATTGTTAAATTAGAATATTTTAATTATAAGAAAAATATTTACAACAGATGTAAGTACAACTATGCTATCTAAATTTCTAATTATAAAACATAAGTTAAATTAAAAAGAACCTTTTAACAAAGTTTCTCAAGAACTCTCGCTTCTAATTTAAGAAAACTTCATTATACAACTGACCAAATAATGCATTCCATCTCTAAACTACATTTTCAAGTATAGAAATCACTCACCTCCTCTAAAAAAACAACACCCAAATCACGTAAAAATAATTTCGCACGCCAGTCGCACAGCGCTCCTAAATCAACCGAAAAGCCCGCATTAATCCTCTGCGCTGAAGCGAAAAAGTTCGCGGCCGAATTCGAGGCAGAGAACTGCGGACAGCGCGCTATATATCCTCTTCCTCTGTCGTCGCGTGGCGCCTCGATTCAAATGTGCATCATTTTACCTGCAACGAGCGCTCGCTCCCGCGAAGGCTGCACATCACACTTTGCATGCAGCCGAGCGGCGGCGGTGAATTTGCATTGAAATTGTTGCGGCGCAGCGGCCAAACGAGAGAAAAAAGGGAGGGGTGGCGCATCCGCGAAAGGCTGCTGTGGAGCGACATAATACCCTTGGTTATGTGTGTGAGGGAGAGGGAGAGTGTTTGTGTGCGAGGTGTGTAGTTAGACTTTGCGCCGGAGGTGAGCTTTAACTTTTTATTCGCATGGTCGTATAGATGATGACATTGGTTAAATAGGTAGGAAGAGATGGAGTTTGCGAGGTGACTGTATAAACTTTTTTTTATTGGAATTATACTTGCTGGAAATGACTTTTGAGGAAAAATAAGTTTTATGCGTTATAGAGGAAGCTTTATTTTAACGATTTAATGATTTTCCAATTTAACTTTAGAGCATAACTTGGTAATAATGTGTTTTTGTATAATAATTTAGTAATTTTCGCATCCTGATGAAGTACGCATGGTTACGTTTTATGGAAATTTTATACCATTAATTACATCTGTTAAAAAGTTGTTCATATATGAAATAAATAATTAATAAATGTTTAAAATAATATTTATTGCTCGAAAATTCGATTCTGGTCGGATTATTTTCAGAAATAAATAGCAGAATCTGATATCGCGGTTGAATAAACGATATTTGGTAAACATGGCGTTTTATTATTTGCAATCTCTTGTTTATTTGAAATAATATTTGAAAAATAACTGTCAATTTGATAAATTATCAGGCAAAATTCTGTGTTATATTTATAACACAGAAGAAAAATTACGAAATAATGTCGCACTATCTGATTAAACAGTAAACCAAATATACACGCATACAAAAGAACCGCAATAAGCATGTGCTTTAAAAAAGTTATCCACACAACAGAATCGCACTATCATGAGATGAGTGAAAGAAGTGAAGCATCTTAAAATTTGATATAATAATTGTCTATTTAACAAATGTACGAAAATGGCAATTATTTGAATTATTTAAATCTGAATACGATTACCATTAAATTAAACTATGATAAATTGATCAATTCGAAAGTTATAGATGTTCACAGTTTAAAAATTTTTGATATGCATAAATATATACTACAGTGTTATGTGACGCACCTGTAATACATTATCATGGTGTTATGAAAATTTCAAACTACAGTATCCTACTTAATATTTGCTTAATTAAAATTCTAAGTACTATTATACTCGAAAACAAAAACACGTCACGATTCACCGACGTTGTACAATTTTTCCTCTCTTTACTCAAATAAACTGTACAATTAAAAGTGAAAAATCTTCTCATTCTCTGTGTTACATTTTCTCAACAACACGCATAGCCTTCTTATTCTATCTCAAAGCACACATATAATATTAATAATCCAGCGATGAATATAAATACTCACGCTTTCTCTGGTGGAGCCGATCTCGCGCTTGCTCCTGCCGTGGTAGACGCGCGGTCGCACGATCCTGTGCGTACTGAAGTCCGCTGATGGGCCTGTAATCAGAGAGAAAGAGCGAAAAATGCCGTTAGTCATACTGACGGTGGTATAATGTCACAAGGACGAGAGAGGGAGTGAGTTTTCAGCGCTGACGCGCGATAAAAGCTCGCCGCGTTATTTCATCTAACAATGCGTCTGCGTCCCTTTGTTGCAAGTTATTATAGGTATGTATTGTCGCTATTATCGATTTTTGTGTAGGACGTAAGAGAGGTATGGTATATATTTTTGGTATTTTAATAATGGGGATAATTTTGTGGATGCTTGTTATTTACTTAAAATTAAGTTTGCAAAATAGTTTTTAAATATTATAAAGTGTTTCAAAGTATAAAGATTCTTTGCGTTACAAATCTGAATAACGTTTGTTGAAATTTTTAACAAACAAATATATTTGTGATATTTTTAAAGGTTATTTCAGAAATATTTTTCCGATAAAGTTTATTCTATGAAAATATTTTTTTAATGATTAAATGGTATAGCAGATACTTGAAAAAATTTTGTATGAATTTTGAAAAGACACTGTGCTAAGTCGTTTAAAATATAATAAGTATAACCTCTACTTAAAATTTCAACTAGGTTTCTTCGTACATTTCGGAGAAATATTAATTTTTAATTATAGTTAATACATTTTTCTTATATTCTTTAATTAAAAAATGCTTCAGTTTATATACTTTTCTTTGTATTGAAGTGTTGTACAAGCCAAAGGAGAATATACTATGAGAATAGTGTTTTCTTGATATACCCACATAAAAAGTGCAGAAAAGTAATTGCCGCGCACAGTAAAACATTATGTGATGGGCTGGTTGATTAGCGCGAGAAAGTGTATCCGTATAATAGTGCTAAAAGCGAAGAAACAGATATACCGCGCGCGAATATAAGTTACATTAAGAGCACCATCATTTCTTCTAAATGTTCGCTTTGTTGCGATATAGTGTTACACTTGTGCGCAGAGATAGAAAGAAGGACGCGAATTTCCACGATCTCGAATTTAAATAAATGTTCAAAGTAAAGAAATGAAAGTGCCGAGTGATGAGAACGTCTTGTGTAAATCAATACTATTTCTATAATATACATAAAAGATGGAATAAAATGGTTATTGTTTATCAAAGTTAAAAAATTACATAAGATTATTATTAATTCAATAAATTTGTTACCTTCGATTTTTATGATTTTAGGTGATTGCTTCGAGAAACGATTTAAATATAAGATACGCAAATATATATTCAGTATATTATATAGTACAGTATAAATATGTATTTGAAATTCAAACTCGTACGTCTCTATCCACGATATTGAAAATAAAAGAATCGTGAAAAATAGCCGGAGCTGAAATAGCAACTCGTTGATTGATAGCGAATATTATGATTGATCGCTGGTATCCGATATGGCGCCTGCAGATTTGAAAAATCAATGTAGGTCGTGCGTGCACCACTATATCTCAATCCGCTTAAAAATATTTCTGTATTTTAATTTTAAAAGTAGATTCATTTGGTTTATGCCGTTACGCATTTTATGAATCAAATACGTAATGTAAAAATTATCATAACGATTTATGTACTATCATCACTGGTAACTTGTCGACGAATTAAGAGTATGTGAAATATCGATCCACTTTCTACCTTACCGGCTTTATATTTTTCAAATTTTTCTAGATATTAAACAAACATTTCAGAAAAAAATATTTTATGTCTGAATCCACACTAGAAATCTTTAGTTAAATTATTAATAGACTCCATTAATAACTGTAGAAGAAAAATATTGTACTATTCAACGGTAATTTGTGCAGCTTAAATCCAACCCTCTTTGTTCTTACACTTATTCTTGGAAGTACTTAAAAATTTAACTGAATATTCCTGGTATGAATAAGAAGGGCATGATACAGGGCTTTTTCCGAAAAATTTGTTTAAATTTGTATAAAAAGAATAAATTTGAGAAGTTAGTTAAGAGACAGTTTTTCATGACATTAATGCGTTAACAACTTATCAAGGGTACATAGATCTTATAAGTATCGCAGATTATGGTTAAAAGCATTTTAATTAGTATTGCTATTCTTGCTTTTCATAAACATAGGTATATTATTTCCTTGGTAGAAATTTATCCCGTCCACTTTATAGAATCTATGTAGAATAATCTCGCGCTGTGTAGATCTATGTAGGCAAACTAGATAGTTACTATAAAGGCGTGTAACGGTCGACCCTTCTAGTTTCCCATATTATTTGCCCCGATAGAACTAGATAAGCAAAATTATGACAATAACAACCACTTAAAAGTTATGTTTTAAGAAACAGAAGCATAATCTATTATGCTTATTATGTATTATTTTGATTTAAAGGTATATATTTACTTGTTATTATTCACCTATTACCAATGTAAGTAAATGTAAATAACCTCTAAAGTGTAAGGTTATCAAATTTTAGATGCATCAAGTTTTTGTATTTAAGAACTCAATAACAATATTATGTTACACATATATATTAAACAATCAAAATAAGAAAATAATCTGAAAATCCAAATAACTATATGAAGTATTAGTGCATATATTTATTTTGTTTATGTAAAATTAGTTTCCTTACATTCGATTATGTTCCATCCTAAATACAGGCTTGGGTTCAAAACCTGTATGGTTTATGTAAGGAAAAGTATTTTCACACACATTTATTATCAACTGATTAATTTTCTATTTTTAAAAAGAAATAATGTATTTGAGTTATTATATATATTCTGTTTTTGTATTTGCTACCGTGATTAATTTATAATTAAACACTTTTATTTGACATCTATGGCCAGTTATAACATAGTAATTTGTTACTTATAAAGAAAATTATCGTCTACATGTGTTCGACTAATGTATTTGTCTTTCAAAATGTTGTCACGGATGAGCTGTTTATGTATTATAAGAACTCACATATGGATACAAAATTATTTGCAGTTCATATTTGTACATATGATATTATTATTATTTATATATTACTTTTCAAGAAACAACTACATCAATCAGAACATTATTTCTAAATTTTCATTTTTAGGTTAGATATGCTTTCTGACTACTTTTATATGTAAATAGTATGAATAGAACTGTAGATCTTATTATTATAATTGAAAACTTCCATGTCAAACTTTTTTTAATATTAATTTTTACAATAAAAGTTCTGTTCAATAAATAATATATAACCTCAGATTTTATACGTACATATTATTATTGAGAAAACTATGTAGTTTGCCTATAAAGACCGTTATAGCGAATGTGGGCGCCACAATAAGATTTCTACCAGGGTTACTCGCTAACAAGCCTTCGCCATCGCAATGTGATCATAATTATGATGTAATAATTATGAGAAAGAATTATTTATTATTTATCCCAGGCAGCGCAGCTGTCCTAAGTCCACTACAAAGGTACCTTAATAAGATAACATTCGGATAGTGGGACATCTAAAAGCAATCTTAAGATAACTCTGTGTTATCCTGGGATATATAACATTAAAATTAAGATTACAAATATATTAAATTATACTTGTAGGATTTCAAAAGTAGGTATTTATCTACTTTGTCTAAATGTTCACTCTAAACGAGGACTCAGCACCAGTCAATTAAATAATCATTTTAAAAAGCATTTTTATCAGCATTACCAAGTTCTTACACTCTTAACCCACACACTATCAAAAATCAAACAATCCGCCCAAATCCGCCAACTACACCCCCTCTCCCAATTATTAGTCCTGCATATATCTCTCCACCGTAAACAAGCGAAAATTCCTCCATCGCGAAAATCCCACCTCCTCCTCCAACTTTAACTTCATTAAAAACCCCCCTCCCTGTCTCTTTCTCGCTCATCTCTCTTCGTTTCGTGTCTCGCGCGTGCGACGGCATGATCGTCGCCTCTGCAACTCCGACGGCTCGAAAACGCCCGCATAATCAAGGACGTCGGGGCCGCTGCGAAAAAGAAAAGACCACCGCGCGATAATTAAGCCCTATACCCCCCCCCCTTGCACTCGAGAACAGAGAGAAGGAGAGAGAGAGAGAGAGAGAGAGAGAGAGAGAGAGAGAGAGAGAGAGAGAGAGAGAGAGAGAGAGAGAGAGAGAGAGAGAGAGAGAGAGAGAGAGAGAGAGAGAGAGAGAGAGAGAGTGAGAGTGTACAGCGTGCAGCGCGTCTTTAAATTATGCAGGACGCGGCGCCGCGTTTCATAAGCCTCGGCAGTTTTCAGCCTTGGCGCTGCGCTGCCGTGGTCTATACCTATATACAATCCGCGCACGGGGCGCTTAAATTTAATTTGAATTTCAAAGAGATTTTCTCCCTGCACTTGCGAGGGGGGCTGTCTTTTCACTTTTTGCCAGCGATTTTTCTTCTTTCCTTTTTGCTTTGCGTCTGATGCGCGCGAGCGAGCTTTCGCTGCAGGGTTTATTACGGTGGGTACGGTGTGGAGATGAGCCTCGTTGTCGGTGGAGCGTGGCACTTGGGCATTTTTTTTCAAAGAGGCGAGCTTTCGAGAATGTGAATTTTATTTTGGGGGGAAAAGGAGTTTTTTGCCTGTTTTTCTTGGGCTTAATAATTCAGGGGGGACATATACGCGTCTCATGAAACAAGTCTGATGTAGTCCAGCGTGATGTCGATTTTTTCACCATTAAATTTTGTGAGTGCACTTTCGTGACATATGGTGTGTGGTTAACGAATTTTGTTTAATTAATATTCATAGATATTTTGTAAGTATGGCCTGTCTTGGAAAGTATTTTGTCAAGAACGCTTCAATTAATTATTTTACTTAAGAGCTCTTGCATAATAGCGAAAATCGAGCGATTCGTGGAAAATTGGGATATCATTGAAATATAAACAAGTTCCCCAAGATATATTTTGGAAACAATTAAGATACTTTGCTGATAATGTGAGTACGATTCTACAAATTCTTAGATTAAGTAATTGAACAAATATGCAAGATGGGATATTGCTAATTTTACATTGTCATTTCAATAATTAATACAGTTTTTAAGGAAATTTAAGAAAAAACTAAGTATGTATTCTAACGTACTAAAATTTAAGAAACTAAAACTCACTTTCTAAATAATTGTTAATGATTGAAGGTCGAGAGACATTATTTGACTTTACAGCTGCGAATTAACGTAAAAACGCGAATATAAAAAATGTCAACCGTTCAAAAGTTTTTAAATTGTTCGTAAATTATAATTTTATGAAAACCGATTAAAACTATAGGATCTATTAAAACACCCGAACAATGCGTACGTTCTTTTATATTTAAAATGACAAGATACTTGATGAAATATGACGAAGATAAGATACGAGAAAAAATAACAGTATTTAAAAATGATTTAAAAATGAAAATAAAATTCGTCGTGTTGTCGTAGCCGTCGGTGTCGTAGATAATGATTCACTTCCTGTATCAAAAAGTGCTTAGCTTATGAAATCAGATAAACATCGCTAAAAGCGAAACGCTGTACTTTTTGCATAAGGCACTTTCCAGTCTTTAAAAAATCATCTTAATACTATATTAGGGAAGTCGAATTCTGCAACAAATAAGCCCGATAAATATGATGCATTTCAGAGCTGCACAACATGAAAAGTATGTTGATAGTATATTTTATTTTATTTCACTGTTTTCATATTTTTGACGCACATAAATAAGGCACATTACATTCATTCAGGAAAAACTTTCGGAATGGTCGAGAGAATGTTTATATAATAAATGTGAAGAAATTTTTTTGGACCCGTAAGCAGTGACCAACAGCATTTTTCACTGTTTTCGTGTTTTATGCAAAATTAACGTTTGTATTTTTTACTAAGGTACGTTAAATCTATTCGGGGCAAACTCTCGGAATAGTCGGTGAAATGTTATAACAAATGTATGGACATTTTTTGCAACCGTGAGAGTTGTCTTCAGTAGAGTTATGGGTTCCGGTGTAGAAATTAGTTTTGAGCATGTAAGGTTATAGGACGAGTACCTATATATTGGTCCTAGTAAAATCAAAAATTTAAAACATTTATATACAGAATTGAACTTAAATATTAAGCTTATCTATGACTTAAAAATTATATGTGATAACGGTATTTAACCCATTACTTCCCAAGCGGACATTTTATAGTCGATTGGTTTTTTGCCTAAAACATTGTCGAAAAAAAAAATAATAATCAATAGCACTTTTTTGAAGTAAAATTGTCCGCTCTTTGCGATTCTGAAGTCAGAATTTTGAAATTTTCGTTGGAAAATTTCAAAATGGCGATTTTAGGCAAAAAACCAATCGACTATAAAATGGCCGCTTGGGAAGAAATGGGTTAAGGGGGTGCACGGTTCCACTGTACCGACCGAATACCATAACTCGAACTCCTCGTCCCATTATAAAAATACGCATCAGAATCGATTTTCCTTCTCGAGATCGCTTTATTTTGTGAAAATAAAGAGCGGATCAGTCCAATTATAAGCAAAATCAATAAAAGTAAATAATTTGCTTTTGATTATAATAACCTGCTATGCGACACGAGTGAAATTAGCTACGTGATCAGCTGACTCTAGTAGCGTTGATATACATGCATTATTCAATTTTCCTTATATATATACAATAGCACTTATTAATCCTTATTTTCATAAAGTAATGTGATTCTGAAAAGGATAATCGATTCTGATGCGTATTTTCCAAACTTGGACGATGAATTCGAGTTGATGGTATTCGGTCGGTACAGTAGGACTGATGTACCCCCTTAATAATATATTTGAAAATAGACATTTTTACAGTTATTTATTTTTTTATAAGTAAAAGTGATATCTGTATTATATTTGTTGACATATGCTAGTGCTAGCGCGTGAGAAATATTTTGCTAAAAGTAACACGACACCTTCGCATATTTCCGAATCTTACAAAAAAAACATTTCCATTTATAGAAGAAATGCAATAGTTACACCACGATAAAAAGCTTTTGAGTTCAAATACAATTAACCGACGTCCGAAATTAAACAATTCGTTCTCGTTATGGTATAATAGCGCCGCGGCCTGAAACTTACACCCATACTGAGAAATTATACCGTGACAAAAAGCTCGATTTGCATAGATTATACCGCGCGCGCTGCGCTCCGCCCGAGAAAGCAAATGCAAATTGAAGCAGCATCCGTTCTACCCCCGAAGATAGTAGCAGCAGTTGAATTTTTCAGAGGTATACGTATAGTCATTTAACTATCGTCGAGAAACCGATATTATAGTGTTTTAGGATCTTTCGGGACTTGCTACGCGCTGCGCGTCTTCCTGAATATTAATGAATCGCCGATGGTTGGAATTTAACTTGAGATTAAATTTGTGTGTTCGGTAGTTTGAGTCTTTGTTTTAATGTACTTTCTTTGGGAGCTAAAAAAATGATAGTTGAAAGTTAATTTAAGAATTTTATTGCTTATTGTATTCAATATATATATAAATTTTATTGTTTAGATATCATACAATGTTATTTAAAGTTATATACCTAAATTTTTTTAAAAATAAATTGGAATAAATAAATTACGTTAATGGTTGGCTTGGTTATGATGCACAAAATTAAACGTTATCTATTTATCTATCTATAATACAATCGATGTAAAAAATGATAAGTTTTCAATTGAAAAGCAATACCAATTCTCTGACCAATTCATCCTAAAAAGTAATTTTCAAGTGTTAGCAGAGCTTAGTAAATTAATAAAAAGTTTAAAAGTAAAAAAGTTTAATTATTTTTTGTGATTGCAGATAATGAACCGAAATTTGCAAATATATTGCAATCATAAAGAGAAAGAAAAATAAAACCTTTTTTAATATCAGTTTAGTTCAACTATATTATGCGACTTATATGGGTCGGTTAACAATTATTTTCCATCGATTGACTAAGCCGAAACTTGAAGCAGTAAATATAACTTATTGTACGATGAATTATTATAGATTTTAATTGGGTAATACTAACTTTTGACACGGATTATTTATAGAGCGTTAGCTTCGCAAAATCAATATTATATTTATACTCGATAGAGGACTGCTTTATTTAACAAAAATATTGTAAATAAATATAATAAAATGAAATAAAATAAATATAATAAAATGAAATCAAATAAATATAATGAAATGAAATAAAATAAATATAATAAAATGAAATAAAATAAATATAATAAAATGAAATAAAATAAATATAATAAAATGAAATAAAATAAATATAATAAAATGAAATAAAATAAATATAATAAAATGAAATAAAATAAAATAAAATATTAAAATGTTTCTACATAATTATAGATTTATTGAATGTTCGATTAAATGCCACAATACATTCGTTCAATATTTCTGATACTTTTCTCTCCACCCAATATAAAGCAAGCTCATCGTTTCCTTCTCCCCAGCACTCATCCCATCAAAATCGTCATAGAATCTACAAAATATCTTTCAAACATTCCCCGCATTTCAAAGCTACTTCTCTCTTCCGGTACTAAAAAAACATAGAAATAAAACATAAAACTGTTGCGAAATCAGCAGCAGCCGCAGCATTGGAGAGACTTTATCCACGTATAAACGTGAATTTTTCGGGTGCGCCGTCGTCGCCGACCGGCCGGAGTAGAGCTGCGAATCGATAATCCCGCGCGCGGATGATTCATCCGTGTCGGCGTTGTAGGACTGCGTCTGTCCGTCGCCGTCGAGACGGAAAAGAAGTGACGCTTTTTTTTGTTCTTTTTTTCTTGGGAGTGAGAAGTTGAGAGCTTAGTCACATGGGCGTTGATTAAGTCCGCGAGTGGCAAGATTGATTTTTCTTCTGTTTTAATGTAGTGCATTGCACGTGGAATTATGTAAGTGCAGAGTATGGCCGATAACCGGTTGCATGAGGTCGTTCGTTCGTTGCAAGCTGCATTAATTCGATTATTGCGTGTTGTGAGATATTTTGTAGATTTTATAGTGTATGGAATGCTTTTTGGCTGTGTATGGCAATGGAAATTGGAAGCGAGGGACACCGATAAGAGTGCAAAAGCCTTTACGGGAACGCGAGTTACGCATATAAAGAAGTAAAATTTGCAAGTGGGATTATAATGTGTAATTTGAACTGAAGAAATGAGTCATAAATCGGATCAACAAATTAAATCTTAAAAATTTTTTGATTTTGCAAATGTCATTCTTATAAAGAAAAAGAGATGAAGCTCTCGGTCAAAGAAATAAATGCGACTTAAAGCATTAATATTTTATTCTATGCTTTAAGTTGCATTTATTTCTTTGACCAAGAGCACATTTGTTTCCAATGGCAAATATATATATATATATATATATATATATATATATATATATCAGCTTGTAATGAATCTATTTTTTATTCTACTTAAATTTCTTATAAGAGAAATTCCAACTGTTTTTACACTTATAGTGAATAAGTCGACTTTACTGACTGACGAGGGTACAGCTATTGATATGAAATGATTGGTTTCTTTTTAAAAGTAAGAAAAATAAAAAAAATATATAATTGAGAAGCATGAATCCCTTATTTACAATTTAACAGAAGTATATTATCTCTACAACTATTCAAAGCTATGTAGAAAAAATATTATTATTCCTATAGTTACGATTCACCTAACTCGCCCACCCTCCCTCCTTTCCCCTTCCTCACCCTATTTTAAGATGCATCACAACTGGCCCTACAGTTTTAGATGGAGTCCGAACCATCAGAACCACGGTACTTTACTACCGGGATTCGAACCCGAAGCCTTCTGTACAGAAGGCTGAGTCCTAATCCACTGGGCTACCCTGGTTCCGATAAGCTTCTCGTATTACTGACCTCATAAAGCATACACTAATGTGTGCATTTTTTTGCACGCATTCCACCGTTGAACCGCAGTGGTCTCAATCGCGCGAAATTCTGGCTCCGGATCGCTGGCCATAGGTAGCTGGGAATCTTGTCGTTGGTACCTGGGTATCTTGTCGCTGGTATGTGATAGCGCAGAATACTGGGTAATTGCATTAATAAGCAGCTTTGTGTGTTAGCGACGTCAAATCGATCGTAACGTAATATTGAATATCGTTAACGTATTCTAAATACATCAGTAAATGTAACTTGCTTTGCGTATCTCGTTGAGGATGAAGTGAATCTCATTATTGTATATTCCAAATCGATTCATAGCCATGATTACTCGGAGGCGGTCGACTAATATATTAGGATCATCTCAATTGTCAAATCCATAATTATGATCTCCTCTACTTATCCATTTCTCATATGAATCTTCCATATTTGATTGTCCATTAGAACCAAAATTTGATTGTAATCCCTTTGGCGTAGGATGGAGGTGGCGTAGGAAGGCCAGGTAGGTGGCACAGGAAGCCCCTTGGCGTAGGATGGAGGTGGCGCAGAACCCGCCTAGCTTATCTACTTTTTACTATATTTCAATATATTGAATATATAGAAGCTC
This sequence comes from Gastracanthus pulcherrimus, assembly GCA_949152435.1. Classification (NCBI taxonomy): domain Eukaryota; kingdom Metazoa; phylum Arthropoda; class Insecta; order Hymenoptera; family Pteromalidae; genus Gastracanthus; species Gastracanthus pulcherrimus. Next base: position 87,715,355 of record OX424572.1, read on the forward strand.
ATTATATATTTTCTGTAGGGATAGATGTTGATACTCGGGCTTATTTTACTGCTGCTGCTATAATTATTGCAATTCTAACAGGAAATACAGTTTTTAGATGCAGATTAACATCAATAAAAGAAATAAAAATTAGTTAAATAGTACAAATCTTTGATTATTATGATTTATTTTTTTATTTACTATTGGAGGCTTAACACGAATTATTTTGTCTAATTCTTCATTATACCTAGGAAATATTTTCAAAATGTTTCCACCAGGTCCTATCATTACGAATGTGAATCCAGCAATCGCTTAGCTTGCAGTGCTCTCATGATGCACGAAGTTACATCCATTAACTAAGCGTTCAAATTTCCGCGTATACTCCAACCCCACCCCACCCCCTCACCTCACCTTCTCCACAAATCAAACTCAAATTCTCTCGATTCGCATTTCCCAACTTCCAGTAACCTCGTTTATATGAAAACGCCCCCACCCCCTTACACCCTCAAACAACTATATACACACTTCTGACCTCGCGGTAGCGATCCATGTAATCGCTCGAAAATTGCAATCGGCGCGTATGTATATAAACCCGCGGGGCCGGCCTGCTCCGGGCACTAAACGCGTTTACAACGGCCCTGCAAATACCATTATCATTAATTACGCCAGCGCTTGCGGGTAGCTTTCCACCTTAATATTTGCGTCCGCGCCAACGAGGGATGAATTTATGCGCGAGGGACTTTGGCGCGCGTGTGTGTGTGCGGGAGGATATCTCTCGCCGGATCCCGAATTCCCAGCGGCGAGAGAGGAACCGGAACTGGGGATGCCGCCGCCGCTGATGGTGATGGTGATGGGAGGAGGACTCGAGAGCGCTAACGACATTAAGTCGGGATGCGACGCGGCGCGGAAAAACGAGGCGTGATGTGGAGGTGCGGAGGGTATAGGATGATGTTAAAGTTTGTTTGAAAGTTGATTTTAGGGGAGTTTGGGATTAATACCTGTCCGTCAGGGGAGCGGGTTGGGTTTTAAAATAGTTTGATGGGTTTGGGGGATGATGGTAAATGGTTTGTGAACGTGCTGAAAAAGTCGGTAACGACTGGACAAAAGTATAGAGAGGTCGTGAGCTTTTCGAAAATTGCTGAAAAAGGGTGTCATTTTAGGATCGTAACTATGTGAAAGCGCTTGAGGAGATGTTAAATGGATTTTTTAAACCTACTTTTCTTCGGCGAATACGAATAAAATCTTTTGAAATTTTAAGTAGAGGTTACTTTATGATCTTTTGAAGGTCCTACCAGAGACTTGTTCCAACAGTCGTACAAAAATTGTATAGAAATCTACCTTACCGGCTTCTTTTATTTTTTATTTATTTGAATTTATATAAACTGTTTAAAAAACATTTTGGTAGGACCTGCGAGATATCGTAAATAATATCTATTAGTTGTAATTTTAAACAATCTCATTCATATTTGACACAGAAAAATAATTTGAATATTTTTTAACATATATGCCGATAAAGCAGGTTTCCGTCGAAGGGTTTTACATCTCTTAAAAATGCGATGTGATTGGCTGGTGAGTGACGCGCTCAATTCGAATTGTATTTGAAAAAAGTTCAATTAATTATGCTTCCAAAGATGCAGAAAAGCAAAATAAACATTAGACAATAAAGAAAATAATAAATGTGTAACAGTATTATTTAACTTTGAAGACCAAAACGCAAACTTGGTTAAGAATAATGAAAGCTGCATTTACATTAATAAAGTTAATAGACTATCAGAGATTAAAATTTGGTACACTGGATTATTTCTAGAATCAGAGAGCTTTATTTGTTAGTTAAACCTAATATTGATGATTTTATAAACAACGTATCGCTTCTTAAAATACTTAGAATGCAAATATATTTTCAGTCTTGGTTAAAATTTGTTACGATTATGAAAAATCATTTTCAGCAATAACTACAAACTTTTTGATCTACTGCTGATGGAAATGGTGACATTTCTGTCACTTAGCAATTCTTTTGTTGTTTTTCTGAGAATCTATTGTTTAAAATGCAAGTGTAAGTAAAGGAAGTTACATTACAATTGCTGGTGTAACATCAAGCTTTCAAAGTACACAGGTAACAATAGCCGCAAGGATTTAAATATTATTTTTATGCTTTAGAATAATAATGAACCATTATATAATTTTTAGTTTATGGCACTACTCTATATGTGTCTTCCACAGGAAATAATTTTTGCTAAAGTAAATTATTTAAATGTCTGTTACGGAAATCACAATGTTTTTGCTAAAAATATGTGGGTAACTTTTCTTTGCACATTTTTCCCTAAATTCTATTTCCTACCACCTATTTATTAAAAAATGACCATATTGTAAGCATAAAATCAAGAATATTCGAAGTATTTCGAACGCTTATTTCTCTTTGTCCGTGCCAACTACAACATCCTGAAACTGGGAGAAAAAGCAACGATGGCAGTGACGTCTCTCGGTTCTGTAGCGACGTACGTGCGTACGTTCGCCTTCCATTTTTTGCGCGCGTTCTTCAGCTTTTTATCCCCGCTTTTGGAGATGTACGAAACGGCAATTAATGGCCCTTCGTGTTGTATATAGGAACTCGCAGCCGGAAACGGAATTTCTTGTCTTCTCTGATGGCGTAAATGGACTCTCGCGACGATAGATGATAAAGAAAAAGATACGCGCGTATGGCTTCTCATAATTTACTGATGAAAGTGATGAGACCTTGCAGATAATGTAAACGTTGTGGGAATATATTATAGTATGCGAAACGTTGAAAAATTAAAGACTAATTTTCGTGAGTTTTTTCAATTTGATTTCGTTAATATAAATACTACATATTTTGCGTATACCAACGAGGAGAGTTTAGTGAGATACTATACGATAGTTGAATAGACTGTAGTTGAAATGTAGCTGATTATTATTAAATATCGTAATATTACTTTTTTCCCAAACTTAATTTGCAACACTGTTTAGTAATCTTTTAATGTAAAAATTTTAATCAAATTTTGATTTGATATATTTCTTATGATTATATCCAGATGAAATTATAACTTGAGTAACGAAGACGTACACATGAATTCATATAACTATTAGTCACACATTTCACGACATAACGAATTCCTTGACACTTCCTAGTGTCTTTCATAGTAAAAAAATTAATGAAGAAAATTAGCTTTAAGTGTTCCCATGAAAGCTCGGATTTAATAGTTTTAAGAGGCCGAGTTTTTCTGACTCATAAGGTTCTCCTTGTAATGTCGTCAGAACAATGGCTGTTTAAAATAATACTTCTACGAGCAAATAACCATAATCATTATATCAATGTATGATAGATAGAGTCAACATAAAATGAAGGAATGCAAATGATAGTGCTAAATCATTTTACAATGAAGTACCGCATTTTTCCTACTTACGTTATATGCGAACCGCTTTTGATTACTTTTTATGTAAATCAGAAATCATTATTAATTTATTACCAAATCTTAGAAATAAGAAACTTTTAACATTTAAAGAGTCATGAATATCTTATAATTTTTATGACTTTATAATTTCCTTAAAAGTATTGAAATACATAATTTTCATTACATCTGCAAAGCGGTGTACAGTTTTGTACTACTTTTAGCAAAAGCGATGAAAAAGTAGATAAAGTAACGATTTTGTTAACGTGAATGTTAATTTTTTATTCGCTAGTACGTTTTTCAAAACCAATTAAAATTTTTGCGACACATTTTCTTACAGGAAAAGTATCGTTCAAATACTTCTTTTAATTACGAAATGCACGAGTTAAATTAAAAATATACAGCTTTACTTAAATTTTTTCAACTATTTCCTATAAAATAGTTATTTTTATAAAATTTTTAAAAGTTTAGTAACAATAATAATTTAAATAATAATAATAAAATATAATAATAATAACAATAATAACGTTTTAATAATATTTTCCTAAAATGCACAAGCAGATTTGTCGTCATATTAAAAGTTTTCATTTTACGGCGTTCCAAAATTATTTCTACCTATACGCGTACGGAAGGCCACAGCTACATGCCTGTATATACATGTATATATCTTATTCCTCCACCCGTGAGATTCCAGTCGATAATTTGCGAGTGGTCGTCACAAGAGCAGAGTGGCGCAGTGGAAGCGTGCTGGGCCCATAACCCAGAGGTCCGTGGATCGAAACCATGCTCTGCTAAGTGGTTTTTTTTTTTTTTTTTTTTTATTAATAAACCATCAAGTTAATATAATAATGCTAATTTATATAAAAATTGCGTATTTTTCGCGATTTATCTTATGAAATGGAAGAATGCGGGACACTGATAAATGTATCTATCTTTTGATACTACATAATAAAAAATTAAATATTTTGTTATTTGTTTATACGACTAATTAGTATAGATGCTAAACATTGATTGAGTGCATGTGATTGAAATGATTTACATAAAAGTCGCCTTTTTCCGGATTATATTAAGAAACAGAATGCGCGACACTGATAAATTATTATCTATCTTCTGATAGTACATAATTCAATATTTTGTTATTTGTTTATACGTACAATTAAATTAGATGCTAAACATTGGATGTATGTAAAATGCATAAATAAAATTAATCTTTTTCAATTTTAAATTGTAAATTAGTAGTAATATGTAAGATAATGTTGAATGAGATAGTTTTCTTAATTTTTATAATTAAAAAAATATATTTACATAACTAGATTAATGCATTTTGCTTTAAAAAAATATTTATTAAATAAATAAATTCATGAGACTATTAACTGCAGAAATATAGAAAAATATTTTATACAAATCTTTTAAAATAATTGTAATTTTCATCAACATTATTTTGAACATTTAGAACATTTACTAGTTTCTTAGTAGTAAGATATGAAAATAAAATAAAAATAAATTAATATTCAGCAAATATTATTTATTAATTTGTTAAACAACAAAGATGTATTACAAAAACAAACATAAAGAAGTTGCCAAATTACTACTTAGAAAATTGGATTAAAAAATATGTTATATAATTATTGTAAAATAGTTTAACATTTTTCAATCCATTCTTCTATAGTTGAATAATACAAAAATTTCTTAGAAATGTAAGTAGCATTCTCAATTTAAATTCATACTATTGTCTCGAAATGTTTATTTAATACTGGGAAAGAAGAATTATAAAAGATAAAAGTCGGTAAGGTAGGAATCGGATCTGTATTTCACACCCCCATCATCAACAAGAATTTTTATTGTAATGTTTTTTAATATTTTATCATATGAAACAAATGCCAATTCCAAATGTTAAAAAAAATCATTTTGCACCTGCTATCTGTCTATATATTATGGTAACAATTTTTATATATAAAGTACATTTAAAAATAGTAAGGTAAATGTCCCAATTTCTACTCACGTCATTATTTCTACTCACTTCGTATTTTTTCTGGGCTACCACAAATCTCGCAGAAACGATCAAATAATTGGAAATTGAATTTTATATAATCATTAGTTAAACCTATTATTTATTATAGCAAAAATACTGAGTGAGTAAAAATAGGTACTAATTAAGTATAGAATTTGGAACATTCACCTTACAATATTAAAGATAACAATTCAAGAATCTTTCCCACTATCCAGATACTCCAGACTAAAAATCACTCCTCACTACTCGCCATTCCCACACCCCAAATCAAATCTCTCCATCAACAAATCTGTCATTCTCTTGCATAAGCCTACGTATCCCGTCCAATTAATCCAGCCAGCGACAATAACGACCCGTTATATATACAAACGGCAACGTCTTTTCCGTGCGTTACGATTACGATCAGTTCAGCAGACGAATTTCATTAGGGTCGCTAATTCAGGGAGTAATTAACAAGGCAGAGCTAGAGGGAGAGGCGATGAAAGAAATGAGTATATATATGCACAAGAAGGAGGACGAGGAGGACAAGGGCCTGTGGTTGTAAACAGACGCTAACAAGTTGGTTTGGTGCTGCTGCTGGCTCGGTTCGATCTACTAATTTCGGAAGTGCAGAGTCGAGAGAGGACAGACACGACGAAGATAACGCGAGAGGGAAGCCCTGATAGGATGACCGACCGGGAAACGGGGACGAGACGCACTAATGACGGATAAACAAAGGGTGTGGTCGGGAGGAAAAGTCGGGTGGAATGTTGAGTAGGCTTGATGACGGGTGGAATGTTGTGTCTTAAGTTTAGTGCGAATTAATTGTTGTCGGGGTTCAGTATTAACTTATGGGATCTAGATGTTAATGCTACAAAACTGTATGTGGAACTTTCGTTATCACAATGAACACAAATTTTAATATTATTATAGATAATCTGAAGAGCTTAGTTTAATCCGAGGCTCTTTTGCTACGGCTTTTCTTAATGCTTATATGAAATTAAATTTTTATCGCCTTGTTTATTATAAATAATTTTTTTAATTATCGTTATCTTGAGTAAGAAATGGGATGATATTTTACCCAGAGGTTATTTCTGATTTTTCAAACATCGGACCAAAGCAATTATTCCAAAATGCGTAAGAAATTTATATAGGAATCTACATTACCAACTTAGCTTTACTTAGCTTTTTTTAATATTCGCGTTTAAATAGACCCTTTCGATTTTTGAAAAAATACTCTGGTAGGACCTTTGAAATATCATAATTATAAACCTCTACTTAAATGTCAACCGATTCTTAACGTATTGTGAATGTCACATCATATTGTGTTCACATCTTTCATTAAAGAATCTGATACAAAAAGAGCATCAATAACATTTATACCCAATCTATATTCAAGTAACGTATATAGTAGAATTTATTGTAAATGAAGAGTCCAGAGCAACGATTGGTCAACTTCAACTGACATTTCGAACTGGCCCCCAAAATAATATCATAATCACTAGTTTCAGGAGCTAACTCAAAATTTAAGTTGATCGTTTGTTGCTCTGGGTACTTCAAATGTCTTTATAGAAGTTCATCTGTTTGAAAATTATCTTAGTATCATAGCAATCCCTTAACAAACAATACTCTTAACAAAATATAGAAGAATAAAATTAATAAGTTTGTTATGATGTTATGATATTAAAATTGCATCAATGCAGACCCTTGGTCAATAATATACAAAAGAAGCTTCAGCCACGACTTTAAGAGCAGGTCGCCGCTGCAGCAGCTCCATTGAGGTAAAGGGAGAGCCGAGCAAGCAAGTTATATAAAACAAGCGCCCGGCAAATTGACGGTACTGAATAGACGAATCAAGGGACTCTCTCTCTCTCTCTCTCTCTCTCTCTCTCTCACACACACTCTCTCGCTGGGGCTTTTGTCAAAGGCTGCGTGCTTCCAAGCTCGTTAGCCAATTAAGCTCGATCATCGCCCGCAAAGTTTCTACGCCGATGCGATCAGCCGTGGAAGAGGGAAGAGGGAAAGGAGGCATAAAAGAACCTGAGGGAGAAGGGCGAGGATCGGGAGAAAAGAGGAGAAAGAATATGGGACCGTCGAGTTGGTAGAAAATACGGGGGTGAAGATTAATTTTCAAACGGGCTTTGAGACATTTTTACATTGGTGCGACGATCGGCTTTAATAGGTTGTACGAGTGCTTTGGGTTGTGAAATGATGATCGGGATGTATTTATGCTGAATGACGTTGAAGTTTCTTCAATCATTTTCTTCTTTGGTGTTTATGCATCTTAAAAGATAGATCAATTGGATATAAGAAAGTTCTGAGAAAAGAGTTGCATAAGTACTAATGTAATAACTTGAATAACTAAAATTACACTGACCAGGAGAACACCAACCCTGCGGAACTCGGATTTTGACGAGGCTTTGGGAGGTACTTCCTGGTACCTAAAAATGAAGCCTAGCACTCTTAGTTTGTTCTAATGGACCCTTGTATTCGAGATAGAAGCTATTATACTCCGAAAATATGTTATTTTAGTGAAAAAAGGTACCTCTTCTAGTGATTATAAATATGCATATATTGACCCTAGATAAAATGGCTTTATCTAGATAATAATAAAAGTAGGCAGAAAGAGCTTTATTTTGAAACCTGTAACGTTAAAAAATATCAATCTGAGCCAAAGCTAATAACAATTGAAGATGATGACTAAAAATGTATAAAAAATCCACGAAATAAATACAGTTTAAATTCTACAAACATTCATGCATTTTTAGTCATCACCTTCAATAAATAACTTTGGCTCCGAATAATAGTTTTTATGCCAATCTGAACGAAAATGGCCACTTTTTTCCCCTGAAAAGCGAGACCAAAATTATACTTTTTGCCCGCAAAAATGATTAGCGGGAAAAAAGTGACTTTACTAGAAAATAGTAAAATAGTCAAAATTCATTTATTTCATCAAGTTCTACCAATAACCCTGATTTTCGATTGTCTTTTAACAGTCTATTAGTCCCGCTTCCCAAGTCAAAAAGTGGCCACAGTTGAGATGGGCATAAAGTACTATATGTAACTCGAGAAAAAAGTCGATTTTTCCCGCGGGTGAGTTTACTGCCCGAGCGAGCGAAGCGGAGTTCTTTCAATAACCCTGATTTTCGATTGTCTTTTAACAATATCGTCTTTTAACAGTCCATTAGTCCCACTTTTCAAGTCAAAAAGTGGCCACAGTTGAGATGGGCATAAAGTACTATATGTCACTCGAGAAAAAAATCGATTTTTTGCCCTTGTTACATAATGTACTATGAACGTTACAGGTCTCAAATTAAAGCTCTTTCTGCATACTTTTATTATCTTTCAAGTCATATTTTCTAGTGCTAATACATGTACATTTGTAATCACTAGAAGAGGTACCTTTTTCACTAAAATATTGATATTTGGCATAAAATAGCTTATATCTCGAATATAAGAGTCCATTAGAACAACTAAGAGTGCTAAGCCTCATATTTAGGTACTAGAAAGTAACTCCTAAAGACTCATCAAAATCCGACTTCCGCAGGGTTGGTGTTTTCCTTGTGAGTATTGAATTAACATTTTCTTACATAAGGATATACTTCATAATTATGTACATGCAAATATTTAATACATTCCTAAAAGGTTTTCATTTATCTGGGATGTGTTATATATCTCACGTAAAAAAAGAACAAATGTCAAGGAAGACGTTTGCCCACTTTAGATAATTTTAGTAAATGACAAATAAAGTAAATTTAATACATAAAGGATGATATTATTAAATACATTTAAAGTGAATTTGAATTTAACAATGATCTTCGGTCAATGGATCCATTACAGTTCAATAATTTGATATGAAACATTCTCTACGCTGGAGTATAGTGTCAAAGTCAATTTTTATTCTCCCTACCTTACCGACCCGGGAATTCTAAAATATTGGCTATAATTAAAAGAATAAATTGAATTATGAAAAACTAAGAGGTCATTAGCCTTCGTTTTGTAATATCTACGATAGTGCAAACTTTCAAGCAAAAATTTTGCGGCTTACGTGAATGGCATTGGAACGAAATTTCATGATAAAACAGAGATCTACAAAAGGTGATCCGAAATTTCGCTCCAACGCCATTCATATATGCAATGATATTATTACCTGAAAATTAGCAGAGTGGTAGAATGTTACAAAAGGAAGGGCAATGATGTCTTGGCTTTTTATAATTCGATTCATTTATTAAATGTAATCAATTGTTCATACCCCGGTCAAAGATTTGAGATTAGGAATTCCGGCGGGAAATTTGAATGGGTTGACACCCTCTTAAACCATCCATTTGAAACTTTGTTCCAAGATTTATTATGACACAATCAAAAGAGTCGTATACTCTTGTTAAAAAATAATTATTTTAATTACTTATATTAATTAACGACAATTTTATGAATGATTTTGTTCATAATCTTATTTAATTATTATTAATTATTTCTATTTATTTATTTATTTATAATTAATTAAATAACGATTCAGAGTAATAATTAAACACAACTAATTTATGGCAAGAGTACACACCATTTTTATTGCATCATACCCAATAAGTCTTCGAACAATGTTTTAAGAAGATTAGCCAACTTCTTCTGCACAAGCATTAGCATTTTCAAGTTTTCAACTATTTTCATCTAAGAAACTAAGCTTATTGCTAATTCTATTGTTTCTCAGTATATGATATCTTGTTCCAATACGTTTTACATATAAAATATTAAATTACCAGATTTAATTAAAATACATTTGAAAAGTTTAGACACAACCATCCTCCGTAACATGCAAATTTAATGTTTCCAACCATCAAAAAGTCAAACGTGAGTCTAAATAAATCCGCATAGGAATAGCCTCGCACCACTTCAAACAAAAAAAGAACCTCAGGCTACTGGATGAGAGAACGAAGAGAGAGAAAGAGATAGAGAGAGAGAGAAGCATTTAAAAGCTGAGCACTGACGTGAATCACTCGGCCGATGCTGCTGCTGCTGCTAGTATCTCTCGCTTTTTTTCTCTCGCTCTCAGCTCTCGCTCCTTTGGCGAACCGGGAAAGACGAGAGGCGAGCTGAGTTTCTCATGTGCTTCTCTCGACATTTACTCACGCGTGGTACGCGCATGTACGCGAGTATGTGTTCTTCTCGCTGCTGCCCACTGACGCCGCATAAGAACGTCATTGTCGATGGCGCTGATATTGATGACACATGTGTCGGCGCCGCCGGCTCCTGGGAAACTTTTATTTATCGCGAAGTGTGTGTGTGTGTGTGTGTGTGTGTGTGTGTGTGTGTGTGTGTGTGTGTGTGTGTGTGTGTGTGTGTGTGTGTGTGTGTGTGTGTGTGTGTGTGTGTGTGTGTGTGTGTGTGTGTGTGTGTGTGTGTGTGTGTGTGTGTGTGTGTGTGTGTGTGTGTGTGTGTGTGTGTGTGTGTGTGTGTGTGTGTGTGTGTGTGTGTGTGTGTGTGTGTGTGTGTGTGTGTGTGTGTGTGTGTGTGTGTGTGTGTGTGTGTGTGTGTGTGTGTGTGTGTGTGTGTGTGTGTGTGTGATGCTCCATACCGGATGCAAACGCTCGATGTTTATGCGCAAAAGAGGGATGAATTATCGTTTGGATGCTTTATCAATGCTGGGGAAAATTGATCTGAAGGATAATATTTGTGCGTTTTGAGATTTGTTTATGTTTAGCGTTTGTGGAAGGTCTATTGGTTAGTAATTCATTTGGGGTTATTGGGGTTTTATTTAGTAAAAATTAGTATATTATTGGAATTATAAATAAATGTTTTTAGTAAACGTTTAACAACTTAATTATTTTAAAGTTGAATATATTTCAAAGTAATATTAGTTTAAATGATATTCACTTTTAACTTTTTCTTCTTAGCTTACAGTTTATGTAGTTAAAAGAATACTAGAAATTAATGCAATTTAAAATTCATTTATTGATTTTGCACTACTTATTATCTTTTTATTACTTGTAAATATACCCCACCTCTAGAGCACGAATATGAAAACTCAAAATTCTATGTTTTCATAATACAGAACAATCAACAAACTATTTTATGAACTAAAATTTTTTTATTTCAATTTTGTTATTGTATTACAGTTTCCAGCCATTTTAAACCATTTTTCGAAGCGCATTAAGTGGCTTTTTTGTATTAGCTATTTTGTGTAAAGAAAGTTATTTAAAAATTTTAATTGTCATAGTCTTGTTCTAGGTGTGTGCTATAGTACACTTTTGTTAGTGTTATGATACTATATAAACTCTTTTTAATTGTAAAAATTGTTTACTCGTTACTTGAAGACAAATATTCCTTTAAAATTGTGCACTTAAAGGTGGTAAGCTTAACTAGTATATATTCACGTAATACTAATTGAGTCATTTAATTATTCAATAATGAGTGTCCCATTGTCCGTGTGCAGTTTTAAAATTCATAAGCCAGACCGGCAGCTAGATTAAATTACTTTTTATCGTGCATACGAGTAATTAAACTTCGCGCGTTAAAAAATGTAATTTATATAGTACCGAGCAACCTTTTCTGTCAGCATATCTAACATAAAATGAATTGTACAGCTAAAAGAAATATTTAAACATCATCAAGATAGTGTTATCTATACTTAAAAGTAGTGAAGTACACTTATATACCAAGTAGCTATTATTTAAATTTAAGCAAGTCTTGTTTAACATTTTAAGAAGACGTATTTAACGATTTTTTTGCATACATTTGTATTATAATTAGCCATTGAGAAGTTAATTTAGTAATGTAGCGGATAATAATTAGTGTTGTTGAATAAATTTAATTACGATTAAAAATCTATAATATTCAATTAATAACTTAAACAAAACTGCATAATATAGTAATATTTATAATTTTTAATTTATAAGACAAATAATTTAACGAGTTCATTAAAAATGTTTAATCCCATTATCCTAAATGCTCGCGTGCGACACACTTTCCCTCTGCACCCCGCCATAATTCCCACTGGCATTTAAATGAAAAAAACAAAAGCGCTCCTCAGCAGCACGAACGCACCGCCATTTCTAATGTACACTCGCGCGAAATTAAACATCAAAAAGAACTCTCAAAATCGACCAACACAAAAGAGACCTATTATACACACCATCCTGATGACACACTATATATACACTAATTCCAATTTGTGCATTCCCGAACTCTCATAATCCGCGATATGCGGCGAATTATACGCGCGCAAAATCAATATACCCCGCAGTGCGCGTGTGTGTGCAGTGTGCAGCAGGCGAAGCGTGGCGCCTGAAAATTTAATCGTCAAACACGATCAATAATGGCAGTCGCGTTATCACTATGTGCTCGTGCTCGCGATGCAGCGCTGCTTATATATATATAAGCAGCGCTGCACCGCGAGCGCGAGCACGATATATATATATATATGTACTGCGGCCTCGGCGGCTTTTTACCGGCTCATCGATCGAGGGGTAGTGTGTTGGTAGCGTATATATAGTGTTGTGTTAACGCGCGGATGGGATTACGATGCACTTGAGCCAATTTGGAAAATTGCGATTAAGGAGGAGTGAGGGGAGGTTAGAGTGGAAGGGTGAACGTGTTTTGAGATTGGGGGAAGGTGTTTGCTGGCTGGTGAGTAGGTATGTTTTGGTAGATTGTGTTGAGATGGGTAGGTTATGCTTATGGTCTAATATGGGCTTCGTAAATATTGTAGTCTTTATTATATCGTAGGGTACGATTCACAATTTGGTTGGTGCATTTCAATGAACACTAACCCTAGTAAAAGTTACATAAATACATAAATAAATTAAACAATATTTGGTAAAATGCGAATTCATTTAGTGAGAGTTAGAATAGATCTGAACTAGTGGAAATTTAACGAGCAATTCACTTGTCACTGTCCAGTTAGAAACTGACTGCTTTATAAAATGTATAGCAGTTCTTTGTTTTGGGTATATTATGAATTATTTGAAGTATCGATTAGGGAAAAATACAAATTGAGAGAAACGTAGTACTGGTAGAAATTTATCTACAAAAAATAGCCTGGAAACTTAGTTAATTACCAGTTAACATTCTTTGTTCATTTATAATGGAGTAAACAATGACATTAAATAATGTTTGTTCTTAATTTCTGTCATTTAATAAATATACTTAGGAAGTTATACCCTGCTGTTAATATCCAACAATTTTAAAGTATTAAAATTAAATTAAAACTAAATTTTATTTCACACTTTATTCTTTTTCCCTCACTCATCATTGTATCAATGAGCAATTGAGCATGGTATTTATTTCCTAGTCAGACAATAGTTTACTTTTTATTTCAAGTTAAAGCTAGTAGGTATCATATAGAGCATCTGACACTTGAATTTTCGTGAAATTAATACTAGTCGTACTTCTTATCATACATAAACTTGACACTGTAGAGTGTACTTATAGAGGTATCAAAAATTATAAAGAATTATAAATTGAATTTCTATTTTCATTATAATAAAATATATGAAAAAAATTTATATTCTTACATATTTTATATTATTATTATATAAAAATATAAAATTCAAATAACATACAATATATATTAGATCTCACACCATCTGCAGACCAGTTTCATACTTATCGCCCGAAATTAGCTTTGATAAACGACATAAACGTTGTCTCAAGTATTACAATAGCTTATTACAGGCGATGCAGGCGCGAGGCATTAGTGTGTCACGCGGCTTCGCGTTTTGTGCTCACACAGCTCACGAAAGTGAGCTACTAAGGCCGCGCCGCGCGCTTTTATAAAACGAGGAGTAGGCGACCTCTCCTCCTCGTGATTGTTTTCACGGCTCACGTGCTTGAATTTTACGGCCCCACGATGGGGCGGAAATCGTTCGCGCCTCGTGCGATGGATCACTAATGTAGATACAGGGGCTCTCTTTGATTTTTTGACGCGGTTTATTGAAATGTTTGGCGCTTGCCGGGCGATTTCGTAAGGCTTGCGTCGGTCATTCATCATATCGGTTATGGTTTCGGCGTTGAAAATGAAATGGGGGTATTTTTGGACGGGTTGGAATTTTGTTCAATGCCAAGAAATTAAAAAAATTGGCTATGAATTCAAGCATATTATTTTTAAATATAGGGAGTATTTATAACTGATTCTTTGGTATTGTTTACAACTTTGATTTTAAAATGTTTTTACAACTATGATTCGCAGACATGAATTAAATATATATTATTTTTTAATAAAAATCCTTTGGTACAAGTACATTATTAAATTTTCTTTTTCTATTAGCATGTACCGCACTTATAATTTAACAAAATAAAAATTACTTGTTTCCCATCTGTTTGTCGTCTGCAATTGTATCATTAATTATTTCTTATTCCTATCGGTATAAGAGTTCTTTGCTCGCTAAAACGCACTTGAACTACCAGAATAACAAGTTTTTCTCGGTTATTATGTACAAATAATTTCAGTTTTGTATGTAAATACATAGAACCAAATGAAACGGCAATCTAATTGATACTTTTCATGAATCTATTTTCTTATTTTGTAACTCGTCATATCGGTATTGCAATACCCAACAGCAACTTCCATTCGTTTCCAATTTCCAGAAATAATTAATTTTACCTCTCAACCGAAGAAATAATATTCGCAACTCGAAACTCTCTAGACTTTACCGGAAAGTATCGATGTTTGCGTTTTATATCTCGAAGTCGGTCCGAACCGAATACTCTTGCTGATTGCTATATACGAATCTTCTCTTGATTGTTTTTACTTCGCAACTTCGAAACTCGAAACAACTTGCATTACCTCCTTCTGATACCAGGTCGAGAGCGATAATGATTGGAAAAGTTGCGGCCGCGAGTATTGGCACTTCGTGCTTATATACTTTAAAAAAAGAAAATAAGTCGTTTATTAGTTTTCATAATGTCTTCCGTCGTTGTCACTGTGCATGAGTCATAATGCCACGCATGATAATCTCGTCGTTTTGTGATTATTATTATTATTTCCTCGTTTAATGGCTCATACGCATTATCGTTGATTATTGTATCTTTCGAATGAGATCGTGAAATCGTGACTTACATGCGAGATTGTACGTATTCCGTTCATTATCATTAAGTCAATGGTAAACAGTGAAGGTGCCGCGAAGTGGCGCATTTTTTTCGAATGAAAAATTTCAACGACCACGCGCGAGGATGCGTATATAATTGTCATTGGATGTAAATTGAAAGTTGAATCAAGGTAAAAAGAAAAACAGAGACTATAAAGTCCAAATAAGTATTACAATTATATTTTTATGAATTGATTTTGTTGCAAAGTAAAATTATTTTGTTTGACCGCTGTATATGTGGATTTTACATTATACATTTCGTAAAAAGTCTCTAAAGTAATAGAACGTCAAATGTAGGGTGGATAAATAACGGTCCAGTAACTGCCCAACTCGTATTACATGATGCTGCAGAATTTCTGGTTAGTTACACAACCTAATTATTGTGCCGCCTATTCTTGCGTTCAAAGCGAATGAGAGCTATCCATGCTGCACTAATATTTGAATTATTGAGCCGTAAAAAATGTAATACTTATTATAATTTACTAAAATAAGGTAATCATTTTATTGTTAATAATGAATCATTGAAACTTAACCATGTTTACACTTAAATTGATCAAATGAAATGTTCATTCTATTTGTTGAGTTTAATGCAACTAAATTGTTTTCAAGTAAATTTTCATTTAAATTTTGTATGGATATTAAAATTGGGTAGATTATCTCTATTTATTTTTAACATTTTTCATAAATTATTAATACTATCAATATATTGTCAATCTTTCCATAAAAAAAAACATGAATTGATATTATTGAATGTATACATATTCTTATTTTATACATAAACTGTTTTTTTAATTTAAAATTAATTCAAAGATTATTGAGGGTCATCAGTTGGAAGTTTTATTGAAGCCTTTACTTTGGGTATAAACCACTTCCTACACATACGAAATTGATAGATAGTGCTAGCCAAAATTTTATTCAAAAACTTGTTCTGACATTTTGAAATAAAGTTGTGACGAAAGATACCTAGATATATTAAGTATCCATTAATAACGAAATTATTGTTATTTTTGTTTAAATTTCTACTTGTTAACCAAAATATTTAGAACAAGGATTTAAAATAATTGTTTCTTTAAAAATATCATAAAAAATATTCAAATAAAATATTATAATCAGTTCCTCAATTTCTCACGAATGCCAAGTAATCTTCCGAAACCTTCCCTCGCAAAACTCCAATCAACCCCCACTCGTCTCCGCCCCTGCGCAAAGTTACGTACCCAAGTACATTCGTAGATCGAAGACTATATTTCCGCAAATTAAATTATCGAAACCTGCACTAGTTTCCCCAGCCGCAACTCTCTCCCCGCTCTCCGCTACACAACTCTCCGTATCAGTGTATATATAATCAAGACGCTAGTCGCGCTCTATACCGCCGGCCCAGCATAGCGGAAACCAAGTGCAAAACAGCATCCAGGAGAATCCGCCGCGGCGCCACGAAGTCATCGACATCGAGGATCAGCCGAGACGCGGCTATATAAGCTCGAGCTGCCGCCTGCCATGCAGCTACGGTGTCCTATCGACGGTGTTCTCCGAGTTAATCCTTAACCAACGACGAAACTCGCGCGCGTGGCAGGAAACTTGCTGGCTGGGCTCGTTGGATTAGAGGCGGCTGAGGATGAGACGTGGGAGAGGATGAGGAGGAGGATGATGATGATGATGATGATGCAGGGAGCGGGAATTGAGTTTTGGAAGTAGGCGAGACTGGGGTATAACGGGCCACGGGGTGATGGAGTATAACGAGCCACTAACCATATTTGCTGCAGAAGAGGGACGGAGTTTTTTATTCCGCGGCTTAAGCTACTTGTGGTCATAGTGTGAGTTAAGTTTCTTTGTGTGGATATAATCCTCTGACCAAGCTAATTTTTATAGCGCAGTGAAGTTTTGAATTAAGAAATTGGGTTACATGAAAAAAGACAAAAACTTTTCAAATTGCCAACCGTGTATGTTTTTGATTGATTTAGAAAATCAGACAATACTCCTTTTTAGGATATGTTTCAAGTTTCATTTTGCTTTTCATAACTTTTTATTTCATTAAGATTAGAAAAAGTTATGTTACGAAACGTTAATTATTGCAAATGGGGTAAAATGACCATTTTTAGTACATACAAACGTTTTATTTGATTGCAGCAGGGCAGACATATCGTGAGAGCTCCAAAAGAAAGAGGTTGACATGTTAATTTATAAAAAAACATAATTTGAAGAAGTGAAATGGTAGCATATATAAAACAGGAATCTTAAGTCGTTTTAGAGTCGTCAAAATGACAAAAATTTTCATGCATAGCGGATGTAAAGTTTCTCTTTATTTATGAGTCGTTATAACGTATCTCGTCTCGCGATTGATTAAGTTATAAACAAACATTGTATTTTGGTACCCATAATTTAACAGCAAGAGTGTAAAATTACGCAGTCCCGCTGAATGCTATTTTCGATGTAATTTATAAGTGTATTTTAATATTGGAAATGAACATTAAACACTGATCTCAATTTAGGATAACATTCTTCAATTGGATAGTAACTAAATACTATTTTAGTTTTTTTTTAATTATGTTTTTTATAATTTCTACGGGTCATTGCATTTTAGTAGCCGTTATACCTTAGTCTCCCCTATATAGGTTTCGTCTGGTGATATTGGAAAGAAATTGAATGTTATTATAGTTGTTACTGGTGTGCTAGAATAGCATTTAGAAAAGATGTTAAAACTATCTGTAGGAAAAAGCAGGATATTGTTCTTATTGAGAGCGCGGACCGAACCTAACCTCTAAATGTCGTTTAGAACTCTAAAGCCCTTTGTATGAATAAAGGGATGGAAAATAAGTATAATGAACGAGTAATGAATATAAGAAACAAAACGAAATCTAGTAGGAAAAGAGTTTCAAGTATAGATTGTATTTTATTTTCTAACCTTAAAAGTGCATTGTTTTGTATGAAGCTTGCCTTCTATTGACTATTTATTCCTTTTCTTTACATTCGTTCCTGATCCTTTTCTTGCACTAAGGCCTCAATTGCCTATGCACAGAAAAATAAATGTGAACAAATATTAGGAACAAGGAATAAATATATAAGGAACAGAATCATTGTTTGTATATCGAGTGCCATAACTTATACATTTAGCACAAATGCAGAAGAGAACTCGTAGAAAAATCCAATAACTTTTTTTATATACTCTGTGAAATTTTACTCTTTTCTTATCGCTATAACTGTAAGACATATATAGCACTCGATCATATATATAACGACTTTGTTTCTTACATACTATGGGGGCTTTTTATATGACTGATATTTGATGTATGGTATTTTAGAAAAATATACTTAATCTGATTTCATTCTGTTTTATGTACTGTTAAAGCAAGAAACTATATAAAATGCCATATACGTATACGGATAAAAGTATCGTAGCTGATATTGAACTAGAAATTTGTGGAGGTGATTCTTTGTGGATTCGTAAAATATTATCGTTTTCTAAAAGTTGAATGAGTTAAATGAAGCGTATATTCTAATTATCGTATGTAATCATATATCCTCTTTACTAATGAATAATTTGTGCAGTCGATGAACATCTGATTTGATTTCGTGACCGAGTTAAATTACGATGAATTCTGCTTTCTGTTATAAAATGTCACTCCGTAGTATGATATTTTGATCGAAATACGTTCGTTCTTGTATATATATAGGTATAAGAGTCAAATATTCCATTTTAGACAAATGATAGTTTAGTGATGTCAGATACTAATTATTATTGGCAGTTTCCATAATTTAATTTTAAAATCTAAAAATCACCTGCATTATAAGCTTTGAAATTCAAGAGTTTTAGATTTTTCAGAAACTGTTACGACTTACACACCAAGAAAACTAAAAGCGCCTTATTAAGATATTAAACAGACTCAACGTGTCTTCCCGTAAATTCTATTATTCATTTCTCTCGCTGTGAATTCAAGATGCTATTCCCAGTCTTCCGCGTGCACGGGTGCACTCAGCTTATTCCAGTCGACTGCTGGGCCGCATGCGACGATGACGCGACGACGACAATTAGATCGGGTTAATCTCGTTAGAGCTGCTCGCTTCGAAAGGGGGGGAAATTGATGCATTTTACCGGCCATTGATTCGCTCCACTGTTTCGACTTTAATGGACCGTTGCTGATGCAAATAAGGCGGGGGTCTTTTTTTATTTTTTTTCTTCCGATCCGTGGGTTATGCCATCGTTGCTGGAGTGCTTCTTTGGGGGCGTTAGGAGTTATTGCAGGTGTTACAAATTTGTCAAAGTTTAAAATGCTTGGTTAACAAACTGAGTATTTCAGGATATGTTTATTATTTAAGCAGAATATAATGTAGATAAATTAATTAAATACAAGTACATATATAACATAAGTGGAAAAATGTGTTACAATAAATATATCTGATTAATCTTGACGATTTCAGAGTTAAAAGGGCAATAATTCTCAACATTAATTTCCTTCATGCGCGGAAACGTAAAAGTATTATTTTATTGCATAAAACGTCAAATAAATTTTCCGTTCCATATTTCATCGCAATACGCCATAATAATTTCAAGTTTTATATACGTTGTGATAAAATTTACTTTCAATCATATACTAGGTTATCCACGAGCTCTAATGCTTTTTTATAACTTTGAAATGGCATTTTAATTTTAAAAAAGTGGATTGACCACTTTCATAATGCTTTTAAAGATAAAAATAATCCATTTAAAAAGCAAATTCATGTTTCTTATTAAAACGAAACATTTTTAATTAATATTTTACCCTTTTTACAAGGCACACGTATACAATTTCATATTTCCGTGACAAAAATATGAGTCGTAACAAAAGAACTCATTATAAAACGTTAATCCTTTAATACCAGTAATTCCGTCGTAAATTTCATTATTCAGCTGCGTACAAAACCTCGCTTAAACGCATCCTCCCTCGCAATCAACGTCTATCCTCAAAAATCCACGCTAATAACACACCCAGAGTAAACAATCGACCTGTCCCAGGATTATCCCTTCGAAATAGTCGCGGTACACTTTTTCTTCCGCAAAACAAGCAAATCCCAAACTCGTCATTACGCGCGAGAAATGCTTCTAACTCGCAACGCTTTCGTTCTCATCCGAGAAAGAAAAAAATAAAAGAAACGAGAGGATACTGTGCCGCCGTCATCCAGAAAAATTAAATGGCACGCGTTTGAGCTTGGCCGAGCGGAAAGTGCCTCTTTTCTCGAGCGAGAGAAATTCGTCGGAAGGGTCCGACTGCGCTCGAAATTCCACATGCATTAAAACAAGCGCGCGGGCGCGGGAGTTTTATAATTAAAAAACACGGTCGAGGGAAAAATAACACGGAGAGGGAGTTTTTCCAAACGAAAGATCGACGGTACGGGGTTCGTGGAAATTGAGGATTGTTTTTTGAAATATCCGGGATGTTCGGGCGTATTCGCTAAGCAAAGCAAACGAGATTAGTGTTTGTTTGTGAGATGATTCTAATGAATCGTAACCAGGAGGAGATGTATGGATTTGGAAAAGTTAACAAGTAGAGTAGTTTTCAATCAAAATAACAAATTTAATATTGTAATTTTATAACAGTCAATTATATTGAATTTTAAGATGTTTTACCTCTTTCGGTCATCAGTTTTTTTAGATAAACACATTTTTTATAAGAATAATATGAGTTTTATAAAATTAAAAGTGCGCATCAATGTAAAAGAAATATTTCAGAGACGATTTTGTAAGCTCCTTTTTCGCAAACGTACATAGTAATAATAACCAATGTTAAATACTATGTACGTTTGCGAAAAAGGAGATTACGTTACAAAATCGTCTGTGAAATATTTCTTTTACATTGATGCGCACTTTTAATTTTATAAAACTCATATTATTCTTTTACAAAATGTTTTTATCTAAAAAAACTGATGACCGAAAGAGTTAAAACATCTTAAAATGTAATATAATTGTCTGTTTATAAGTAAAAGATATAAAAGCGACGGCTATTATATACGTTTATTTTTGTTGGAATATCGCTATGCTTTAGCATACGTATGTGTGTAACTGTAGTTATACACTACTACATGCTTATACAAAAATGAATCGACTTACTAAGAAATGTCCCAAAGACATAAACTGAAATGCGAGATATAGAAAAGAGTGGAGAACTGTATGCGTCTGCTCCGATATTCTCTTATGCCCTTTTGTCAAGTGTTTTTAGTCGTACTAGAGCATCTAGCTAGAACAGTCGCAAATTACTGACGTTATTCCTTCCTTGTGCGAGTTTGAATAAACGAAAGTTATTTTAGTGAAATATACATTGTGTATTATCATTTATTTAACACCCATTTCCAATAATTTTAAAAAGCATAGTATACTTGTTTCTATTATGCTTTTGTGGATTTTTAATAGAATAATGTAGTGTTCATCATTAATTTCATGCTTTTAAGTTTCAAATAATAATGATTTTAAAACAAAAACAGATTTTCGCAAACCGAAATTAACAGAAAAAAAAATTAAAGGTTTTTCACATTCTTGTATTATCGATATATTTCTAAAAACAAAACAAGCATTTTTCTCGTGTGTCTTTGAAGCACCAAATTAGACGTCCGAGTTCAAGTTCGGCTCCACTCTGGTCGACCCAGTTTAATTGCCCTAACAAACGTTAATTGGTGCAACTCGCGGTTGAGCGAGATGGAACGTCATTGCGCGAGTCGCTCGGAGCGACGTGCGAGCTGTGCGACATTTTTTGTCGGTCGCTCACGCAGGTCTCTATGCTTCTTTACCAGCGATATTCAAGAGTATGTTTAGGAAGAATCTTATAAGAACAAAAGATTATTTGATTTAAATTTTTTGTTTACAATTATTGTATTATTTATGAACATTTATGAACTTGTTAGTAATTTCATTGATTTTGTAGTTACTTGGATCTCAGTTAATTGTTTATGTTTTACTTACAAAATCGTAGTTTATTGACCTTAAATGTTCAGAGCAGAGAATGTATACATACCTGAAACAATAAAAAATACATAGCCGTTAAAAGACATTTATATAAATGTTGTAGTTTTAATTTAAATTAATGAATTTTTAATTATTTATTTTTTATATATAAAAACTGTTCCTCAATGCTACAAAATTGAACTTAAAACTACGTATTCGTCGTTCCAGAAGACAATTAACAGTGTAATCGTTATATACCTTAGATAAAAGAAATTCCCAATGAAAGCGCACGCGCGCGTCTCTCGGCTAAATCATTAACATCGTCGCGGAAAAATGCAGCGCTCGTTAACGCACCAGGCGCGCGTCAGAGAAGGGAAAACCAATGAGAAAACAAGCAGCTCGTAAAAGAAGTATACATTCAGTCAAAGCTCCTGCGAATGGCGCGGAGCCCACATTTTCTCAGGTATCAAACGAGCAGCTGGGAGCGCGTCGCTTCCGCGCGTTTCATCGCGAAGCAAATAAACGCGTCCTTTTATTATTCGAGCGTGTCGTTAACACTGCTTTTATACAAAATCCGATTTTCCGTAAAATTTTCAGCCTAATGAAATGATGAAATTGAGCTGCAGGGGTTATGTGGGTCACCGTAAGAGGATGTAAATTTTGGGAATTATTTTTCAGCTGTAAGTGCTTATAAATAACAATAAAGTTATCGGAATATCCAATTCAATATCTTTATTATACAATATGTTGGATGGAATAATTTTCTTTTTTAATTTTATTAAATTCTCATAGCATACTTTTTATATCACATTATTACTAAATATATAAAAATATAGAATCTTTAACACAATTTATAATGATAATATTAATTAATAAGGATTTATATGGAAATGTTAAAGAGAGATTATATATCACTGTTAAATTTTTAATAAATTATTAATAATGTTATATAGAGTTGGGATGAAGAGTCAGAAGACCTTCATAACCCAACCAAAGTATGTATGAATGAATGGTGAAGGATGGAATGATCCATGTCTGGAAGTCCGACGTGGGTACATTCTATCCTTATGGTGATGCTAAAGCCAGCTGTCCCCGACAAATACGAGGATCCACTTTTCTCATTTCATTTTCAATTTTGAGTAAATATCTCTATGAAAAGTTGTTGTTCCAACCAAAAAGAACAACTTTTCATAGAGATATTTTCTTAAAATTGAAAAATGTGGTTTAACATCACCTTATGAATGAATGGTACTTGCATTGTACGGTTTAGTATGGCTGGAGGTTTTTGCTGTAACGAATACAGTAAAACTAACCAGCACTTTCTTTTTTTTTTGTTAATCCGGACCTGCGAACAGGGAATACCAATTCACTCTGCAGGATTTGCGGCGTTATAACGTGTTATTGTGTAAATAATTTCTACTCTGTATCGAATTTAGCAAATGTTATATGTAACTTTGGAATAAATAAATAAATAAAAAAACAATTGCTACACACATACTACATATAAATATCGTCGAAAATAATAATCTAGAATATTTTACGTTACATTTGAATCTAAACTAAGTAATTATCCAACTGAAAAAGTAAATACAAATCATAAAAAGTGAGAATAAGATAATTTTCCGCGAGAATGAAACTAATCAATATCTGGGTCCTGTTATTTCCTCAACTGACGTATAGGTATACAAGACGTCATCTTCTAATTAATTTTTTCATACCAACACACGTTAATTCCCCGTACATCAAAGTAACACAATTCACCATATCTCACACAATTTTTTCTCAAAACCCCAGTACGATGAACTCTCGAGGCTCGCCGCCGTTGCAACTGTGAATCATCGGCAGCGCCCCCCTAAAGGACTACGAGGACTTTTATATAAAACTTATCCGCGCGCTATATACTCACAGAAAAGACGCTCGGCATGCTATATACTCACTCGTCGACTCGTCCACTGGTTCTCTCTGCGCCGTTTACCTCGTGTATGACTCGCAGTCGTGTAATCCCATAGAGGGACATAACGAAGCGAGCGAGAGAGGAGAGGCCGAAGCCCTCGACAAGTTTCGATCGTCGTCCTCGTACAGAGAATCACTGTTGAAGGAGAGAAGAGAAGAGAGAGGAGGGAGAGTTTGCGAGATGGATGTGTATGAACGGAAGAGATGAGGGGAAATTGCGCGGAAGCGACGAGGGGAAATTTCTGCTTTTTTATTTTATGGAAAGCGAAGGGATCGACTTTGGAAAATAATTTCTTTTCTGAGCGGAAAGTCGAAGCGATGTTGAGTTGCGAACGTGATGAAATTTGAGGACCTATTTTTTAGATTGGGTGTATTGAAGATCTTTTTCGTGCTTAGTGAGATAGTTGCGTGGCTGAGGCTCGAGCGCCAAAATAAAAATGGCATAGAATTCAACAAAATTGTAGTTGCTAAAGAAAATGGGTAACTATAGTGTCTGCTAAAATTTTAAATTATTTGGGAAGCTCGTTATGGAGAAAGTATTTGTTGAAATGTTTTTCGTCCGGTTTATATGAATGAATGGACTTTCTGTAAACTAACATGTCTTTTCGAAAAAATTCAATTTTGGCAGTAACTTTAGATGAAGATTCTTCATGTTATAAAATATCATCAAGTTTCTTTCATAAAAATTGTTTTATTCAGCCCTCAAAAATGCATTTATTTCTACGTAAACTATCATATTTTTATGAAAACTTTCCTAAGCTGTTTGAAAATTGTACAGTGAGTTTAAACAATGATTCTTTATATATTTAGTAAAAATGCTGCCAGCTCCTTTGGTATGATAGTTTTTCAAAGAGAATTTAATTATTCTAAAATTATTATTTTTATAACGGAAGTGAAGATATATGTATCTCGAAAAATACGTTACTGTGTAAATAAATTTGCTTCCTAAAAAATATTCCTGAATAACAACATTTTCAAAAAACTGAAATTTAAAAATTTTAATAAATAGCTATAAAATGAAAATAAGTCTGCCATATTCGCTGAAATTTTAAAGCCCCTCCAAGTTATGGATAACAACCATGCATGCAACGTTTATAATCACACATATACACACGCACACACACTCACACACTCACACACTCACGCCCACACGCACATACTGTCTAAATATAGCCATAAATAAATTCAATGAATATCATAATTCACAACAATTGCAAACAATTCAAAGATTTTATCAAATCAAAAGAGAGAAATGTATGAGACATAATTATACACGCGGTTAGTAATAAAAATAAGAATTTATACGTCATTTCAACATCATTAAAACTTTTAAGATGAGAATGTAAAACAGTCCAGAAATAGTTTTCTATGTACCGTTACGGACCCAGTTCCTGATCAGGACCCAATTCCTGATCATTTTCTTACATAAAATATTACTTTAAACTTGTTCCTGCAAAAACTTTTTTGAAGATTGCAGATATAACTATCTACTATTTAGATGTTCCTGTTCAAAGTCTAAAAAGTTTAATTGTAATTGGCTTTTATGGAAATCAGAGTTGATCAGAAATTGCTCTTAGCTGATCAGGAACTGGGTCCGTGACGGTAATGTCAATCTAATGGTAAGAAATATGTAAACAGCAAAAATGTGCTTTTCACTTTTATATTCCGAAGCTATGAATGTTTGACTTTGCATGAATAAATAAGGTAAATGTTAGTAAAATAAAATGTTTGTTATCGATAGACTTCAATTTTGCTCTGAACAACAAAGAGAACACTAAGGACACTTCAGTATCATAAAAAGTCAAAGCCAAAGCGAAAACTAAAAAAGTGTAAAAGAATCTACAAGGAAATAGTGAAAAAAAGTTTAGAACGAAAGTAGGCGAAATGGAAAAAGATTCGAGAAAACTCCGCAACAGAAAACACCGGAAGAAATAAAAGGAAGAGAGCACGCTCGCGACTACAAACAAGAAACTAAGAGGTCCAGAAAATAGGACAGAAGTAAGCGAAGTGAAAGAAACGCGGAGACAACAGTTATTTGTTATGTTGTTCTCTCTCCTCGCGATTGTCTCGTCTCGTTTTTCACCAGTGCGCCTCGCCACGTACATACAACTGGGTATTACAAACGAGTTTAAATTTATGCAACACATACACGAGCGCCAAGAGACAATAATTAAATCAAACCGTCGTCGTCGGCTGCAGGAAACTATATCGATTTTTCTACGGACGAGGCATCGACGACGACGACGAGGACGCAGGAAGAAACTTTTTCCGATCGACGCGACGACGAATGCATTACAGTGTAGTAATTCAACTGTGATTGAAAATCCCTTTCGCTGGCCAGCAGCTTCTCGTTTCATTCCTTTTTCCAATTATGCCACGAGCCGCTTCAAAATTGCTTTTTCGAATCCTCTTGCACTTGCAGAGCGGGGAATTACTCTTTTTCAAGTTTTTTAGTTTTTTCAATTGCAGTTTTCAACTTTTTCGAGATATTCATTTCTTTGTGTTCCATCGCGATACTAACAGTGCTTCGCTTTTAGACGAGTAGATAACAGTGAAAAACTAATAATCTCTGGAAGTTTAATAATTGATCTGAAATGTTTACTTTTTAGTGAAATACTTTAGTCTTTGTGTATGGCCAACATAAATAAAAAATATAAACAGATTTTGTAAGATAAACAAATCTTTTTACTTATAAATTTCTATATTTACTCTACACACAATTTCAGCAACATTAGAAAACTGAGAAGGGCATGAAGCTTTATGAATATTAAAAACGAACACTGCATTCTTATGAATATTCAACTATGACTTTAATTAAATCACACTTTATCACAAATTTAATCGTCTTCTTGGCACATGAGTATAGCATGCACCTAGTATTTATGGTGTACGTGTTATTATAAGGTATAACTAATTATTGACAAGTATAAAATGGACTTTTTCATTAATTTTAACTGTAGAACTACTTTAAACTTACAGATACATTTTTTATCTAAAAAAAGTGGTATTACGCTTTTTATTCTTGAGAAAGTTTATTAAGAATACTTTTTATTCCAGTGGTTATAAAAAAGTAGACGGGTTGAAATTCTAAGTTTCTGCTTTAAATAATTAACGGAGATTTCTTTTAATTCTATAAGTTAAAAGAACGACGTATATTTTTAATATGCAATCTTTCTGGGAATCCGCGCGTTGGCGACTGAACTTCGAGTTAAATTTAAAATCGCGAGATATAAACTTCAGGGTGTGCTCCAGTTCTGTACGAGGTGACTTTAATGAAGTACTTAAAAAGATAATTACTATATAAATTAAAATTTTGTCAGACTTGGAATGAAGCAAAGAAAAAGATTAATAAAGACAATTTTATAACAAGAAATTATATATATATATATATTAATTTATTAATTTCTTCTCATGTATCTCGTACCCACGATATTGGTTCGTTATCATTATTCAACAAATTATCCATATTTTCTTATTTATTCAACGTTGTATGTCTGTTCAAGATATGATTCTTAATTCTCTGAAAACAATATAAATTATTTTTTATAGAATACCATTTTTAAATTGTCATACTAATGTTCTCAAGATACATCTCTAACAAAAGTATATTAATTATCACAGAGTCTTCTAAAAAAAAGAGAGAATCAAAATGACCTTTTCCAATATTTTTTGTCAAACTGACGTTCTAAATTATTTGATACTAACAAAATTAAATTATTATTTTTACCGGATAATTTGTGCATTGAAACAGATATAAAACAAATCTGGAACAATTTAGTTACTATTTTCAATCAAATAAACCCAGTCTAATCATTGAAATCTAGATAAAAAAGTTATTAAGTCGAGCAGAAATTGCTTTTCTTGACAAACCTCCATATATATTGTTCATCTATCTCCAAATGGATATAATTTAATAAAATTCAGATAGTAGCGATACAATTTTTTCAAAAAGTTATTAAGTCGAGCAGAAATTGCTTTTCTTGACAAACCTCCATATATATTGTTCATCTATCTCCAAATGGATATAATTTAATAAAATTCAGATAGTAGCGATATAATTTTTTCTCTGCACTTCACTAACAGATATACTTTCCTTTACAGCAGAGAAAACTCAAAAAATCTGTGTTTATAGTTAATCGAAAATCGAAGCTCAAAAGAGAACTACATCCCATTCTCTCTCTCCCCTTATCCACGACATGCACAAGCAAAGAGCAGAACGCGCGCTCGCGCGTCGTGCAGGCGCTTTTTCCTGGCAAAGATCCGGTGTGCGTTAGTCTTATCTCTGCAGCAGCTTGCCTCCAAGTCCCGGATAACGTATCTTAGTCAGCTCGTCGTCTCTCTCTCTCTCTCTCTCTCTCTCTCTCTCTTTCTCTCTCTCTCTCTCTCTCTCTCTTTGCGTCTATACACTTTGCTCCCCAGCGTAGGAGAGTCAACTTCCTTTACGATTCTCAACGACGTGCGAGAGAAAGAGACAGAGACTAAAGTGCTGCTGCTCGTCTCTTTCCTTTTTCTATTTCTTTTTTTGTACTCTTTGGAGGAACTTATATGTTCACCCGCGCGACACAGAAAATATTCCTTCTCCGAGCGCCACGCGAGGAAATTAAATGCGATATGATAAAGGGAATTGGGTCAGGTTTGTACAGTGCCTGTTGCCGGAGAGCTGTAATGTATGCTGGATGAGAATCGTAATGAACGATCGCTAATTTACTGTGATAGGATTAATTGGATTACTTGGGCGACCTTTATAGTAGTTGAGAGTTTTGGTTCGTGATCGTTCTTCATTCTTTTTGTTTAATATTAATTGGTATACTTAGTAATTTTTTGATGATAGTAGTTGATTACATGTTCGTTTGTGAAATTAAAAATTGAAAAAATGTTTGTTTATGTCCCGATATGATTACTTTTTCCGATATCATAGATGTGGTATAATATGTATTTACCTACTCATTAGACAACATACGTAACTTTCAATAACATTATAAGATCGGATCAATTATTAATGTATACATAAAATATTATAAAATATGGTAGGTATAATATATAGTTATTTTACGTGGCATTAATCTGTATAAATGTTTAAATTAATTTTTTATATTTATTTTAAATCGAGTCATTATTAGAGGAAAAATCAATTTTATTATTAATACTTGTCACAATAATTTTTTTAAACTTTTGCATACGCATGTTGAAGCTTAAATGACTTAGGAACTAGGTCATTTACTTTATCTCACGAATGGAATCAACATCAAATAGGACAGTTATACATTGTTTATTTATCGAATTGTTGTAAAATATATCTTATATATGTTTTTCAAAATCACCAAAGCTTGATTTTCTGTGAATTCTCAGAAAACTTCCGTGTTCTGGAAAATCAAAAAACCTTATCTCCCAACCCACAATAAATTTTAGAAAGTATTTTCCAACTAAACACTCAGCACGTTAACCCGTTAGCACCTGTACCTGCGGCAATTACCCTCCTGGCATCGATCGTGTAAGCGGCTCGCGCGCCTAACCTCAAACCGACCCCACCGCCGTTCAATAAATTCGAGAGCACGCACAGGTCACACTATAAACCCCCGTATCCCAAGGAAACCGAAAAGAAAAGACCGCTACCTATACCTCGTGCCGAGGAATAATTCCAAGTTTCACTGCTGCGAGCCACTAAAGAACTCGTAAATCGCGCGAGGGAGGGCTAAATTGCTCGGAAACTCTCGCGTATATCGGTCACACAGAGATCGCTACATATACATGCAAAGCCCTTTTCTCGCCAGTTGCGAGGCAAAGTGCTCGATTTGTTATTTATGTATAGGAGTCTACCCGTGCGCCGCTTTCGAGTCACGTAAAAGGTACGCGGGTTCGAATCCAACGGCCATTACGCGCGCTATCGGGCTTCACACGCGCACGCGCCCGCGAGCATGAAAGTGTAAATACTATCGGCGCAGCGCGCTCTGCCTTTTCGTGTGCAGGGTGGGTGTAATTCGATTTTGCGCGGGGAGTTTTATACGAACGTTTAGTCGTAATTTTGATGTACGGGATGTACTTTTATGGAGATATTACGTTGCGTGGGTTGGAATTTCTTATCGTGGGGAACGTAAATGTGCGGGTTCTTTTTTTTCGATTTTTATCGCTAGAACTTGCGGTGGAACAAGATAATGCAGAAAGAAGCGTGGGTTTACAGCACCTATTTTTGGATTGCTGGGCACTTTGTTAATTAAGACCTTGGATGTTTTGTAGATAGAACGAATTTTATGGAGCTAATTACCAGGGTAGTCACAAATGGTTTTCTGATATTATAGAATGGATAAATTAAAAATCCATGGTAGACAAGTAATTATTCTGAAGTAAGATGTTACCATTTCTTTTCTAAAAACAGTTAATTGTTTTTTACCGTATAAGAAACATTTTATAAACGATATGGTCTGATTTCTACTAGGATAGTATTTGATGTTTTTGATGAAGTTTTTACTAGGAAGATACTAAAATAATAACTAAAAATAAAATAAATTATTATAGCTAGTAGTTTTATTACGAGGATAATAATATAGCCATTATTAGGATACAATATTTTACATACTATATAAAACTAATTGCAATAACAGGTTTCTCTATAACTAAAGATTCTACTACGAGTGTTGTAAAAAGAGTCTTTATTTTTTAAATGTAAATTTTATCATATTCGTTTTATTTGCTTACTTGCATATGTGCAACTAGATTTAATTCCGGAGAACTTTTTTTGGTCAATATTCACGCTAGTTTCGATAGGATATAGTTTTTTTAACGCTACGTGTAGTATGTCTGAGTCCTATGATTTGATTTTGTAGTATTTATTTTTCTTTTTTTCGAACGTTTTCGAACATTTTTATACGGTGTATTTTTTTCGCAAACCAAGTGTATGTTTTGTATAGAAAATTTGTAGAATTCCAATTCAAGTCTTTCTGTAATTTAAATTTAAAGTTGATTTCCATACTTAATTTACTAGGATAATATCATATGTTTTAATACATCATAGATGTTTTAATAAACTTGATGGTTTAAAAATATCTGAATAGAAACACTTCGACAGTTCGAAACAGAAATAACGAAATACACTTAGAGAAGTGTTTACGCAGCAGCTAAGAAGAAAAACAGATCGATGATTAAACTCAAACAAGTTCTTTCTTTATGTCGCGAGCTATTTATGTTATATTTACTTATATCACCTGCTACTTGTTTATTCATTAAAATAACAAGTCTTTTTGAAACAAAATGAATCAGCATAATAGTATACTTATATTGATGATCAATAATCATAAGAATATGAATATGTCTATGGAAAAGTTAAATCAAAAATAATTTTTTTTTTCAACTGTCTCAATTTGTAGAACAAACGAAATCTAATAAATACCTCATATGGAATCATTATTATTAT
This sequence comes from Gastracanthus pulcherrimus, assembly GCA_949152435.1. Classification (NCBI taxonomy): domain Eukaryota; kingdom Metazoa; phylum Arthropoda; class Insecta; order Hymenoptera; family Pteromalidae; genus Gastracanthus; species Gastracanthus pulcherrimus. The sequence goes on from OX424572.1 coordinate 87,747,078, forward strand.
AATAAGTAAATAATTACAAAAGAAATGTTGTGGCGTATCAAATAACTTGACAGCCGATTCTAAACACATTCCAATAAAGAAACCACTATACAGTACACAAAAGCCAAAATTTAGCACCGAGTGTTTAAATAAAATTCAGACCTCGCATCCAACAGCAAATTTCACGCAAGGGCCATCATTGTAAGTTGCGAATACACGTCACCCCTACATGCCCTCAAGCTGCAATTTTAAGCCCCTTCTAATCGATGGGCTCTAATATTTCATGAAAGAAAGTCAAGGGGCAGCAGCAGCCGCCGCAGTTGGGGCATCACACAACTTGCAGCATGGCATATAGAGCCATGTATTTATAGCCCACGTAGAGGCCAAAGTTTCGAGTGCATGAATAGCAGAAGCAGCAGCAGCTGCAGGGGAGACCGGGGCAAAGTGAGATCTATCCAGTTTTCTTTGTCACTAAAATTTGATAATATGTATTTTAATAGTCTTTAACTCCGTGATAATGAAAAATTATACATGCACTCATTGTTATTGAGATAAAAGATAGTACATTTTTTCGAGCAATAGTGCAAGAGGGATTTTTGTTCCATGTTATGTTATCTTTTTTGGGCATAAGTACATTCTTTTCGAATATAACTATTTATCAGAAAATATCATATTTTACTTAAACGACAAAATTAAAAAATGCTCGTTTTACCACGGCTTAGAATAAAAGTGAGATTAGATTTTTTCAGAACTATTTTACTTATCTACACCAACAAATATAAATAACAAAAATAAGTTTTGAATGTTTCTAACGTGAAACGTGGACACAAGCCAGGTTAGGTTAGGAACATTCAGAATACAAAACAAACATACAAATAAAGAAGCACATGCTACATTAACCTAACCTAACCTGACTTACATCCATGCATGTTAAACCGGTTATACGTTGGAAAAATGCAAAGCGCGGGAAATAAATTATTGTTCATTGGGTGAACATTTAAGATACAGTCTCAATAATTTTTATATGAAAAAAATGTAGCTTGAAAAATGTACACTCAAAAGACGATCCTTTTCTACGAAGAGGATGTCCTGACAAATATTTATGGTATCGATTGTGAGAGGGCATCCACTTGGAACAAAAGGTTCGTTTTCTGAGTATATAAACAGGAGCATTAATTTAATTACACGAAAAACTATAAACTTCTAAAATCAAAATCCGTTTAGACGCTCACTCTACCCCGGTTTCTCATATACAACTACTCCCTCGATAAACTCTACCTCGCTCTCTACTCTCACGCGCGCACTCGCCCTTTACTCCATTTACGTCTGTGCGTGTCATCGGCCTGAGCTACGATACCACTATACGCATTCTGTAGACACGCGAGAGCAGCTGCTTTCGAGCTTTCATAACAAGGCTTCTTATGTGCACGAATGCGCAGCTACACATGCGGTGCATAGATGGCGAGCCAGGTTTAAACAATAAAGGGAGGAACAAAAGACTGCCTGGAAGTCGACTGTTGTATGGACGTTGAGCCGTTGAGCTGCAATAATAAGTGCAGAAATTGATTTTTAATGTGATGGAAGAGATGCTGCTTTATGCTGTTTGGTTGATGCTTTTTTTATACTTGATACTTTAATGGATGCATCCATGTTGTGACCATCGTAGGTTTGAGAATTTTCACGATGAAAGTTCGTGAGTCTGTGATAATGGAATTGTATACGCTTTATGGACAATTTTATTATAGGACTAAGTTATGCTATTTAGTGAGTAAATTTTACAGATTACGTTGGTATAAAGTAATAATATGCTAAAACGAGTAAAAAGAAAGAATATACAAAATTACTTGGCTTCGATTTTGAATAAAAATAGTCTATGATGCTTAGTTTAACAAAGTAATGAATATAAAAATTTACAACGTCTACAGAGAAATTGAGCGGCATAAGGTTACAGTTACTTCTTATGATGCTAATGACTGTCATGCTTCTGCCGTCACGTTCTAAAAACCATGAAAGACCCGAAAAAAGAACTAAGTTACGTGCTCAATGTAACGAAATAAACGGATCGTAAAAGACGAAGTCATGAAGGTCTGATGTTACTCTCTGCACATTTCTACTTAATAAAAATTATTATTTCTGCTTGGTAAACAAGCCTTTAATTATTGTAATTTTAATTATTTCTGTTTAAATTTTGGCCATTGCTATAGTGACTTACGAATATTCTAGGACTCTACTAAACAAATTAATTACAATTGATTCAACTATTTCACGTAATTGTTTGAGTTTTGATTACACCGATACTGTTATTGAACGACTGATTAGAATTCTGGCTTTGCTGAAACAGATTGAGAGCGTAATTACTAAGAAGTGCTCTTTCAATGTAGTTTGAAAGTTCGATAGATGACACAAAGTACACTTGAATTTTGTAACTATTGACAATATTGAATCGAGTATTTATTTACCCCAGTGTGTGGGCAAAGAAAGACAATCGGACAAGAGGAACTGAAAGTTATCACTAAATATTACTTTTACCTTTTGTTAAATAAAATGATTTTCTCTAACAGAAAAAATAGTTGATGTGTTGAATTTACACTACGTGGGTAGTTCAAAGTTAGTTAATCTTGCTGAATACTTTTCTCAGTGATATAGGGGCCGGTAAAATTGAAAAATCATAAAACGTGACATGTCATGGAAATCGCTGGAAACTTCGAGCCAACTCCGCGAGCTTATTCTTATACGAATCCCGGAAGAGTTTCAAATTACCTCAAGACACTTCCTCATCGATTTCCTATACTTACTATTACTACACCTACATCCAATAAAACCTCTCGAGACTAACGTACAAGCGTTTACCGCCACGCGTTCAACGCACTCTCGTTTATTGAAACCGATCCAAAAACAAAAAGCACGTTACAAGCATTCATTAAAACTACCTACATTGAGAAAAAGGTAATAAACAACATATGCAGATCGTTTGAGGAATCCCATAAACATCAACTCTGAACAACAATTCTTTGCTTTGGTAGTAAACATTTGCTAACGGTTACCATTTATTGGTATAATTAGTGAACAAATTACTTCTGGTTACTCTTTTCAGATACAAGCGTCTGTTATAATGGAACGACCAGGCTTCAAATATTATTTAATTTTTGTCTATTTCCAATACCGTTAATATTCAAGCACAATCCGAAAATTTATAATTTATACCTAGTAGAGAAGAATGATGTTTTGCTGTTGTTATTAGAATTAGAGTAAACCGAACCTCATCTAACCAATAACTTACACACGTAACAGATGATCTTGTGTCTACTGAATTCTTGACGCTACATACACTTGGCGAATAATTAGCAAATTGCCTCAACGACATTTGTTTCTCTACCGTCCACACTAATTGAATTATGTCATTAGGTAATTTCAACCTATTCATTCCACTATAAAATCCTTATTTATTTTCACTTCTCTCCATTGTTCCTCAACGAACGCGTCCACGTCCACTAACTTAACGCACACGCAGCGGTGCACAATTGCTTGCAGTGCATAGCCGCGTCCGTCGACGCCTTCTTCGTGTACATATCGCTTTTCAGCGTCCCAAAACGAGCGCGTGGGCGGCGGCGGCGAGCATGATTCACGGCACGCGAGTCGAGTGATTAAATTATTTATACGCCGCTCGCAAAGAGAGCATTGTACGAACTTATCGGGGAAAGCAGGAGAATGCGTGTAATGAATTTATATCGGAGCCCACGCGAGTTCGAGAGATATATGTACTATAACGTTTGCGAGAAGAGGATGGGAGTTTTGCGGAGTTTTTTAAGAGGCGAGCTGTCAATAAGATGAATTCGAGTTTGAGAAGAGAGGAGGATCGTCGAAAATTCTTGGAACGAGGGAGTTTGTAATTTGAAATTTGTGGAAAGTTGCTGCTGTCGCGGGATGATTTATTTTGAGGAGCTCCTTTTTTGTGGATTTTATAAATTAGGTGTATGCAGATTATTGATAAGTTGGTGCGCGAGGATCGAGGTTAATTGTTACTTCGTCAATTTAATAAATTTAAACGCTCCATTAACCTAGAATATAAATCGTATAGATACTTATAATTTAATGAAGATTTATTAACATAATAATTGATTTCTATATTTATAGTACAATAAATTTAAATATTTATTTAACCATTTTTTATCAAAATGGTAAGTTCTACTATAAATGTGGCAATCTTTATAGAACATTAAGTACATCCAAACAGAAATAGTCATTGTCTATACAATTTTCACTATTAACTACAAATATGTTAATGATATATAATAAGCGCCAAAAGTGCGTCAAGAACATAACATAACATTTTTAATAACTAAAACAGAATTAAGTGTTCTACGTGCACTATTTATTTCTTTATGATTGCATTTATCAGTATACTCTAAACTACTCACACAACTTTTAATAAGGGATTACTATTCATCAAATAAATTTAAGAATGCATTTTAGCTCGTATAATTTTTTTCTATTATATTAATGCAAAGCTTTATTATAATTCACAATTTCAGCATTAAACCGTTATTCCAACCACTGTAATTCTCTATCTCAAAATCAAAACAGTTCTCGCCCAGCCCGTGCACTCGTACAATTATCTCCGCAAATATCATGCAAGCCATTAAAGCAAGCCTCCAAAAGTAACGCGAAACACGCGAGGGCGCGCAGTGTCCATCCAACCATCAGCTCTCAAAACACGCGACGTCGCGTCGTCGAACTCCACCCCTTCCCGCAAATAAAACCAAGTACACCTCTGCGCTGCACGCGCCAAAAATTGCGTGCCAGTGCCACCTCCTCGTCTAGAACCGAGAGTTGAATCCACTGCATCACGCACAAGCAGAAACAAGAGCAAAAAGCGCGTCTGGCACTGCGGAGTTAGCAAACGAAAAAGGAGGAGAAGACGGCTTGGAAAAGCCACTCTCTCTCTCTCTCTCTCTCTCTCTCTCTCTCTCTCTCGGTCTATTTAAACACACATACGTGCGCGTCGCTCGGCGGCTGCACGGCGCGAAAGAGGGAAAACAATCATGCGGGCCGTGATGTGGGCTCATGATGCGAATGCTCCGAAAGTGGCCGCGGGTGAAGGAATGGCACGGCCGAGTGCGAAAAACTGAGTTGAGTTTGACAGTGATCCATGGGAGGATCGACTTGTGGGTGTATAATATAACGCGAGTGTTTGTGAGAGATCCTAACGGTTGTTCGAAGGAGAGACGTTTACCCGATTTTGATAAATGTTTGTAGTGGATGGGCAGTTTTCGTTGAATGTTGATTGGCGATACTGTAAATCCAAGTGTTGTAGCTTATTTTATTAACATTGGGTTTGTAATTTTTTTACGCTTGATTTGCACGAAACTTACAGATCTCATGTAAAAATGTCAAATTAATATTTCTGATTAATAAAATTATATGTAATAATGTAAAAATACTTAGGATAGAGAGCTATAAAACGTCCAAAATGACACTTCAATAACATGCACGTTATTTTGACGACAGAATTTTCTGAAATTTAAACTAGTCTAATAGAGCAATAATTTTCAGCTTGAAATTAGTACTCGAGTGATTAAATAGTATCAAAAAGAAAAGTTGTCCACACCTTTAAAAATACATGGTAATATAATAGTTTGTATTTAAAATTTTTTATGTGTAATGAACGAGATAAACCAAATATATTTAAAACCCCACGTTTGTAATGAATTTACACGTTCATCACATGTAAGTTTGTACACTTTAAATGACAGTACAATCTTCTGCTACTAAATACTCGTACTTTGATGCACAGTAGTAATGCCAGGTTACCATCTTTATTTTTATTATTTTAATTATTTAAGCCATGTTTTTGACCTAATAATGTTAATAGATGTATATAATATTTAAAGAATCGAATTATGTTAATAATAAAAATGCTGCAAATAAACCAATTTAAAAAAATATAATTTTTCAGAGATCTATAAGTAATTGTGTCTGTAAAATTTTATCTTGAATGTCTTTGGAATCGCTAATTACGAATTACAGGTCAAAAATGAAAAAATTCTCTGTTTTAACGATTTTATCCGTCATTTTGGATCCGCCATTTTGAATTTTTGAATTCGGACCACAAATTCATAATCAACAAACCAAAAAACCTAGAAATATATAGGTTGCCTATAAATGTAGTGTTAACCCTTTGCGGGGCGGGTGCCACTATAGTGGCACCCTATTTTGTTCAGTTTTTTGTGCATGACTTACACACTTTGAGCTCAAAATCGCTCAAATATTTTTCTATATAATCCTAGATACCTAAGGAATAAAATCCTGAGCTTAAATTTACAAATGTTTATTTATATATTTAGTTATAAACAATTTAAGATGAAAAAACTTCGATTTTTTAGATTAAATTCGCCCCGCAAAGGGTTAAGAAAAATCTGTGCTTCAAAGGGTTAAAGTTCACACCAGACTTTCAGGAATTTCGTATTCAAGATAATGTCAAATAAATAAAAGTTGGTAAAAGCTTTAATGTGATGAATAAATTAATTAATAATTCTTTTGCAATGTATAATTTTTGACTATCATCTGAACAATGGTTAGTAAAATGTACTCAACGGAGAATATTATTGATGTCTCCAATAGAGATTATTTCAGACGATTACCTAGTCTATTCATTGTCACGACTGATATATATCGGGACCTCAAGTGTCATACTTCGGTTGAAGTGGGTACATTTTTATCGGTTATTGCGATCGCGATCACGTGATTGACTTGAAAAGACTTTTGACTTTATGAAAGAGGTTTTTAATTTCCTTTCATACAATCTGGAAAATTGCGTTGCATAATATAGGATTTTTATTAGTTTATAAGTTATCGTAAAGTAGATAAAACATTTAAAATAGTAGTTCCATTATTCAATCTTTTGTCTTGCATTTGAACAACTTATTTTTTTAAATATAAAGTTGACTTATAAAATATAAAATTAACTTATGTTTACGTGTACATTGTGAAAAAATACTTTCTAGTTTTGTTAGTGTTATATTCACTCGTCATTATGAAATTAATATTTGTTTGGCTTTCATTCATTCTAAGATCTTACTAAAACTTATATAGATTCAAAATAAAATGAAGTCTAACTAAATTAAGACTATAATCCAGTTAATTGCACCTAACGGAACTGTTTTTGTTTAAACAATTCTTTATATAGTCTTGGGTACAATATGCATCTGGCCCAACTTCGTAATTGCAAGTTGGATTGTGTTCCAGAATCCATTTAGAAACGCATTTTTTTGTACCGTACACTATCATTCAAACATCTGTGCCGCCAAGAAACAGGCATAAATCTATACCTTATTTATAAACAAATACTTTAAAGCCTATGATCCATGTACATCATTGTACACCTAAAAAAATTACAAAAAAGTTAGAAATTTTGTTCAGCCCAGGATGTGCTCCTCTTAAAGCAAAACCTTTATTATAACAGAGGAAAATGTACATAATTCTGACTAAATTAAAACTACAACCATCATAATGTTCTATAACACAGAATTTCCTTTATTTCAGAAGAAAATCTTCTTTAAACTTATAATCGTACAATTATATTCTGTCGGCTAGATTCGGCAGCATTATCCCCGTCACCTGAGTGTTCTGCCCGAGGGATCGAGCTGCGACGTCGGCGTTCTCGCTGTCCTCCTTACCGTCCGAGTTCATCGGCGGCGAAGGCGAATTCTTCCTCGACATGAAGGGGTGAGTTGCCATCTTTTCCCGATTCAAATGGTTGTATCGTTCGGGGGCGATCGTTCGTCTGAACTCCTGCGTCCCTTTGTCCCCGTTCTGCTGCTGATCGTTATTTTCTTGCTCACCGTCCGAGTTCGACAGCAGCGGAGGCAAATTCTTCCTCATCAGAATATCCTTACCTCCTGGCTTGCCCCAAGGATTAAAGTCGTGGAGGGCCATCGTTCGTCTAGACTCCTGCGTCTCATTGTTCTTTTCCATCTGCTGATCTTCGCTTGCTTCCTCGTCTTTGGGATTTGCTTGCTGTTGTTTCTGTTGTTGCTGTTTCTTGGTTTTGCGACGGGTGCTCACGCTGATTGAAAAATCTTCATCGGCATCCGGAAAAAGCGCGGATGCCTGGTCTCTTGGATTGGTTCCTGCAGGATTTGCCTCGAGTCGATGGGCATTAAAGGAGTTGAGGCGGGTTCTTACACCTCTGGTATTTATTACCAAGGGGAATTGCGGTGCCATTGGCCGTGAAAAATGTCGCAGCGTGATGATGTTTTTTGGGGAATTTTCCTGCCGATAGGGCGAATGTTATTTAAGAATATTTCTCTGATGAAAAGCTCTGAATGAATTCGGATGAGTTCGGAATGAACCGGGGACAAGATTCGGAATGGTCCGGAGTGGGTGCCATGGTAGCGTTCCATTTCAAACCATTTCGGATTTTGTATCCGGTTCTTTCCGAACTCATCCGGATCTCTCCATTAGGGTTGATTGTATCTTCGCGTGTTTGACCCTTTCATACGGAAAAAAACAGGTTTGTAATGGCTGCTGTACGCGATGAGTTACTCGGAGACGAAGAACATAATGGGTTATAAGTAGCCTCGCAGGTTCAGACTCAGCTGTGTGTGAAAATGCGTGCACACAATAATTTTATCATAATTATTCACATACTGAGAAATTTTTCTTCGATAAAACGTGTATAACGTATAAAAGTACAATTATTTAAGGACCAATCTTTTCTAAGGCAATCCAAAAAAAATTATCGTCTCCGATTTACTCATCCTGTATTTTATTTGCTATTAGATATATTTTTTCTTCATGCAGTTATGTAATTAATTAAGGATGGAATAGAATCTCATATTGCGTACGGCATTATAGGTTTTTGAGGTCGCCAATTAATAAATTTTGGATCATATTTTCAAAATTCAAAATGGTGAATCAGAAACTGTGGACTAAAAGTGTAGAAGATTGGCAAGTCTCTTTCAAACTCTGAACATAAGATATATATATTTTTTAGGGAAGGTAATTGTTATTAAATCTATTATATTAAATTTAAAAAATCTGACATTACAGTAACAATCATCAGCGATCTGAGAAAACGAAACCCCTTTACGTAGTTCAAGGAGAGAAATTGTTCATTTTACATTATTGATCAGCCATTTTGAAAAAGTTAAGATTGATTTTTACTTTCAAAAAAATTAAATTAATGTAGTTCATGCATCAATACTATTCACAAGAACAATTTTTAAAATATATTTTCAACTTAACAATATAACATATCAGTAATTACTGAAAATATGCGTTTACCACATTATCATGCATTAGCCTGTGCATTTACAATATTAATTGTCTCTTTAAAAATTTCGATGTCTGCTCTAAAATTATGTATATTAATATTATTATGATTTATAAACAACAGATCAATATTTAATATTGTTATCTAATGTCGGGTCTCACAAAGAACTACCTTAGCGGTATTTTTACTCTTACTTTTATGATACGTTATGTTTGACAAGACTCGGGAATAAATAATATTTTACAACGAAATTTAATTTTGTTTACGAACCTCAGGTGGTGATGGTTTAGGTAGAACAATTTTCAAAGGTAAGTCTAGCCGTTCTTCAATATTTTCTAATGTGTATAGTATTCTTCGTAATAATTGAGGTGTTGTTTTTGCATTGGAATCACTGCACTGTACCAGAAGAACTAGGCACTAGTTTCAAACCCAAAATGTTCATTCAGAAAAAAATAATCATTAAAATAATACTACCATGTAAATGATGAAAGTGAGTATCTGCATTTCGCACAAAGATTCGAAACATATAAATGAGTTCGCATACAAATGATTAGAAACATTACTTTTCTTTTGCACAAATGACTCATCCAAATAATCCAAATAAAAATTAATTTTATCAAATTTCTGGCATTCACTTTAATGCAGATACCCACTTCTTTCATTTGCACGGCAGAATAATAGAAAATTAATATGATCATCTTCATTACAATTGAACAATGAAGGTGACAATAGTCATACAATGTAATTGCCAAATAAATAATAAATATATCTGCACTTACTAGAGAAATGAAAATTGTAGTGAATTTTCCTAAGCTTGTCATGATTACCGCAAAAACGGTGCAACTGAATTACGCAGTCTTTGCGAAGACTTAATATACTAGGCCTTTTTATCGCCTAGCACTAAAATTTAATGAAAACATGGATTGAACATAGTTCATTTCCGATACGCAATGAGATTATTTAATTGGAATACCGTAAAATGCAAATTAAACGAAACTTAATTTATTTTTGACTTCTACATAATCTTATCGCAACGCATTTCGTTGATGTCCAACATTATTATTTTACGTCTTATGCGTACTTTTCAACATGTGATTAATTATTCTTATCGGTTTCATATTTACTTATTTGTGTAATAGGCAATGCATTATACTTTTTGCATAATTTATTGTACAAGCTTTAATGTTAAATTTATCAATTATAACATTATATTTATTGAAAATGTTTGTTACAGAACTACAAAACAATACATTAATTTCTTAATTATTATTTCATATTGAACTATTTAAAAAACATAATTATAATACAATATTAGTATATTAAAATTACGATAATTATTTGCCACTCTTATAATTATTGTTATTTATCTCTATATTATTACGGTTATTATTATTGACGTAGGTAGTACAGGCGGAGGCCGAGCAGAATATTGACACGAGTCGACGCAGGAAAACGGAAATTGCTGTAGATGGGGATCAAATCTGTTCGGTGGCGCGTAGCGAGCAGGAACCATGAAAAGACGTCTGGAATATTAATGAGAGGACGAGGTTCTAAAAGATTTGTCCCTACGCCTATCGAGAAGCCAGCTAGAAGCCTTTTGACGCGCGAGAGACTTTAATCAATTTTTTGAATCTCGAGGAAGTAATTTGAGGGTTAGGTCGAATTACATGGGGATTAGCAATTACGCGTGCTCTATAATTTGTTAGAAGCCTGCGATAAAAGTTTTACCGTTCGGTTCAACAGATTAAATTTGAATTGAGTTTAATTGAATTCTGAATTTGTACTTATTACCTTAAACATTTTTACTACAGTCAAATTATAATTCATTTATGAATTATTATTAATAATGTTAATATATTGTTTGTAGTTAGGAAAGGGCATAACGCTTACTAAATGAAATGCGTTCAAATATGACTTTGGCTTTTGAAATACGAAACTATTTGAGTTTAAATATATTCTCTTTATGCATTTCAAATAACCGTAGATCTTATCTAGGGAGATGGCGCTGGAAAAAACTGAAACAGAGTCATCCTAAAAAAAGCTTTTCTGCTTGAAAACAAGTGTTATATGAAAATCTCCGTAGTATGAAAGCCCTAGACGAGATGACACACATCGGACTCGTGCTTTTGTAATGTCGAGTGCAGATGAAGCAGCTTACATTTTTTTACATTCACTTTGTTGAGTAAAGTACTTAAATTTGTAAAGTAGACTATTAATGGTATAGTTAATTAAGAATTATAAAGCATTCGCTTTGAGAATAAGTAATACTATTTTCGAGATGCGGTTCGCGATTTTAAGTTGAAGAATATAATTAATTGCATGATAAATTGAAAATAAAAATACACAGATTTTTCAATTGTTTTTATTACACTTAAAATATATTCCATTTGTTAAAAGTGCCAAAACTACTGCTTAATGAATTAAATTACCCATTGATAAGAAACTGTTGTATTTTTTAAAAATAGATCGTGCGTTGAATTATTTGATAAGTTCTGTTGATAAATTCTTTTGAACTGTTTTTAAACGTCCTATTTCAATATAATACATAGAAATACGGATTTATTTTAGTCTTATATTGATGTTCAGTAACTGACAATTAATTAGTGATTTTAATAATTAATTATTAGAAACAGTATAACTAATATAACATTTTAAATAAATAACTAAATGTAAGTTACAAATAATTCAAATATGTCTATTATAAATTTATACTTTTATTTTTAGATTATAACAAGTCTTTTAGCACAGTTTTAAAACTATTGATCAATCAATACAATGCAGAGTCAATTTTTATTTAAATCTTTACTTTCAAAAAGATCATCATGATAAATCTATTATCGAAGGATATTCTTTGCACATAGAGTAATTTTCTCGTAGAACAAAAAATATTGAACCCTTAACGTCCGTTATATACCTAACGCATTTATTTAAGTTAATAAAAAGTGAAATATACTTGGTTTGCTATTTTAATTGTAACATAAATCAACCTCTACTCAAAAGCACACTTAATCTAAAAAAATCTTCTCAACTAAACTCCACGTCATATTTCACTTAAAAGTATAAAATCTCTCACCAAAATCAAATCACCACCCCAAAAACCCCTTCCATCAAAACCTCATTCAAACCCACGTAGACACAATTCATCAAAAGATCGATCACCTCCATCTTGCCTAATTAAACTATCTCCCGCACCACCTCCAAAGAACGCAACAGTTATCACACCCCAATCCTTCACCCCCTCCCCCCCCCCACGAGCCTCGAATCCTCAGCTTCTTCCTCCGGCCGTTGAGAGTAGAGGCTCGATCGTTAACCCGATTAAACGCGTCGCACGCGCGCGCGTGGCCCCGTGCGTGCACGTATATATAACAGACGTCTCTTGTCACTTTTCCTTTCGCCCCCCCCCCCCCGTGCAAGCGACAGCCCCCCAGCTTGCTCGCCTCCACGGTGCGAAGAGGATCGATATAACGTGCCTGCCTGAGAGGGAGCGCGAGGGAGGTAGAGAAGGACTTGGGTACGCCCGTAGGATTACGTACATCGTGTGTACGGGTATATATGTGTATGTATGTATGTATATATATACGGTGGATCCGTATCTGGGGTAGATATAGTGTAGTATGTATAGGGTGAGAGGAAAGCTGGCTTGGTCCCCTCGGCGTAGCGCTCATCTGAGGAAATATATAGCGCGGAGATGCGAGGGTATGTAACTCATGGGTGGGTTGGATGCTGGTAGTAGTGCAGGTTATTGCCAAAAAACTAATTTCAATGCCATTATCGGAATGAGGATCACGGGGGGGGGGGTGGGTTGTCATGAATGTTTGATTCGGGTGAGTCATCGGATTTAGAGGTTATATATTGAATGTTTTAAGGAGATGTGGTGATGTGAGTGTTTGATTTGAATTCTTTCTTCAATTGGAGACTTCGACTGGCGTTGAGAAGAAATTCTGATATAGAGGTTGTAATTTAATTTGATATTACGTTATATTTATATCATGAAATACAATGAAACAGAAGTATATTAGAATCAATCGTTTGAAAAATAAAACTTTATCAAACTAGTCGCATTGAATTGCATATAGGTAAGAGGAAACTAATTATAAGACACGTTCAACTTCGAGAAAACAGCAAAACCCATTTTATCCAATTTACGGCAGTTTCATAATCTAGTATTGATATTTTACATCGTTAAATTAGTGGAGCATCAAGGGGTGCGGTCGCGTCACGATGGCAAGTACGATATGATAAAAATAAATATTGTGTCAAACAAATTATAATATATATTTAGATACTTTCAGAACACATGAAATAGTACAACCTACTTCTAAAAATAAAGAGATGTGATTATCTGCTGACTTCGTTACAACTGGATTAGATGGTAGTCGATGCCAAAAAACTGATTCCCATGACATAAGCGCAATGAAGATCGCTGCGGGGTTATCATAAATATTTGATTCGGGTGAGTCATCGGGTTAGAGGTTGTACATACGTGTTTCAACGGAAAAGTCTATATAAAGAAGGAATGGTGATACAAGGTCTTAGTTACAGTGACGTATTTCTATTATTATAGGAATACTTTAAATGAACTTCGTTGAACTGTTAGAAGTTGTAAGGTGCATTTAGTGCAATGTTGGCGTGTATACAAATCTTTACAAAAACCTGTAGAATATCATAATTCGCAACCCCAAAATAAGACTATGCCAACTCAAATGTTTTCAAATTGGTTTTAATGTAAAATATAATCAATAGAAACATAAAATGAATGCTCGTAAATCAGTAAAAATGCATTAAAGACTTACAATGTAACGGATCAGCTTTTAGCTTATTAGCATCATTTGTTTCTTAGTCAGTCTCTTCATCGTTGAAATTATGAAACTTCGTAAAAGTAATTGCATTGAATTGAACAGGTAATGTGAAACTAATTGCAAGACACGATAAGCTTCAGGAAATAAAATAGCTTGACACAATTTATCCAATTATTGTACTTTCATCTAGTATTTCATTTATCATAATTAATATCCTCAGATAAGCGAAGCATATATATATATATATATATATATATATATATATATATATATATATATATATATATATATATATATATATATATATATATATATATATATATATATATATATATATATATATATATATATATATATATATATATATATATATATATATATATATATATATATATATATATATATATATATATATATATATATATATATATATATATATATATATATATAACGTTTCGTACACATATAAACCAATTATAACACATTTTTAGATACTTTAAGAATCGCATAACCTCCGTGCCACCTAAGTCAAACGATCTCATAATCCAACTTACGAAGTGCCCGATACAAAATAACTCCACAGCGTCACGCTCCTATCTTCTTCTCCCACTCCTACCAAGAACAACCAAACAACCCACAAATCGCCTTTCGTAACGAGAAAAAGCTGCCGCGACGATAAATAAAGACGCCGCACAAAGGCTCGGCTAATTTTTGAGCATCGCCATGGGCGTGTATAGAAAACGAAACATAGAAAATAAAAAGAAATAAAAAGAAATAAAAAGCGAGCGAGCGTGCGCGCCACCCCTCCCTCCATAACTCATTTGGATAAACACACCCTCGCCTCATCGACTGCTGCCTCGCAGCAGCAGCTCGCGTGTGCTCACAGGGGTTCTCAAGTAGGGGAGAGAAGCTTACGTATACGTTGAGGTTCTCCTTCGTCGTCGAGTAATTGACTAGAGGCCGAGTGTCGTGGTTACACTTCGACTGCAGCGCTGCTGGTGCTGCTTTGTTATTATAGAACTTGAGAATAAGATTGTCAGAGCTCGTCGGGAGAGATAGGTAGCGGTTATTGGGTAAGAGGATGTATAGGTGCGACGCTTTGTGCGGCTGGTTTGACGCGTTTGGAGCTTTCATGCTTTTATGATTTGAACAAGCGCTCGGGATGAGATATGATTTGGCATTGAACGTTAAAGGATTCTTAGTGGATTTTGAGTTGAGGAACTGAAATTCGGCACTGAATATTCATGTATAAATTTCAACGAAAATTCAGGTACATTTTCATGAATTGCATTATATCTTTGTGATATGATAAGTAAATTCTAATACAATTACGCAGTAACTGAAAATTCAAGAAATACTTCACAATGAATGCTACTTTTTATAAGGGGTGTGCTATTGACTCTACTCCGTCACAGAAATAAAATAAAATAAAAAGCTGAATCTACTGAAACCCAGGTTGATTCTACTCAAAATAAGAGTCTATCTTAGTAGTCATGTGGCAAATTACAACTCAACCGAGTTTTGAGGTTAGGTTGCGTTAGCTTCCTGAAAGAAAGGAACATGCTACTTTACTTTTAAACAATGAGCAAAGTACAGTTTTTTTACAGAAGCCTTAACTTTTTATTTGAGACGTCATATTAGCATGCCCGAAACAGCTATTCTTTTATTTCTCTCCGGGTAGTCATTTTTAACATTAAGAAATTCAGTATGGACATTTGTTTTAAAGATCTGATTCATCAATTAACTTCAGATTTTACAAAAAAATTAAATGTTAGTGAACTTACGTAATAAAGAAGACCTATCATAATTAAAGTGAACGTTTTTGTGACTCACCTGTAACAGAAAAAATAGTTTTAATTAGATACACATTAAAAAATAATTCATAAGTTTATCAATTTAAATGACACTAAATGTCTAAAACAAAGCATCACATATTTTAAGAAAACATGCTTCTATATCGTATAATAGTGCAATAAAAATTACATTCCCATGCCCTCGATAGATATCAAGAGTATGTCTATGATGGAAAAATATTATACAGCTGCAAAACTTAATGTATTCTACGTACTATTTACGATATTGATTTACTATTCTAAAATTAGCTCACAATAATTGTATTAATTTATATCTAAGCCTTAAAAAGAGGTGTAACAGAACTCCTCTAATAACGATAATCAATTTTATAACTACTAATAGGAAAACAGTGAATTCTTAATTATTCTCAATTAATTTTACAAATATTATTAGTAATTCTATTGTGACATATTAACTTGGTAAGAAAGTCGATTTCTGTGCCCTGTATCAATTACTGTATATTTCGACAATTTTATTTTAATAGTCGTATAAGTGCAAAGTAATTTATAAGTAAGTAAGCAAAAGGGATTCTAGCTCCCCCCACCACTCCACCTTTCGACTCACGTGTGCAGGTGAGAAGCGCTGTGATTGGCTGAGGCGGACAGGTGAGAATAAGCCCCGCCCCCACTCAACTCACCTGTGCAGGGAAGCAAGCATAGGTTGGGTGAAAATCAGCACCCTTTCCCGAGTAC
The DNA here is from genome assembly GCA_949152435.1 of Gastracanthus pulcherrimus. NCBI lineage: Eukaryota > Metazoa > Arthropoda > Insecta > Hymenoptera > Pteromalidae > Gastracanthus > Gastracanthus pulcherrimus. The sequence goes on from OX424572.1 coordinate 87,763,676, forward strand.
TCGATTTTTTAGTAGACTTTTGTAGATGAGGAAGCTACTCTTCTATGCATGCAAACGGGAGTAGAGTAGAATGCGTGCATGTGTCGTAAAGCATGATATCATTCATCCACGCGAAACTTCGACGATGATCGAGCGCGCCTACTTTTGTAATATAAAAACAACTATTTCACTGAGGTACCAGATAATTTTATAATTTGTTAAATAAAAATCCCGGAGTGTGCACTAAGAACTCCCTTACCCTATATAATTCAATAAACATAATAAGATATAATATGTGGATTTAAACAGATTGTTGTAGCATGAAAATATATTGCAATTTTTTCAAATTTCTCAAATGTTATCTTATTTTCCTCAACTTGCTTTACTCAAATCTTCTTCTTGTCACTACTAACAATGCCCACAACGACAATCGTGTCTTACACCACTCCTCCAAACAGGTGCACCGCGCGTCAAGCACAATACTCCGCATTGTCAAGCTCTTATCGCCTCGTCACCAACCCGCGCAACGCCCCGCCAAAGAATACAATATATAATATTTTCCTCTCGCCAGCGGCTGAGTTTACAAACGCGTCGCGGTAATCAGCTCCTCCGCCATTTCCGGAACAAGGAAGCCCATTGACTCTCGGCCGAGCGGTCGCCGGCCGCGACGCGTGGACTATATAACTCCGGTTTACGACGCGACATATACGGATTACGGTGTATACGGCACATATTATATACGAGAGCGGATGTGTACAACGCCACGCGCGCGCTGCTTGGCTTCCCTAAAATTATCAGCGGACGAGAGGAACGGACTTCATTCTCGTTGGCTGCGCGCACAGCGGCGGATGGCCTAGAAAGCAGCGAGGAATAATCGCATTGACACCGATGTTGGATGTTTGCGGGGAAATATTGAATTTTTTGGAATTTAATTTGACAAAGAGATCGGATCCAGAACATGTCGTGTTGCTTTTACGCTCTTGGATTCAATTTGGAGTCTACACTTCGAGGTAACTATGTTTGAATTCTAAAGGGGAATCATAACGTTTCCAAGTTTATTACATATAGTGCTCCTATTCATTATCTTTAATTTTTCATAGCTTCGATATACAGGGTATCTCAAAAGTATCAAAACGGAATAGTATATGTAACAGTAGGCAAACTGTTACTATGATTTTGGAATACCATCTGTTACCAAGTATATCACCAGAGGTGCAATTTTTTTAATTTTGCTGCACTCTTTTATAACTATTAGTAGAAATCACACATTCGATGAAATGCTTAGAAAAAACGATATTTAAGAAAATTGGTATAAGAAATGACCAGTCAAAAAATTGTTTCATCCAACTCCAAAACAGTCATATTTCTCTAAAAAGGAATAGTTTAATAAAACATAAATCCACTTATGTAGATGTATAATTTACTGGGGACACTGATAAGTTATATATTTTAACAGACTAGTCTGTCACAAATTAAATCCTGTTTTGGACTCCAATTGAGTCCAATGTATATTTTCACTGTGCTATATTTTGAAGCATATTTGTACACAATTAAATAAATATTTTAAAAGCGCATTATATATTGACGTGTGAATTACTTAACAATCTCCTGTCATAACATATGTTTCTGTTGCGTAAACGTATAAATGGAAATGGTTTACATTTATTCAAAATTATTTTAATAATAATTTATCGTTAATTTCAATTTATTTTTAAAGTACTTCGTATTTGGAAATTTTAATACGGAATAAATGATATTCCGACAAATTCATTTATTTCAATTATTGTATTGAATCGCAAGGAGAAAACAAGTTAATTAATAATTAGTAAATAACATCTATGATAAAGTAGTATTATTTATGGTGAATTTATTAAAACGTTTTAAAAATGATGGAATGAACGCCATTAAAGGATCATTATAATTTAAAAACTTTAATATGTCTTTAGATAAGAATAACATAAAGATAAAGAATATCAGAAGAATATTATCTCATTTATTATATTCATTTCATTTTATACGAGTTATCTAGTGCACATAATTTATATAACTTTCTCACATTTATACCTTATCATAGTAATACTAGGTTAAAATATAACGAAATATAAAAAAGCGCCACCGCAGCATTCATTTATAACGCGCCCGCGCAAATATATCGCCGAGTATATCGCGGAACTTTATTAAACTCAGTGACCTAGAGCAAATCACATTTCCCCCCTTGGCGCGGCGCATTTTTTAGCACCAGCCTTTAAATAAATACCGCCAGTGCACATTTCTTATCGGCGCTGACCTAAAATGAGCAGACGGCGGCGGTAAAGCACACAAAACGAACCGTTTTCATTTTTCATCCGTCCGCTGCACATTTCGCTCTATACATGGCGCTCGCGAGAGACTCTCCATTTCACTCTTTCTCCTTTCTTTTCCTTTTTTTTTGGCGAAGACGCACAAGGTCGTCCGCGAATACAGGTATATTATACACAGACTGCAGAGAAACTTTCTTGCCCGGGCGAGGAGAAATTTTCACACGAAAACTGCACTACATATATATATATATATATATATATATATATATATATATATATATATATATATATATATATATATATATATATATCTCGATCTCCGGCTTCATCGTCGCTCCAATTGCACTTCCCAGCTACGCGAACCGGTGCATCTCTATAGTATATAGTCTGTATATTAAAAGCTCGGGTGCGGAGCATTGTGAGCTTCTCTCCTCTTCTGCGCTGCTAGAAACGCGGCTTTGTGACGTAATGCCGTCCGGTTCCAGTTCAGTATTTTTAGAAATCTCGCTGCCGCTGCTGGAACTGGAACTGGATGCGCATGCCGGAATGAACGAAATTCAAGCTTTTATTCGGGCTAATTGGTGCGCGCACGTGTTTTGTTTCTTCGGTTACACTTGGGGGATTTCTGTCGCGTTGGCAGAAATTCGTTATTAAGGACTTGTGGCGTGGTCACTTCTTTGAGGGAATGAGTTTAATTAAGTGACGGTGTTTGATAGTCTTTCTTTTTTTTATTTAACGTGTTATTTTGCGAATTCTGAAATTCTATATAGATTCTGAAGCCTACACAAAGTTTGTGGTAGGTACTAGGAAATTTTTACTATCCTGTTATATATTTATAAATTTATTTTTTTAATAAGGTAATAAAATACGTAAAAGTTAACGTATATAGACATCATACATAATAAATGCTACTATTTATTGATGAAATACTGTTACACCTGTATGATTGCTTTTGAATTATTTTCTTTTTCTTAATTTAATACAATTTTGCATCGTCACATGGTTATTCCATCATGCAGCACGAATGTCGCCATCCGTGGAATCCGACATATTTCAATTTTGTATAAATTCGAATCCCGATAAAGTCCGATAAATTCATAGTTCGATGAATCGCGTTATGGACATCACTCTTTGACTCTTTCGACTTGCTTCCATAACTCTATCTGACAATTTTATTAAATCTACCGAATCGATCAATCCATTTTATTTTATGAATCATTGTAACGTTAAAAAAACTTACAAATACAATTTTAACATATTATGGTGGTCGTGTTAAACTCTATACAAAAAAATATAAAATTACTATGCTCATGGCTAAAAAAAGTGATACCTATTCTAAGCGCTTTTATATCAATACTTTTCACGAAATCATTTTCGTCAATTAATTAACATTATTTAAAAAAGATTTTTGTCTTTAATATTCTGATAATATTACGCTTTTCAGTGTAATGACCATTTCGTCCTGTGTATCATATAATTTCAAAATTTAATACGTTATTAAATTTTAATCATTTATATTGAACATGATAATGTATCATCATAATTTACTTAAAACTGATCCATAAATAAAATTCTTTTATGCGCATCCGAATGAAAATGGCCACTTTTTTCCTTGAAAAGCGAGACCAAAATTACACTTTTTGCCCGCAAAAATGATTAACGGGAGAAAAGTTACTTTTTTCCTACAAATGCTCGCTTCGCTCGCTCGGGCAGTAAACTCACCCGCGGAAAAATATGCGACTTTTTGCCCTTGTTACATAATGTACTATTTACATTGCTATGGGTTCCCGGAAAAAACGACTTAAGTCCACTTTTCATGGTTTTGAGATATTAAGGTTTAAAGTTTTAAGTTTCCATTCAAGCTAATGTTAAACAAATTCATAAATATTTGACACGGTCACTTATTTGTACACTTTCTTGACGTTTTGCAGTTTTATATGAAAATATACTATTGTAAGGAGACCAAAATCGCTCAACACTCACTTTTCAAAAAAGTGGACTTAAGTCGTTTTTCCGGTTCACCACAGTTTTAATGATTTTGTATACAATTAGCTTCTATAAGAATAAAATATGTTTATTACTTTTATTTTACTTAATATAAAATATAAACATCCCATAAGTTAAAACAATAATCTGAAAAAAAAAATATATAAAAACATATTTCTCTAAAATCTCAAAATACTCCTTTAGTCCAAATTTCTTTTGAAAATTCCAATATCCACATAAAAATAGCCATAAAATAACACCATAAAAATATCTAATAACTTACTCCCTCAAAATCCTCTAAAAACTCCAGACAACCACTTATGCCTGTGAAAAATTCGTAAGTCAGGAGTACATAAAATCTATAAAACCTCTCTATCCTCACGCCCAGTCCTTCGTTCGTTACTTCGTCAGTCGTCTCGGTCGTCGACGTCGCGCAGGCGGCTAAAACTGTGGCCCATTGTTGCTTGCGCCGCGCGCTCGCCCGGGAATAGATTTGGATCTGGTCGCCGCAGCAAACTACTTCAACTCCGCGGCAGAGGTTCTCATAATTCGTGTGTGTACAGGGGGCTCGGCTGCATTTATCGCCTATTTTTAGAGAAGCTGCACGCCGCTGCGTTTTTATTTAGAAACGCAGATTACGAGTCGTTAGAGAATAAACTTATCACGATTAATCTCAGGTGGGTTTTTTTTGTTCGACGTAATGGCGGCGGGAGACGCGTTTCCGAGATGATTTAGATGACGGTAAAGATAGGTGGAGTGCAGTTGTGATGTGGATATGTATAAATAAGAGGTCGTAAAGCATTTGTTATACAATGGAATATAAATAGTAAAATTTATTACAATTATGTTAAACCAAGTTTTAAGCAATAATTCTCTTAAAGTCAATTCTTTTTAGTGAATGTTTACTGTATTAAAGTAAATATTATATCTTTTTGCTCGATATATGTAAATGTTTATTTAGCATTATTAAATATTATGTTTATTTCAATGTACAATCTTTTACGAGCGATAATACGTAACATAAAATAACTACGCAAACAAAATAAAATATTTTCATTAATTTACAAAATATAAAAAGTATTTGAATACTGTTGCAAATTTATAAGAGCATTAATAAATGGAGAATATATAAACATTTTTATTCGTATAATTTTTACTAATTCTTTTATAGTTTACTTTTTACTAAATTTCATATTGTACAAACTATTCCATGTATATAGAATACTTGTACTATAGTTCGATTATTATTCTTTTAACGAATTAAGGTTAAACTTTAGGGCTATATATAATTTTATCAAATGAGTTCAATAGATTCTCGGGAACTTTTTATCTACATTGCCTGATTTGAATTTTTCATTTTCTACATTGCATAGTCATAGTTAATTATATCCCAAATAAGTTAGTAAAAATATCATAAAATTAATTATATACTGTGCATAATTTTCGTTCGATAATAATTATATAGACTGATTTTGAAACTGCAAACATAACTTCTAATTTGTATTGCCTTATTATTAAGAAAAACTACTTGTTACCATTATTATGTAAGCATTGTTGTGAAACCGATATTTAGGATTAGCTAACACTTCTGACCATAAAAATAGCTTACTAATAAGCGATTCCGAGAGCAAACGTATTATCGGCTCGTATGATAATAAACTTCGCGATCTCGATTTTCCAAGCACTGCAAGTTAGCGAAGTCGCGCGCGCGTGCGCGAGCGCAAGCACCGGATGTAATTCAACCGTAATTCAGCACAATTTACATAATTGAAGTAGATTGTCACTGTGCAGTTTCCTCCTCGCGAATTGTCAACTGGTCAGTAGAACTCGCGCGTTAAAACTATTCTAACCATACCTTGTTTTACGAAAGTTGTTTACAGAGAAGTTCAACTGTCACGCCCAATCAATACAGCATTGTTTTGAGAAACATTTTTTGCAATAGAAATTACGATGAATGCATTTGAATATATAATAATTTTCTTTTAATTTCTGAAGTAGATTATTTTTAGTATAATTTATACGTATCATGATGTATGAGTTTCTAAAGCAGCTGCAGATAAAAACTTAACAAGATTTTTAGTGAAAGCAGCTTCCAAAGATAAAAGCACCAGCTTTTAGAAGAGTAAAAGCGTAAATTAGCAAAACGCAAAGATCCTTTCATGAGCGGGAAAGGTCGTATATGTACGCAATAGACTTAAAGTTAAAAGAGTACAAGGCTATAAAAGGTTTTTTTTATTAGATTACAAAAGTCAAAGCTTAGTAATTGGGGTATTAACACTTTTTCTCGTATGTAAAAAATCTTGAATTTATAATTAAGATATAATTGAATGCTCTGAAATAATCTTTATATTAAAAAAGAAAAAGATTTTAGCATTTAAAAAATGATCTGCAATTTCGACGCGCGAATGCCGCGCTGCATGCACAATGCAAAAGAGGCGATGCACTCGCACGACCCTTTTACACTTGCGATGAATGTGTGTGAAAAGAAATTGTATTTGATTCGGATTAGATTCTTCTGGATTAGAATAGTATCAAATTTACACCATGAAATGTTTTCTCTGTAATAGAAGTTGAACAGTTTTTTAAACGCTTTTTAGGCTAGAAAATAGTTATTGTGTGAATAAGATCAGTTTAAACCTTAAAGCAGCATATTCTTGAATATGTTTCTAAGAGAAAGATCGTTCATATAAAGCAACTTTTTATTTATTGTCGCTTTCAATGCAATTGACATAGTCTTTTGTACTATAGAATATTTTCCAGTGGCAAAATAAGTCTCTTAAAAATTGCATTTTAAGATAAGTCATTTTGGTTGGAACCCATCAATAACAGAACAAAAGTAAATTATCTTACTTTCTTTTCTTACGCTCTTTAATCAAGATAAAATAATGAAATTCAAGAAAGTACGTATCAAAAGATATATGAAACAAAATAAATAAAAATGTTTGGAATTACACCCATTCTCCATTCCACAACCTTTTCAACCGGCATTATTATTCACCATTATTGTTATGTATTAAACCCAACCCACATTCAAACTCCAACCCTTAACCCCCGAAAATTGTTACTTCTGAATATGCCTCACGCGCTCTTATCGACCTCGTTCCTCCTCCCAACGATAAAATTAACCTCGATCGATAATCGATGCGCAGAGGGCGTATGCACACTCGAAGCCGCAGCAGCGTGTATCCGGCTGCCGCCGCTGCATCATCATCGTCGACCCTCTTCTCTCGCTGTTACACGCGAGCGAGCGTTCGCGATGATCACCCCCCATAAGCGATTTCGTCGAGGCCATATGGCGATCGGGAAGTGTTTATTATATATATAGAAAAAAACTGAGTCTGAACCATCAGGAAATGAAGCCAGACACGCGTACGTTCGTTCAGTTGGCTTCTTTTTTTGCTTTGATGATTATGGCTTTAATGATGATGACTTTTTCGACAGATTGTGACGGATGACGTTCTGCATGGGTATTGGTACATTGGTGGTTCAGCTGCACATTTTTTTTCTTAAATGTGGGGTAGTTGTGCACGAAAAGGAAAACTAGCTTACAGATAGGGAGTAACAATATACTAAATATAGTCATTGCACTCGTGAATTCACAGTAAGGCCAGTTTATGGCCAGATCACGTTATCAAATCCAAATCTACTGGATTTTGATGGATTTCTAGTCTACAAATACAGGTATCTTTTCAGCTGTATTCCAGCTGGATTATTTAGCCACATTTTCAGTATTGTAATCCAGTCAAATTCAACTGGGTACCAGGTAATTCAGGTGGAAACCCAGGTGGCAATCCACTTCGATTGTATAAACAATCAGGTTAGTATTGAATATCCTCCGCATAACATATAATTGCAGCCAAAGTTAGTTTTCTAATGCCTTTTCAAGTATTCCGACTAATCGCAGGAGCATTGACCTTACTAGAATTAAAATCTTTTGATTTCTCTATTGTATCAACCAAACCCTAATAGAAATGTATAAAAGCTTCAAAGATACCCATACAGGATAAAATTTTCTTCCCATTGTTCCAATTCACAAAAGAGGACAAAACACTCCTTGGAACAAAGTACAGTCCGTAAAATGCGTTATTCCTAGGATTCCAAAACAATGTATATCCTCCATAAAACGTCCCCTTCCCCAAACGAAATTAAAATAGTTCCCGTTGTCACTCTATTACCTTCAATCCCCTCGAAACTTTAACTTCCGCGCGGTTTTCCCGGTAGTAAAAATCAGGCACCCGCGACAACGCCCATATAATAATACAACATTCGATACGTATATATACCCAGCGCAGATTGCTTCACAGCAGAAGTGCGGCGACGGTGTTGCACGACATTTACACACACACATACACACACACACACACACACACACACGCACACGCACACGCACACACACAGCACAATGAGCAAACTTTGCATACACATGGGGCTTGGCTTTTAACGACTTGCGGACACGCGGCCTCATAATAGGAGGTACACAGTCTGTAGCTTTAAAAGCCCCATTAATGAGTGGCCTTTCGCTACAGCGCAAATAATACGCGGATCAAATATCCAGTGTGTTTGACTCGCCGCAAACTCTCGCGCTAAAAGCCGCTGCAGCGACGAAGACGATGAAAACGTTGGTGCGCGAGTGTGCCCCCTATTGTTCGGCTATTACGAGCCAGGAGGGGGGGGGGGAGATTTTGGGGGAGTCGGTTCTTTTTGTCTGTCAACGTGGCAGGGCTGACTCCTTTCTTCTGGAGGTAAGCTGTGCGTTTGGATTGATGGCTGTTGCAGAATGCATGTAGTATACTGGTATGTTGTTTGCTCTTGGCAAATTTTTGGGGGGTATTAATTTCGGGCGATCCGTGCCCCGCGGGTTTTGGTATACTTTTTGTTTGTTCGTTTGTGTGCTAGTTTGATTGCTTTTTCGGATCTCTTTTCAGCGGAGGATGCGGAGATTGAAGATGAAATATGGATAGCCAAACTGTTGTTGTTGACTAATGGCTGGGATTTGTCATAGTTTATTAGGTTGGGATATTGATTCTCTGCGTTGATAAAGTTAAAATAAGTATAAGCTGGATAAGTTTATTGTTGTAGGTACAAAGGCTTAATTGCTTATTGCAATATTCAAAATAGTGGATCTAGAAAAATGATCCGAAATTTCGAATACTGTTTGATTTAGAAGCGATTTTGAATCCACTATTTAGAGTTTGGCTATGTGCAATGCGCGCGTGTATGTGTGTCTTTTGCTGTTAGCTGTTTGTTTGTATAATTTATTGTTCGATTGCTTTTTCAGCTCTTTTTTCATTCGAGGTAGGAGACTGCAGATGAATGGTGGATGGCAAAACTGTTGTTATTGACTAATGGTTGGTATTTGTTTTGTTTTATTGGATTTTAGATATTTATTCTATGTGTTGGCACATTTATTAATGGAAAGAATTTAAAATCAGAATTTTTAATAATGTTTGCACCTATATCATTTTGAAATTATTATTTTGATAACCTTGTGATTACAATTTGTTGTGCACGCATAGGAATATGATTATATATACAAATCGGCCACACAATGAATATAAATATAGAATGCATACATTTTTGGCGGTTTATACAAAATGCATCGTTACAGTTTGGACAGAGAAAAAGATGTTTTCAGTAGTTCTAGCAAAACTTATCCTAAATTAACATTGTTTAAATTGTATATTATCTTCATTATTTTAAATAAATTTTATCTTAACATATATTTAAAATAACGAAGACAATATAAAATTTAAACAATGTAAAGTCAGGATAAGTTTAGCTTGTACTGCCTGAGCAAAACATAATTTTCTGTGTCCAAAGTGTAACGGTACGTTTTGTACAAGCCTCCAGAAATTTATGCATTCTATTTATACCTTCAACATAGCGCTGCTCGAAATCACAGTCGGCGGGCATAATGATCTACTCGGAAAAGTATACAAAAGGTCTCCGCGCGCGCGCTCAAAGTACGCTCCCTCGGACCCTAATATTTCAGGCTAAATCACCGTGCAACAGGATTCTCGCCATTGTTAACAACGCAGCGCCGACCAAATGGAATTTATTTCTTTCGATCAGATCCTCTGGCGCAATTTCCCAACTTTACGCTCGGACGGATCGAGCGATATTCCATTGTTCAAAAGGCGCGCTATTTTTCATTGTGAAAAATGAGAATGTAATATTGTGTACTCTTCCTTGCTCTGGTCCAAATGTGATATAACTTTATGACGCAACAATTTTTGTCATTTATAATGATTTTTGTTACATCAAACACTAATGGGCTATTTAAGTCATAACGGTACTTCAAAAATCAGCAACTGATATGAAGGAAAAAACATGGAGGTTTAAAACATTGTCGAAAACTTAGGTAAGTGCTTTATTAACAACTTTTTGTACTTTTTACTATAAGCTGTCGACTACTTTCATAAACATATCCGCTATACATAATTAAGCTTTTCCCCAAAAGTTCGACCGCCATAAATAAATTTTCCCTAGTCAGCACTTCAGTCATAGCCACTCGTCTCGCAAAACATTCGCACCGAACTTATAGTTTAAATGTACATAATTAACAAACAAAACCCCTCGTTTTTGTTCCCACCGCAAAAGCGCAGCTGGAACTTATATTCGCGCCCTCGAAACTTATAATTACGCCGGTTTTTTTCGCGAATTTTCAAGCAAGCGTTTAGCAGCCGCGGCATGGAAGCGTAGCAGAGCTGCAGCGCGCCGAACTCGGAAACTTTTGCATACGGCACGCCGCGGCGAAAGTCTGCGCGAGCCGAGTGAAAAGTGGACGATTTATCGGACGGGATTAATGGCTCGTAACTAAATGCACGCTCGATATGTACGAGAAGACCTCGTTTATTAAAGTACACCGAGGCGCGGGCACGAGAGCAGCGCGCCAAAATAAAACTCACTAGGTAAACGCGCGAATGCCGCGCTGCATGCACAATGCAAAAGAGGCGATGCACTCGCACGACCCTTTTACACTTGCGATGAATGTGTGTGAAAAGAAATTGTATTTGATTCGGATTAGATTCTTCTGGATTAGAATAGTATCAAATTTACACCATGAAATGTTTTCTCTGTAATAGAAGTTGAACAGTTTTTTAAACGCTTTTTAGGCTAGAAAACAGTTATTGTGTGAATAAGATCGATAAAAATGGATAGTTGCTGGTGTAAAAATCATTTTATCTGATTGAAAATTACCATTTTTCTACTAAGGCTTTGGATTGTATACTAAAGTTCAACGGCAACAAATTGTAGAGAAATTATGCACATTATAAATATAAATAGAAACTTAAAATTCATGTGATTTCAACGTTGTACTCAAATGTAGTGTAACGTAACAATGTAATAAAGAAGGAAAATAATTCGGTAGAAAATATGTGGTCTGTAATTTCATGTATGCTCAGTTGTAATCTCGTATTCTTTATTTAGATTTTGGTCTAAATTGAAACTTAACTTAATGTATGCCAAAGTAGAACTAGTATATATTTGGTTTAAAATTTAACCATTACTTATTGGTAATCATATACTCAGAGAAATGGTTTCTGAAATTTTAGGAATTTTAATTCACTATTTTACTCTTAGCAACATGTCAAAATTATTTTTCACTGAGAAGTAGAATCTACTTTTTAACTTTCTTATATATAAGTTACAATATAGCTTTTAAAAAAGCTAAAGTTCATGGTTCTTAACAGGTTTTAAGCAACATTTGGAGGTTGTGTTCGGTCCGCGCGAAAAATGGCAATTCTCCTTTTATCTCCAGTCAAACCCATGTTCTCAATTCAAGAAACCATTCCCCCCGTGTAATCCCATCAAAATCGAAGCACCACCTCGCTCAAGCGTAAACCGGTCATCGAAACCTTCAAACCCGCCCACCTACACGACCAAAAAGACATCACCTACAAACTTTGCACACTCCGGCACGACATCCCAGCACAAACAGAGAAAACCAAGCGCATCATCTCGTTACGGCTTGTGTACGCGCACGCGAGATCGCTCTCCTCCGAAAAAGAGTGAAAAAGGAGGAATCGCGTAATGAGTGCAGCAGCAGCAGCAACCGAGGGGGAAAAGGATATTTTTGAAGGCGAGGGCTGGCCTTCGTGTCAACAGCCCCGCATCTGTTGCTGATGGCGAGGCGGCTCGGCGCGCTATATACTTGACAGGAAAAACTGCTGGGATGTGCTATGTAGAGCGAGGGGGTTACTGCTCCGACTCTGTATATAATAATTCATCGCAGAGCTAGGCGAACGACAGTGATGGCTCTGTGTTTTCTTTGGGAGGCTGTGTGCAGGCGAGCTGATGCCAGGACTGCGCTTGAGCGTTATAGGCTGATACGAATTATTGCTCTGGATTATGCTTGCGGAATCAATTTGTAATTTTGGGGTTATTGATTTGTAATTGCTGCGTGTTTGGATGTGGTGGAGGTTTTTTTTAGCGTTACAGGCTGACGCTGCTACAAATTATTGCTGCGAATCGTGCTTGCTGAATCAATTTGTAATTTTGGGGCTTTGTTGATTTGTATAATTGCTGCGAGTTTGGATGTGGTGGAGGATTTCTTTGACAAGAAGCGAATTTTACATAGGAAGGAAGCTTTTGCTAGAAACGAATATGTTCCAAAGTAGTAACCATTTTTAACCGACTTCGAAAAAGGAGGAGGTTCTCAATTCGACATGGCATTTTTTTTATGTTTATCCAGCGATTATTACGAAACTACTCGATCGATTCGGATGAAATATTTTATATGAAAGGTAATTATCCTCCGGTGATCCCATTCAAATTTTGTGATTATTGGTCCAGTATCTCGCTAGTAATTTAGTTTTTTATGAATATTTTTTCTGTACATTTCGGACTCTGCCGACTCTGTCCGCCGATTATTCGGAAACTACTAAACCGATTTTGATAATATTTTTTTAATGAAAGAGAATGATCCCATTGTGGTCCCATTATATTACTGGGCCAGTATGGAGCCAGTACTACGTAAGTACTGGTAATTTTTTATGTTCTTCCGCCGATTATTCAGAAACTACTGAACCGATTTTGATAATATTTTTTTAATATAAGAGAATGATCTCACGTTGGTCCCATTATATTACTGGGCCAGTATAAAGTCAGTACTACGTCAGTACTAGCGATTTGTCATGTTCTTCTGCCGATTATTCGGAAACTACTGAACCGATTTGGATAAACCATTTTTTGATAAAAGAGAATTATCCCATGGTGGTTCTATTATATAACTGAGCCAATATGGAGCCTGTACTACGTCAGTACTGGCGTTTTTATTTTATGTTTGTCCTGCGATTATTCCAAAAAATACTTGACTGATTCGGTTGAAAATAATTATTTCAAACTTGCAGCTCTTTGCTTATTTAATTTTCTTTATCATTAATTATATTGCATATAATTATATTGATAATATCATTATATTGAATATAATTATATTGAAAATAAAAAAAAACAGAACTCACCACATGGAGGTGGCTGCAATTCGAGTTCCACCCAGCTCCTACCCAACCACCCAGCCAAACGTAGGAACAGGAATGACGATATGACAATAATATAATATGTTTTTATATTTCATGCAGAGGAACTAGGAAAAATGTATGCGATTTCTGCGTGGAAGATTTCTCAATCTTTGCACTTCTTTCTCGCATCCGGGACAGTCTTTCAACGCATTTGCTAGGAGCTTCCTCGCGACGAATGTCTGCCATTGTCTTCTTTGCTCGAGAAAGGCGTTCAGATTTAGCCTCTTGCGTTTCGTACAAACGGTCTTTTCTCTTACGTGCAGCATCCTTTGTTGGTCGACCCATATTACAATGTAAATTGAATGAAACTCAGCCTTTACAACTAAAAGGTCTGAAAAAAAAATTTTTTTGAGAAAAAAAAAAAGAACTTATTTCGAAAAATGCACTAAAAAGTGTGAAAAAAATGCACTAAAATGTGTGAAATAATTCACAAAAATGTTCTCGAAGTCGGCGCCGAATTACAAATTGACATATACCGTCACAGACCCTATTGTGGATCAGTGCCTTTATTGTGAATCGTTTACTTCTAAATAGACATTATAAAAGTTTTGCATTACTTCTTTAATTATTTTGAAAAACTTTCAGAATATAGTTTTAACATAAACTGATTCACAATAGAGGCACTGATCCACAGTAGAGTCCGTGACAGTAGTATCTTGCTCAAGAATATAATTTATAAATAATATTGAAATGGGTCCAATTTCGTTAAACCTGGAACAAAATATGTGTCCCAATATCTTATATCCCACTTTAAGTTAATAACTCATAATTGAAAGCACTGGTTTGAGAGAAAATGCTTTTAAAAAGAACTTCAATGCAACAATCTTCTTCAAATGATAGTCATCGGCTAAACTATCACATATAATTCAAATAATACTGTTACAATTGTAACTGCTGGCGCGAGCTTTTATGTATTATCCCCGGGATAATCTTAATGTGCTTAGAAGAGTAAGATTCCCAATGAAACAAAAAGAGGTGACGGTATATGTCAATTTGAAATTCGGCGCCGACTTCCAGAACATTTTTGTGAATTATTTCACACATTTTAGTGCATTTTTTCCGCACTTTTTAGTGTATTTTTCAAAGTCCGTTCTTTTTTTTCAAAAATTTTTTTTATTTTAATATAGTTATGATTAAACGATTTTGAAGTATAAAATGGACACTTGAAAATCGAAAAGAAACTTAGAAATATCATTATCAGAAGTTGAATCTAAAACTGTAATTAAACATCCGATTAGATGATACATGCGTACTGTTTTCACTGTTTGAGTCGTTTTCACAAAACGTTGTGTTTGTTTTGGTTCTTACGATAGATTCATACATTTACACAAAAAATAAACATTTAGGTATAGAAACTATTTACATAATGGTCAGAAAGAAAATAAAAAAGAGTTTAGAGATTTATTTGAATACATAAGATACGTGA
Source organism: Gastracanthus pulcherrimus (assembly GCA_949152435.1). NCBI lineage: Eukaryota > Metazoa > Arthropoda > Insecta > Hymenoptera > Pteromalidae > Gastracanthus > Gastracanthus pulcherrimus. The sequence goes on from OX424572.1 coordinate 87,778,888, forward strand.
TCAGTGACTGTTCCCCTCGATAATTTAATTCAAAAAGTAATACAATCATATTGTAACTATAAATTGCGTATCAATCACTTTTCATCCGACTAATTTTCATCACGCTTTCATATCCTCTCTCTTCTCGAGAGTCGCACAGGTCATTTAATTCCGTTTAATTAATCTCCGCGCTAAAAACAAAAAGAACGCGAATCCAACAAAAAGACGAAGTATCCATTGGCGACGCAAATAGACGCCTACGAAGAGCGAAACAAAGAGAAAGAGAAACTACAATATTTAGGACTGGGCGCATCTCTCCAGATGGACCGAGACATTTATCGCCGTGCGGCAGCTACGAACAAAAACAGAAACGGGGAGGATAAATCCCGCTGTACCGCGGCAACAGCTCGTTGCTTCTCAATGGAAGAAAAAAGAAAGACGAAAGAGGGCGCATGGCAGAAGAGAGAAAGAGATGGAAAAAGGAAGAGAGGAGTGACTGAGTCCAAGGAAAAATCTCTCTCGGTTTATGTGCGTTTGTATTTGTAACACGTGGTGTATGTAGAGCACATTTTATGCTGCATCGGGCGAGAGTGATGCTTTCGAAGTTCGGATTCTTTTTTATTGCTTCTTGGTTTAATGCGCACGGTGTATAAATAAAAGATTGTTTTGTATCGCGGGGTATAAATGTTCGCTTCTCGTAGGGTTTCACAGGATTGTGAGAATAGAGTGAATTTCAACACGGACAACCTGCTAAAACTTTGAATATTAGGGACAGTATAGTTTAGAACAAGTTATGTCGAGTAGGTAACGTCAAAGCCATAACTTTACTGTTACACGATACAGCGTATAGTTTGTTTACGATATAGTCAGAGAGAATTCTCTAATAAAATTTGTAAAAAGTTACTGTGTATATTTGTAAATTGGGACATTTAGACTGTTATTACTAATATGCAAATAAATTTTACGAAAGTGCGAAATAACATTTGTCTGCTGTATATTACAAAATTACCATGTATGATCCTTGGAGAAATTTAATAGAACAATTAAATATGTGCAGTTATATAACAGAGATACTTAAAATTGTAAAATATTTAAAAGCATGGATTTTCTTCCATTTGTCATTCCAGTATCATTGTTTATATACGTCCTTTTATGAAAGATTTAACCTAATCATAATGAATCCAATCAATAAATAGGAAATGTTCTCTAATCAGGCAAATTTTACCTTGCAGTGCATATAAAATTTATTGTAAATAGATTTTTACCACGAAGTCTTTTACGTATAACATTTATTAGAAAGTTCTCTTCGTGCACAACCATTCAAAGAACGAAACAAAAAAAGGTTTTTAACATTCGTGAATTCTCGTTCTCACTTCTACTCGACATTTAAAAAATTCAAATAGGTAGCCGACCATTCGATTAATCCCGGAAAATCCTCTATACGTGTGTCCGAACCGGTGTTGGCTGCAGCAACAGCAGTATTGCAGCGCTCGCACGTTTCGAATTTTCCACGATGATCGATTCCGGAGGACGGCTTTTTGTTATTATCTGCAGCTGGGTGATCTCCAGTGTATTCTGCACAAAGGTGTGCAGCATACAACATTATCGATCGCGCTCGGCTATAGGCGCATTGTTGCGCACACGCCCGTGTTGAATCGAGCACGACGACACGAGGGAAATAATCTTAATCCAATTTATACATGGAGGAAATGCGCGTGCGCAAGGGGGAAGGCGCGTGTTCCATGTTTGTTTTTATGAGCCATTGAACTTCTTTTTTACGTGATTATGCTGTCGGGGGTTTGAAGAGGTTTGTACAGCGTTGGCGCGTGTAATCGCGTTATTGGGTAGCTATAAGGGATATTGCGCGCTTGTGTTTGTATTTTTGAATCTGGAGGTTTACGAGAAACGAATTTGTTGTTTCGTATTGTGTATAGAACTGTCTATTTGATCATAAAAATAAAGATTTCTTTATTATGGAGGATGTATATAAGTTTTGACCAGTGTTTTTATAAAATATACAAATTCAATAAAGATACATCTATAATATTATAACGTTAATCAAAATATAATTGTGTATTTAATCATTGTGGTTCTTAATCCTTAAAACTGTAATAAATGATTCTGTGTAACAATGACAGATAATTTTCAATTCCTTATAATTTTTTACATACCTTATTACATCAAAGTTATTGTTATAAAAAATTAATTATTGACTATCTAAAAATATGCCTTTTAGGTGAATGTATTGTAGATATCTTTTAAGTTTCAATCAATACAATTTTTTAAGTTTAAGTAAAATATACTTATATGATGGAAACAAGAGCTGACCAAGCATTAGATACTCTTAGCTAAAAAAATGGAAAAAAATAGTTAAATAAGAAATCCAAATTATTGAATAGTTCTAATATCATTTAATATTCGTTTGCTCTAACTCTAAGTTTTACACATAAAAACCATCGCAGAAATTCATCTTAAACACCCCCCTTTAAACACTTGCATCCAAAACAATACCAAATCCTGCCTCCTTCTTTTTCTTCGTCCATAATCCTACGCTGCACAGCAGCTAACAACCTTACCCAATAACAATCTAAACAGCCTCATTACGCATTCATGCAATGTAGCAGCGTCAGCAACTCTAATACGATATAGCACCCCCGTGTCGCCGCCGTCTCGTCGCGGCCCCGGCGTGCTATCATCATTCATGCAAACCACACCACGATGAACCTCTATATATCCTCTAGCCTTATGGTCTATTCGTTGCCTCCTCTCTCTCTCTCTCTATAGAGGGAAGAAGCCTCATCGCCGCAACGACGACGACGACGACGACGAACTATAAAGACGAACGAGCGAAATAATACGAGGCTCGGATCTTTCTCGTGCACATATATATCGGGTATAATAATAACGAGGAACGAGCGAGACTGTATATGTACGTAGAAGAGAGCAAATTGCAGAGAGCGCGCGCGAGACGCCCACCATTTTTGAGCTCGTGTTCTCGATTCTCTATTTCTTGTTGTGGGTATACGGGTGATACTGTGTCGAGTGAGCTAGTAGAAAAGTTTAGATTGCTGAAATTGTGGATAAATTATCAATTTTATTCTAGATAAAGAATCTGTTGATTTCCATGAACGATTAACTTTGATTTTTATTAACCAACTGACGATTCGGGCGTCTTTAGTTAATATACCTTTAGCATGTTTCTTCTAACTAATTTTTTTATAGTTTTTTTTAATTTATTTACCATTACAGTTGAGTCTATAGATTATATTACAAAAATCTATAAAAAAGAATGCTACAATCCTTTTTTAATCATCAGCAAGGCTTCCCTGGTAAAAATGAAGTGGTATAGTAACCGGAAATTTATATTAGCAGTTTTGAGAAAAGCTCACTTTGTCATTAACTACGACACCGAATAACTATCAAATCAAAATTAAATGGTAATACTTAGCAATTTCTCAGCCTGCAGTTATATGCAAAAACACTAAAAAATTACCAGTTTCCAGAAGTACATAAGTTTGTAGGTTACAATAGAAGATCCGGATGGAATAAGGGGACAGCACTTTTTTGGTGATTTTTATCTTAAATAATGATACTGAGACAACACTATATTTTTTGTTTATTTATATGATTATTATTTTTTGAGATAAAAATCATAGAAAAAAGTGCTAGCCCCTTATTGCATCCGGCCCTTTAATTTAGGTTATTTTCTCTCAGATAAACTAAGATTGTGGTGTCTACTGAGATTTTAACTTTTCTTCACTTATTCTCTTCTCTTTTGTGACTTCTTTATACTCAAGTACTAAATGAATTATTAATTTTTTCATTTTCATGTGTAAAATAAAGGGTAAAATCATTGTTGAGGTTATGTCTACAAATGATATCTTTCAGATTGCATCGTGGATAGCATTTTCTCGTCAGTTTCTGAGAAGTTTCAGCAACTCAAAATTTCTTCCTCGCTCTCTCGCCGCGAAATCACCCATGTATATCCCACTAGAACCGCGAGGGAGCAGCTCGCACTAATATCGCCTCTAATGTCCACCCACGCGTTTCTTTTCTCGCGACGAGTCCCGCTCTTGACCCCGCGCGGGAAATTATGTGTGATTGCAGCCGCGTGCTGCACGGGAACATGTGGGATGCTTATACCGTATTATATAGCCAGACCAGCGCGTGGCGAGCTGTAAGTGAGATTTCCGTCGACGTAATAATCGCCTAGCGAGAGTGGCAAAGGATGGAGGTCTTTTTTTTCAATTGGATCGTGGAAGCGTGATTGTGGTTACTCTACTGGTTATGTAGGAAAGAGGATGATTATTGCGGAGAGCGATCGATTGAGATGATGGCGGGGTGTAAGTAGGTTGAGGATTATGTCTAGGATTGATGGGTGTGTGGAAGTGTGACGCTTTTGAGGATTGATTTGCGTCTAATTTGTCGAGTGATAGATTGTTGTAGAGATATCATTTGAGGGAATTATACCCTTATTTTCAATACACTTTGTGACATAACTAAACTCTTGAAGCGTGTTCCATGTTAATAGCAAATAGGATAATTACCTTACTGTTCAAACTTGATTGAATTTTATCTGTGCCACCTAATTTCTTGTTTATTTTTTATTTATAATAACTTTTATTTAAAAAACATCAAATATATTTAGTTATTATAAAAATCATTTTATCTTACATTAATAAGATAATTAATTTCCCTAAAAAAATAGAATTATCTGATTTAACTTTGCGTTAAAAACGTAAACTGGATTTATCCCATTTTGTTCGGTCACTATTCAATTATTTACTATACATTTATTTTGTTATATTTAATTATGTGTACCCTGGTAGAAATCTAAGCTGGTTTCTAGACAGATATTAGCTAGATTTACTAAATCTGCTTTAGTTCTGGTTAAGAAATTAGCTAGAAATCAGTTAAAAACGACATGCTTTTTAACTAATTTCTAGCTAGATTCTGCTTAATATTAAATTAATATTAATTTAATATTCTAGTTAATATAAAATTGATCAACTAAGTAATTTATGTATTAATTGATAATGGAAATAATAACAGTCTTATAATAATCAAAGTAATACGCAATTCTAATCCTACTACATTAAGTATTTTACTAAATTAAAGTTAAAAATGTACCTTAAATGTCTAGTAGTAATGGAGGTTAGGTTATTCGTTTACATAACGACGCGTGCATTTAAAAAGTATTATTTACACAAAAAGTACCAAAGCCCCGAGTAAAATTTAAGTGTCTTTATTAAAGAAATTTATGTTATAAATAATAGAATGCATGTAGTCATATAATTATTATTATTTTAAAAATAACAATAAAAACAGAATAATGTAAATTATGACGAAATTTGGAGAATTGGTAAACAAATATTTATAGTTTTACAATGAAGTTTTATTACAAAATTTTATTTTCGACATCAATCACAAATTTTTTGTTGACTAAGTTATGATTCACTAATTTTCACAAAGGAAATTATTAGTTAACAAATACTTTTAGTATTGCATATACGTATTTCTATAATCTCGTAAGTTGTTATTTGTTGATAAAAATATTTATTTTGGCGGCATACTATATTGAACATTCAATAAAGTATAACAATGTATATTTTTGAAAACTAATAACTTTTGAAAACAAAATATAAATAGGTTAGATTTGCAAACAAAATACGTTCTTGTTTAAAGCATAGTCTTAAGCAGATTCTAGCCAGATATTAGCTATAATTTGACTTATTAATAGCTTATTAATCTGGCTAATAATTAATAAGCTAACAAGCCATTCTAGCTAACTTTCTACCAGGGTAAATATTGTAATTTTTTAAGTAATCCATTAGGAAGTGGTTTTTCATTGTACTGTAATAAATTATCTGTAATAATTATCAAGAGTAATTTAAACTGGAGATCGTATTATTCGAAAGTAACAAAATACTATTATGTGTACTGCAGATTGAATACAGTTGCACTGTTTACAGAAGTAATTTGGGCATAAACAGTAACGTAAATTATTTATTATTAATAACACCATTCCGTATTTTTTTGGATAACGAAAGTATAGTAATAATAAACATGATATAAGTTTAAACTGCGCTGATGTTATGTGTATTTACATCCACCGAGATCGAAGGGTTCATATAAAGCTTATATAACGTGAAATATAACTAGGAGAAACCGGGGCGAATTCAAACGCTTTTTTTATTAGTATTTTGAGTTCAACATCCCTCAAAAAATAAATTAATTCTACGACGGGGCGAATTCGAACAAACGTTGAGGCAAAATCGAACATGGTATTTTAAATAGCATAGGTAGATATTTTTAAATAACTTCATTTGCATATCTTATAGGAAACACCAGGAACTAATAATTATTTAAGCAATCATATAGATATTTCCTTTTATACGTTAAAATAACAAATTGTTATTAATATAAACGATTATTAATATTTAAATTTTTACACAAAGTTGACTTTCGCTTTATTAAAATTCACAACTCTAGCTAAATATGTAGGGAATATGGGGACTCGTGAAAGACAAATCTGGATGCCTTTTTATAAAAGTGATGAATAGACCAATACGATTCTGTTGTGTTTATTCTCAATACAGCTTCCAAGATTTTGTGTAAAATATTTGCTGTTAGATTATACAATTTAGCTAGTGAATCCGTATAGGGCTCTACATGTTAACGATAAAGTCGACAGCTCCTGGTACATACTTTGATAATCTGTGCTCAATTTCTACGCTTGAAACCAGCTTGTAATAGTTAAGAATATTTTGATCATGTGGAACGTTAACTTCATTGTGTTTTTGACGTAAGATAATATATGCTCATGTTGTAGTAACTACTGATGTAGCTCTGTATGATACTTTACTGGCCTTGACGTATTGCACTCCTTCAAAAATCGTTTCCGAATCATTTTAACATTGTATGAGGACTTTTTAATGTATATTCGAATTAATAAGTAGTGACTTGTAATTAATACAACTAATTAAAATTGTTTTGTGTGAGAAATACCGTGTTCGAAATCGCCCCGTACATTTGTGTTCAATTTCGCCTCAATGTAAGAAAATACTTCTAACTGTGGTTAGAAATAGTTAATTCAAGTTTAATGAGTTTAAAAGTTGCTTTAAGCCGCTAGTTTAAGATGCTATTTAACATATATATTAGAATTAAACTCTTACTTGCTGATTTATTCTCACGATACTACTCATCTAACGAATACTTTTTCCAAACCTTCGAAAACCAAGAGGTAGTTATACATAGACCTAAGATTATACTTTGTCGGCTCTAACAAGGTAAAAAATTCACTCTGATGGTGTTAATAAACTAGTTTATCGAGACTTCCATTATAAATGTTCTTACTCGAAGTTGTATAATTTGTTCGAATGAGCCCCGGTCTTCCCAAGCATCCTATTTATTTTTCAAGAACTGCTTTTACATAGTATCGCTGAGCACTCCGATAAACAGTCAGCAAATACATATGCAATTTATTTGAAAATTTATTTACATAAAAATGAACAAAAATTGAATTTTGATGCGATGTTCCTACATACGATAAATTTCACGTGCTTCCGCGACCAAACTTTCATTCGTACGAATAAAAACAAATTTTCTTAAAATATTTTTGAAATATCCACGCGATACATTGATTCACAATTCCAATCGATCCGCTCGGATATTTTCCGCACCACCAATTCTTTTCACAATTAAAAATAATGGTGCATGCATATTCACACAAGGTCCACTACGATTATAATAATATTATATCTACTACGGTTATATTGTTTAAACCACAAAACTACTCAGCTGAACAGATATGGTAAGCAGCGTTATCTAAAGCGTGGAAACTTGCAATTCCAAGTGTGTGTGTCGTCAAATTTCCACGTTTTACACGTGTAATTTTCTTATATATAAATATAGTTTTTAATATAAATATAAATAGCACACTTAGAAGTGTGGAAAATTGGCGAGAAGCGATTTGCACACTGAAGTTTGTTAAATTACATATTTGCAGTATTGTACACACTTAAGTGTGCTAAAACAATACATTTTCAGTAGTCTACCAATATGTACATAATATAACACGTGTAATTTAACACACTTGAGGTTAACCTAAAATTTTACAGTATAAGTCAAAGATTATAAAACGCCAATATCTTTGTAGGGTAGATTTAGTTTATGCGAAACACTAAAAGTAATGTATTAAGCTAAGCTATTGACTGCCTTAACAAAAGGACTTATTATACCGTACTTTTCGATGTAAAAATAAAATATAAGAATGAGTACACTTGGCTTTATATTTCTATAACATATATAAATGGTTGTAATAAATGTTCATAAACTATACGCATTTTATAATCGTTACACGTGAAAAACGTTGTTTATAATCTTGTATTTTTTTTCTTTAGAGGCAGTGAAATTACACTCAAAATTTTTAAAAGCGATGCCGTCACATGCCCAGTTTTTGACCAACTATAAGCAGACAACAAGATTTAGTTTGTTAACAATTTCATTTTCATGATCTAAATTTACTATAGTTAGACGACTACTCTATTTCTTAATTTTAAATTCAAGATTTTCATCGTCATAAGCCAACTAAAATGATTGATGAAAAAGTGATTGATGTACTGAGTTATTTTAATACATTTGCGTTTAAAAAAACTCCGAAAACTAAATTCCTGAACTTCTATTAAAATTGTAAAGCTCTTGTTTGCTAAACCACGCTATTATTTTCTGAAACTCTTGTAAGGTCTACTATAACTCGTAATTATAAACTCGATTGTAAAAGGGGAAACCTTTTTATTCAATAAAATAAAAAGAAATAAAAAAATAAAATATAGTAAAATAAAATAAAGTAAAATAATATAAATAAAATAAAAATTGGCTCCGTTACGGTACCACTACTTAAGACCCATCTAAACATCTAAAAGAAAAGTTACTCCTGATGCTCATTGCAGTAATGATTTTTCCGAGCGCTCTCCATTTCGTGAAATGTATAAATCTCTCCAGTCCGCGCGGGGCTTTCGAAACAATCGCGCAGTAGCCGCACACACAGCAGCAGCCTCCGCGCGCACAAGAGAGGCGAAGGTCGCCGCGGCCGTTTTTTTATTTCTTTCTTTTATTTCTCGAGCGACCGATGAGTGAAAGAATGGGACCGCGCTCGCAGTCGAGGACGCGGGGGGGAAGAGTGAGAGAGCGAGAGAGAAAAAAAAGTATGCGAGGCGGGGGAGGCCGTAGCAAATTGACGGTAAATTGGTTCGATGTTGGAAAGAGAAAAAGAGCGAGAGGCTAATCATTTTCCTGCTTTTTTGAGGTTTCTAAGAGTATGGCACGTGGGCGAGGGATGCTTGAAGTTGAATGGCGAATTTTGAGAGTTTGAATTTTTTGCGTTGAAGTTAAAAAATAGCGATAAAATAATATTATTATTTCGACACATGCAGAAATAAGCTAAAATTGACAAATTTAAAAATTGCAAAAATGTTTAGATTTTAATTATTTATAGGTAACTAGAGAAATTGATTTTTAACAGATCTAGAACTCATCTTTTTCAAATGTATACGTTTGCTTTAGAAAAAGTTGTGGAAACTCACGATACATTGGTATAAAGGTTCCAAATGAACCCCACAGAAAAATATTTTTAGACTATGCAATCTAATTTTTAGAACTGATGGAAATTTAATATATAGTCTTAATTTAGTGTTATTTGCGAGGGTACATTCATTAAACAATACATAAATTCTGAATCAATGCTCCAATTAATTACTAAATGGATTCAATAGTTGCATAAAATTAATCGATGAATAATTCATGCTTTACAACGTTATCATCATGTGGGTGGTTATATCAGCTTATTACAAATATGCATAACAATATTTTAAAATAAAAATTCTGAAAAATCTGATTTCTTAACTGCAGTTTGTAACGAGAAACGCGCAGTACATCTATTTAGCATATATACACATGCTCTAATAAATTGAATTTGCATGTTTATACATACGTTAATATAGACGCCTTCTTCCGTTTAACATGCATAATTTATGTAACACTGGTACATACCTGAAACAAAAAAGGGAAAATTTCCGTTAATAACACGAGTTTATTTAAAGATCGTATAAAATAGAAAAGAATGTCGGTGGGTACATTCAATTTCTCTGTACAATAAATAATTAATAATTTTTGTTAACTCTCATAAACATAAACACACGTATTCAGTAAAATATTCAATACACAAGATATTGAAATCGCCCTTTTTTACTAATATTCAATCTCCCATTTTTACCCATCCACATATCTTTGTAAAATATACATCCAATAAACGCAACCTCTCCAGCGTTCGCATACCCCTACATCAAAACCCTCCTTAACCCCTTACGCGCGCGCTTTAATGCCACACACGCAGCATCCGAAATATAAAATCCTTACCCTCATTAAACTCCTCTGCTCGCGCATGTATAAAATCCTTTGATTGCCACATAACCGCCTAAAGAATAAAGATAAACGTGCCCCCTCCCCTGCTCACACTGCACGTCTCTGCAAATTCGCAATCTGCAGTCGCTTTACGCGTCTCTAAATGTGCAGCACGAAAGCGCTAAAAGGCTGAGAGAGAGAGAGAGAGAGAGAGAGAGAGAGGAATGGAATAACGAGGGGGCAGTCAGAGGTACAAAGTGTGTGCACACGTACGTACGTCGTATATACAAGAGCCGTGCAAACAAACGTTGTACGTTATATATGTATGCGAGTTGCCGTTGCCGAATAACCAGGAGAGGAGAGTATAGAGTGAAAGAGAATTCGCGATGACGAGAAACTAACGCGCGGGGGTGTAAATACGTCGCGGGTGGAGTATAAATAAAGAAAGGGTTGCGCGTAAAGTGAATCGCTACTGCAGAGGGATGGAAAGATATATACCTGGCGAGTGGCTGGGAATTGGTGTGTTGTGTCGTGGCATGGGTGAAATTGAACTGGAAGTTGGCTTTTATGGAAAGCGTTGAAATATTCACTTGTGATTATTTTCCTGCGCTCTGTTTGTTTATGTTGGGAGAAACGGGATGTTTGGTGGATCTCGACGTGCTGGTAAATAAATGTGTTTTCGGATCTTCTTTGAGTTTTAATTTAAAAAATTAACTTTGTTTTAAGTTAAAGTTTTGATAAATGTTATAGTTCTTTATATCTATAAGTCTACAGAAATAATTCTAAGAGTTTTCACCTGTATGATGGACGTTCCATTTTGTAAAAGTAAAGAGACGTGAGGTTACTTTTAATTGACCGGAAACTAAGTTCGAGATAATACATGTTTTTATTATTCTACATTAAGGGATGCAAGTGCAAAGAAAATTTTAATATACAAATCTAGAGAAAATCAATCTTTTGAATTTTTCATCATTTTTTAATGAACAATAATATTTATTTATTGTATATTCAATATGAAGTAATAAAAACACCAATCTTTTTATAAACATTACAACCACAATGAAAATACACACTAGTTGAAAGAATACAAATAAGCATAGTTTTATATAGGAAAACGGAATATTTCAGAAAAAATTTCGGCAGAGTATAGAAGTCTTTCTTGGTCTTGAAGAGGCCAGATTTTTCAGGTCAGATAGTAAGTATGACGAACCGCAACCGCAGAAGCGGAAAACTCTTAGCTGCAGACGAAAAGGGCACAAGCGCTTTTACGACCGGCGAAAGTCAAGCCCTAGGAATTTTCTACCTGCTCTCCTCTGCGGGGGCCACCTGCCACGAAGCGACCCTCTGCATCAATGGACGGGCACCTGCTCCAACCGCCTCGCGAATTTATCCGGCTAAAAGTTTCGCTGCACTTTTCACTTGGCTTGAAATTAAACGCTGAAGATATTTTTCTTTTAGTCTTCAACGTGAAAAGTGCGCGCGGCAGTGTCTTTTATTTTAGTAATACTAGACATATTTTAGTTCTTTTTTCTTTTATTCTTGTTAGCTAAAAATCTTGTTGTTATTTAAACATTTTTTGGATTCTTAATGAAGAAGTTACAAATAAGAAAGTAACCTGGATAAAAATGAATCATATATGGTCATGCATGATATAGTTGCTTGTTTAGGGTGTATCTTTCGGATGATAACAAACTGAGCGACTAAGCTTAATTTAAACAATAATTAGTGTGTTAATATATCATCCATATTCATGTATAAGCAATTCAATAACAAATCTGAAACACTCGGCCCAAAAAATTCAGATTGTACATCTTTCAAACCAGGTTTTTCCGAATGTTTTTTGCGTTCTAATATATGAGAAAAATAGTGAACAATTCTCTCTAGTGAATAGTTTGATCTACGGCGCAATTACTGTTTTAAAACTAAAGGAAATTTTGTCATTTTTCTACAGATACGTTGTAACTTTTCAATACTAGTATATTTTGTTGATGAGGCATTTTAATATGATCTAAATTTAAATTACTGCTAAATGAATGAAGTTTTATATACATTTTAATAAATTATTGAACTGTACACCTTGAAAATTTGTACTTTTACACTTCTGCTCTTTCATAGTTACGAGGGCTATTTAGGTTTGTTGGTAGTTTATTATATATATAGGGCATTTTAGGTATATATATATATATATATATATATATATATATATATATATATATATATATATATATATATATATATATATGTGTGTGTGTGTGTGTGTGCGTGTGTGTGTGAGTGTATGTATGCAAGATTTATTGAATGTTTAATACAAATTATAATAATAATTTCAAGTGTGGTGATTATATCTGATTGACATCTGCTAGATAACTCATGCATTTACTCAATTTGTATATTTTATTGTTTCTTACGAAATAAGCAATCGCAGAAAACAAGAATCACCACTTAATGAATTCTAGGAATTCGAATCTAAAACGTCAAAGTATTAACGATGAGCAATCATTTGAGTTGCGTGTTGACGTTTTGGAGAAGCCCGAGGCACGAGGAACTTTACGACAGCGTTTTTATGGGTATATTTTTAAAAGCCGGCCCATGTTGAATTTATCAATCGACATAAGAAAAGACCTCCGCAATTATGATCAATCAATGTTTAACCGCGTTTAAGGTTTGGAAGTTTATTTTTTGAGCCAATGTAGGAGATTTGTTATCATTATATTATCGTACTCCAGCTAAATAAATGTTATGCCTCAATATCTGTAGTGCTTTACGAATTCGAATACTTTGAAGGTTACGATGAAGAGCATAACTATATGCTTCAACTGATAAAAACGGTTTCATAATTCAATTTATACGGATTTGAACTTTACTACTACTTTAAAAGAAAAGTTTTGAAAAGAAGATTCAGTGCGTTACTCTAACTAATCTAATAAATATCTTCAAAAAACTGGATAAAAACTTTATGATTTAAAATGTATGTTCCCTGGTAGAAAATTAATCTAGAACTATGTAGATCTATCTAGTTTGCCTTGGAAATAATCGAGGGCCTCGATAAAACTAGATAATTTTCTACCAGGGTTATTATATAATTAATTATAAAATATTGTTTATAAAATCATACAGAACTTACTATATATTTTAATTATTTAAAAAAAGTCACGTTTCTTGCTGATATGTACACGAATGCATGAATTTGCAACTTTTTTAAGGTTTGCTTAACAGAGCGAAAAACCATATAGTTTCAAAACCAAATCAGCAATATCAGCGCATATCACAATAAAAGGCAGATAATTATGCAGCTCATTGAAAGTCATCATTGTATAAAATCATCCCGTGCTGAAGTCCACTATGAAACGTATACTTATCAATCGACTTATACGCAACCAAAAGTAGTGCAATTAAAAATAGGATCGAGCTTAATATTTTCCATCTATGATAACATAAAAAACCGCTGCCAATTCATTGGCACTTAGGTTCCTCAAACTAAATTAATTGTTCTAATATGAAAATTTTTGTTCTAATAAATATATTTTAAATTGCTATATCTCTTTTTAATTCGGTTCTCAAAAATGTGTGTTGATTTATCATTGATGGTTTAATTCAGAACATTTAATTAAACTAGCTGTAGTCATAATCTTATATTTATTTTATACTTATATTTTAATTTACATTTATATGTAAATTAAACCAATTTAAGTAGTTTTCGGTAACATTATTTTTTAAATTAATAATTTTCACATTGAATTTGAATTCAACGACATCTAAAATCACATAATTATATCATTTATACGTATGATTTTTACCTATATTTATAAAAAATAAAACAAATAATATTGATATACATTATTTAATTTATCTTAAAGTACTTTTTCAATCAATATTTCAAAATATCAATCAACAGAAGATCCTCCTGCTCGCTTCACTCGCCGATCTTTAGTATATAAATTAATAAATAAAATATTACTATTTTCTTAACATTTAAAGTTTTTAAATTTTTTTAACTAAATTTTTCAGTTGTAGAAGATAGGTTTTTTATACGTTTCTAAATGTATTTACACTAAATTGATCATAAAATTTCTAACATTCCAAAAAACCGGAAAAACTAAAACTCAAAAATAAAAAAATAAAATAATGATTATAAAACAAAAACAAGTCGATGAATCTTGAACTTTCTTTGTAATTTTGAATCTTCATTTAAAAAGGAAAAAAATTAGCTCTTTTTGATAAAAACACACACACACACACACACACGCACGCACGCACGCACCCATGCACCCACGCACGCACGCACTTTCAGTTCAACTTTGTATTTCAAAATATAAGATATTATCCCAAACAGCCCCAAACAGTCTAATATTTTCCCAATAATCTCAAAACTAATATTTAAGTATATTGTCATCGTATTCACATAGGTTTCCTCCCGGTATATGTGCCGAAAGTATCAGTTTTGTAGCTGACAGGCAAACAACTAAAATTAAATAAGTAAAAGTGTAATTAACATAATAACAACGAGTCAAACTGCATTCCATTAAAGAAGCTACTTTCACGACACAATTGCACAGCCATCACCAAGCGTCAGCGTCATTCTCGCAGCGGTGAAAACGCACGCCTAGAAAAAAAAAAAGAAAAAGCGCTACCGCACGCATCGCTCACATTCAGGCGCGTCACCCATCAGCCATACCATCGACGAATCCGACTTTTCACGTCGAGCGAAATCGGACGAAAGCGAAAACTATACACCTAAATACACCTTTTGTGCGGGTCGCATGCTTGCTCATGCGAACCTGCGTTGCACTCTACAATCAGCGAACTATGCAGTAGAAAGACCTGTCGCAATTAGTGCAATTAATGTCCCAGGTTGGGCGCCATTTGCAACGCGTTGCTCGTGTTCTCTCTGGGTCTCGTTTTCAGCGATGGTATTATATTGCATGCGCATTATATGTGTACGCGCAAAAGCAGAAGCGCTTGTACTGTGCTCGCCTAATATGACCGCGAGAGCTATGGCTAATTCATGCGGCATTGTGGGTATACGCGGTAGCACAGCAAGGTCTTTCTATATGTATGTATGTATATTCTATGTAGGGTGTATAGTATGTATTGTGATAGCCTCGCGGCGGCGTGGCAACGCGTGCATGTGGATTGTGTAATTTTACGTGCAAGTACTGCAGTGGCGGATGGGTATACGCGATGTAACGTGTAATTTGTCGTTGCTGTTGCTGCGTTCAGCGAACGAGCTTGATGGTTGCAAAATTAAATTTAATTTTGACAGTTTTTTGAGACAGAGGATAATTTTTTAGTTAAAACGGTGATAGATAGATAGATATAATATGATAACAGTTGATTTTTCGTAAAGATTATGCATTACAATTTATAGTACACAAATAAATCATCTTTAAAATCGAAAAGAAAACTGGTATTAAAATTATAAATAAGAAATTGATTCTTGCTAATCATGAAAAAAATTCCTTTTTAATCAATAATTGCCTATTTCTGGTTACAATACAGGTACGTCAAATTTGCCTAAACGTACGTTAAGTAAGTCTTATTTGACGTTGTGTGAATATCTCTTAGAGTAACATGGCATTTACAGAACTAATGTTTTCGTTTTTAATAATAGTTATTATATTATAGTACGCAAATTCAGACACAAGTTGAAATGTAAGAAAGACCAAAACTTCCACTTCTCTGTTCGTCTATTACCTTGGAGCAACTGTAATTGAAATAATAACTGAGCAATCAAATATAATACTACAATAATTCTCATTTAAATTTATGCAAAAATAAACGCTGCGAGTAAATTACTCTAAAACTTCGAATAAGAACGCTTTTGCTCACTGCATTATTATAATTGTCCCTGCTATTATGAAATTACCACACACAGTAATTACAATTCTTCAAAAACCCTGCATCAATCTTGTAATTTCTCAAAAAAACTTCACCCAGTTTTCTTCATTCATACACAGCTGCAACGATTTCGACTACACCTCCTGAATATCCAGTTAACGCAAAATTCTCAACCAACATTAACAGTTGCTCGTCCAGAAAGTTAAGCTTTTCGCCTCCTTTCCCCTCTCAAAACGTTTTCTCGGTACATAAAACTTTTACTCTGCGAGCGCGCGTGCCGATGTCTTCTTTCGTCGCCAAGGCAAAGCCCGAACGTGTCCCTCCTTTTCAGCTGGTATACGAATTCTACGTCTATACAAACCAAGAAGCTTTCTTTATTCCGGCGGCGGGATTTTCTGCTTTTTATTTTTAGGCGAGTATACGACGTGCAGCCAAAAGAAGGAAGGAACTGTGTGTGTGCGAGTATACGTGGATTCGAGGGTCGTGTTTGATTTTACCCGTGAAGCGAATAAGACTTTTCATTGTTGGCCCTGTGTGGCAAAGATCCGAGTTCGCTGGACTCTCGCTCGCTCGCTGTCTCTGTCAATGGAAGTTTTGTCTTGTGATTATAGTATAGTCCGTGGGCTGTGTGAGTATATGGACTTTGCCGGTGCGGTGTTTGAGTTGACGGGGTGCGAGCAATAACGATTGAAAGCGAATGGGAAGAACAAAGAGGGTGGTAACGAGAGATCTTAATTAGTGTGCGCAAGGATTGGTGCTTTGTGCAAATCACGCAAAAAAATTGAGATTATTATAAAATAAATTTTGCTAACGTTCTAAATTTAAACTTACAAAACTCACTAAACAACATGCAACAATATTATAGTTAGATTGTGTATATAAAACTGAAATAAATTTAAAAGCATTTAAAAATATTTAATCTATGTTTTAAACTGATATGATTTAAAAAAAATAGATAAAATATGTTTAAAACTGAAATAAATTTTAAAATATTTAATAATGAAAATATTTTTAAAAGATATGAAATTATCAAAATAAAATAATTAAAAAATGTTTAAAATTCAAAATAATTAAAAGAAAATGTTAAAATATGTTTGCTGTGTAACTACTGTACATATAATTATTAAAAAATACATTTTCCTAATTCTCTAGCAATGCATTTAATTTGTTTCATATTCATAAAACCGTACAACGCCCTCTCCATTGTCCGCGCATTTATTTACGCGCGTTATATTGCTATCGCAATTAATTGCGATGATAGCAATAAGACCCAATGAGCAGTGCATAAATCCGCACGCACGCAAATGTCTCGATAACCGAAGTTTGTTTTATTCGCCAGCGTAAAAAGTCGCCGGAGTGTGCCGTATCATAATTTTTTCGCTTTGCTCCTCCTACGGCTACAGTCGATCAATTTGACGGCTGTAAAAAGCAATGAAAAGCCGCATCGAGAGCATAAACCCCCGGTCATATCGGGCGGCGAGCTCGTAATGGCCTTACTTCAATTCTCGTGCTTCATTTCGTTTTACAGCCGTGCACGCGGAGTCGCCGATAAGTTGGAGCGCACACGCGCCATACGCGATAATCCAAGTTAAATCAATGTCATTTTGCGCTGATCGAGCATAACTCGCATAGTATAGCAGCCTTGAGAATCTGACTTCTTTATTCATTGGCTTGCGTTCTCCGCCGGTCGCTGAAGCGTTCACTGAATGTATAATGTACGTTAAAGCGTTACATTATTAGTCACAGGGATCAGTGAGGATATAGTATTGAAACTATTAGTATTATCGACCAGTAGAGTGAAAGGCTGAATCTTTATTTTATATGACATGTTAGAGATGGAACAATCTTTGTAGAAAAAATTATTCAGGATGAAATAATTGTAGCTAATGGTTAGAATTACAGTTTACGGAGGACGTAAAAGCTTTTACAATTATTTTGCATTTATTTATATCAGCATAAATTATTTTAGTAATTAAAGACCAATCAGTATCATCTCTTGGCACATATAGGTTGTACATTATTCTTCAAGAAAGTACAATATTGTACGATGCAATTTATGTCTTGGTTTATTACGCATATTATACTTACAGTTTGCTTTACGTTAGTTATCTGTAGAATAGATATACTTACAGGTTAGAACAATTAGATTTGAGTATTAGGCAATTCTTAAGAAATCAAGGGATCTCATTTACAGCTCTAATACTTATGTAATTTGTGTATTTTAAGATACATTTTTGTTTTTTGAAAAGTATACATTCGTTCTTTGAAAATTAGTCATTCTCTGGTCAGCAAGGAGAACTTTCATTCTGCTAGTCACAGATCTGACTAAAACTTTAAGGAATCATTCTTCCAATAAAAAATTGAAACTTGTGTTTTAGAATTGTCAGAATAGGTCTTGGTTTCCAAGACCTGAATTCAGATGTTGAAAATTCACGCTATGTGAATCCAGAGAAATTGCTCAGTTTTACTAACTTTATATGAAACTCAGCAACA
This sequence comes from Gastracanthus pulcherrimus, assembly GCA_949152435.1. Classification (NCBI taxonomy): domain Eukaryota; kingdom Metazoa; phylum Arthropoda; class Insecta; order Hymenoptera; family Pteromalidae; genus Gastracanthus; species Gastracanthus pulcherrimus. Next base: position 87,797,599 of record OX424572.1, read on the forward strand.
ATATTTAAACTATTTGATCGTACCGAGTGTGACAGTAACGAACATCGTAAGCTTTAATTTCAAAAGAGTTACATGTAAAAATATTGGTGTGACGTTATAAAGTTATAAGCAGACTAAGATTATGACAAAAATTGTATAGTTAAATTATGTACATAACGGATTATACTTCGAAAATCAGTGCCTATTCCGGCAAATCCTTAAAGCACAGGCTCTTTTCTTTTTTTATTCAAAGAATGATACCGTTCAGTTTGAACCAGTTCTGTGACCTGAAAAATAATACCCTCTCATTGCTACTTATCACACATAGTATACATTTCGCCAATACCCTTACCTCCAAGATCTCCAAACGTACACCAAACTTCAAACTCCAACCGATCGACACCGTCCTGAAAACCCCGCAACAAAAGAATGACCCAGCAAAGTAAGTAAGACAGACAACGAACGCACGAAGCACAGCAAATAGCGAGAGAAAACTTTTTACGCGTGTTTTACAGTTACATTCGCAGGCATCAGCGCCACTGCTCGTATAATACGACACAGCAACAGCAGCAAGCCGTTAACGGAGCTGTCGACCCCGCTCGCGCGCAGAAGAAGCCCGGCCATCGCGCAATTACGTGGGTATATGGACACCCATATATATACGCCATGCATGCGCAGCGTTTATCTCGTGACGCGCGCGACCCACATCCATAAATTAGCGCGGGCGAGCGCGCGCGCGAGAGAGATTTGCAAAAATCACGAGAGCGAGACGACGACGACGAGTTTAGAGGAAATTCCTGCATGCAGGATGCCTCCCGAGATGAGTTGCATTGTGCGCAACGCTCGTGGAATTAGGAGTGCAGTTGGAATTGCAGCTGAGTTGGGTTCGAGCGGTGGTTTTTAACAAAGGATGGGTGGAACGGAGGTGCGAATGCGAGGATGCGATCTATCTTTCTCTTTTGTACGGGAAAAGGATGCGCGCGCTGCTGTGGGGTTGTATGGGGATTTGATTTAAAACTAGTTCGAAAATGTAATTGTAAAAGATTCTTTGAAAAAACGGAGATGTTATTGACCGAGTTTGTTAGGCTCAAACAGACTAGAAAGATGAAATAAAATGATTTTAAAAAATACTTAAAAAAAGGCTTTGAGTGAAGTTGCACAGCAAAAGAAAAGAGAAAGAATTTTACAGGTATCAAATTAAATTATTTTGCACTTTTAATTCGAATAAGACAAAAGCGTGGAGTGCTCGAAATAATAGTATATTGTGTACCTAGGGCGCAAAGTGGGCTTTTTTTAGACCGAGCGTGGAGATTGCATTACGAGTCGAAGGTGAGCTAGCACGAGCCGAAAGCGAGTGCGTTAGCGAGCCGAAGACGAGTACTGCAACCACACGAGGTCAAAAAGCCCACTTTGCCCTTGGTGCACACTATATTTTTTGTAACGCATGTATTGATTTTTGCGTTTTTCTAGCATATTAAGCGGGGCTAAATATATATTTTTTTTATCCTTTTACTTTCCAACCTGTATACCTTTTCGGGTTTTTACAGGATACCTCCACCACCTATGTGTGGAGGTATTTGATCCTAACACCCCACCTTCCCCACACCGATCCCGCATTCGCCCGAGTTACCGACATGGCAGAAAAGTAAACAAAAAAGTGCATAGAAACATAACTTTTTGATACATGTTAAATTTTAGTTAGAAGGAAATTCGTTGTTGTGGTTTTATACTTAATGCATGAATATATACTTGAATAGGATAGATATAGAAAATACGATATGAGCAAGGATACATCGAATCTGAAGGCCTAATAAAAGGAAATGAAATACCAATGCATAACTAGTTATGACTTTCCATCTTTGTATTCTGCCGTATTATCTAAAATAAAAATATGATATTTAGTCAGCGTAGTCTAATTATTTTTTGTTTACAGCTATACTTTAAACATACTACTATTGTTTAAACTTTAGTAGGAACATTTTCAATATTGAAGCAATTCCCTTAAGTAGGTACTAACAGCAGATGTTAGCTTCAACTACATCGACGGAATTTTATGCGAAGCGTTTAAAGTTGAAATGGACCAAAGCGCATTCAATTTTACGGAGATGTAGGATTATACTGCAAAGACCTTTTCCATAAGTTTCCCTATTTTTCGAAACAAGTAAAGTTTAAAATATCGTAGTAAAATCCAAATTTTAAATGTTAAATGCAAAAGTTGTATCATTTACTTTTACTTTGAAAAGTAGTCAAAGAAGTAGGTTAACATCTTATGCACAGCAATTTGTACTTGAAGTATGTGTAAATTATTAATCATAGAGAATATGCAGAATAACTATGGGCTTGTGAAGATTCTTATATATTTATTTAAAATTAATGGTTGTTAAATCGTGAATGGTAATCACATGGTATTTTAACTATGATGCTTTATTTTTTTTAAAGTGGCTACGTCACGTTGTCCCGTATTTATGCGGGGCCGAGTGGGGGCGCACAATTTTTTTCTGTAATAACCAACGCAATTTTAATAAAAATATTTCAATATTAATTGTCAGACTTATTGACCTACATATATGTTCGAATATATGAGAAGTAATTACAATACGCATATATATGCATACAAAAATACACTCATTTTACGTATTTATTAAATATCTTTTATATTTGATTAGTGACCGGGTATTTTTGTTCAACAATGGGAATCTATAATTAAAAAGATACAATCTCCTGGAAGTTTTATAAAGTAAATCATGGGTTTTCATTTAGTTACAGACATAAATGCATATTTCGCCATAAAAGCCCGTGTTAAAAGTTCTATTTCAAAAAAAAATTCTCTTCAGTTTACCTGACAACCCAACATAACCAAAATTTCAATAAAATGTATAAAAAGCTCACTTTTAGTGGGATTTCTAATTTTTGTTAATGATGGATTTTGAAAAAGCGACGGAGCCACCTTAAGTCATATAACTAAACATTTAAAATGGAATGCACAACCTATATATTGCACTAATTTCCTAATATATTCCAATCCATTTTACAATCACTATAAAACGTGTTTAAAGTAGTTTAATTCTAGTTGTGCTATATAACATGATCATGTAAATTCTAAATGGGGCCTTCTTCTCACTTCTTTTTCCTGGGCGGAATCGTGTCACATAAAACATGTATTTTAGTACGAAGAAGTGCGAATTCCAACGTGCTGAGCTGCAGTTTATTCAGGACATCATTACGTAACGTAATTCGAATTTGGGTTAAAGTGACTGTAAACCATTTTTATGACGCCTTAAATTTTGTCGAATAATGATAAAATAAATTAAACGATGGTTTTTTGGTAATCATTATTTACGTTATATTGAAAACCTCATACTACAATATTATGACTGAATAGTCTTACACTAAAATATTAAAACATTTTAAGAGATTCGATTACCAAATATGGCTTAACTTACTCATTATTTTGTACAATAAAAACTGTCTCCATTTATGAAACTTGGTCTATCATACCAAAACCGGTATTGCATAGTTGAAGCAGCAAATAATTCAATCGAGAAATTCCACGGCGATCAATAAGGAATAGTTATGCAAAGCATTCGCTTTACAAGGTAAGAACAAATTTTCATTCTCTTCTACCTATTAATAATCTTTGCACTGAATAACAAACAAATAGACCGCTATTCTACATATTATTTACTTCACTGAGGAAAGAGTATTTCTACAATAAAGAAATACGTGCATTTGGATTAATATTTCAAGTGAAATGTGTATTTCTTAACTGTTAATAATATTTGTTAGTGAATTAGATCGCATTTAATACTTGAATTGAGTGTATAAAACTTTGTTCTACACTCATAAGGGGAGACCATGGAGTCGGGTCTTGGATTTCGATAAAACTTTGGAAATCTACTTTTGTAACCTAAAAATGAAGCACAGTTCCCGTAGTTTTATCCAATAGGTCTTTAAATCTAAGATAGCGCCAAAAAACATTAGCATTGCTCATATATGCAATGCTAAAAATCAAATATATATTGATATACTATCAACGCTAATTAAATATGCCGTATTTACCGTACAAATGCCCATTGGATAAATCCACGAGTATTGGGCTTCATTTTTAGGTATCAGAAAATGAACCCTAAAGTTTCATCAAAATCGGTGACCCGAACTCCGTGGTCTCTACTTGTCAGTCCTACATTTGCATGAATAAAATCAAAATATAACAATATATCTAATTTGCAGGTGACCTACACTTTACGTTTTACCAATCTAAATCTGTAATTATTGATTGTAAAGAAAACAATATTTCCTTGTCCATACTTAAAACCCACGAATTAATAACTAATGCACGGAACTCGGATAAAATTAATGCATTTCTCAGTACACGTAATTTGCCATACCGTAATACACCAAATTTCCATCGCTCCGATTAACAAAAACACTTTTCCCATTAAACTCGTTGCACGTAGCAGCGGCAGTCGAAGCATGTAATAATGGAAACGCAATTTTTCAAGCATGAGCGAGCAGCGGGAACTTCCGGGCTACGTATCACACATACAGAACGTCTGTCTCACGGACGGGTTGTGCTGCTGTCGTGAAATTCCGCGAACCACACGCTCGACCGGAAATTTTGTGCCGCTTCTCCTCTGTCTCATCCAGCGGCCGGGTGAATCATCGTGTGTACTTATCATTCTCGTGCTGCATCACGATTAAGTAAACTGTCGCGATCGATGGGTGTATGAGACATGCATAACGCAAGTGCAGTGTGTGTAATAACTGCTGCACTTGAGATACGTCGTCGTACGGTGCCGATGGCTGATAACAAATTTTTAATTGCGTGTGCGAGTGACACATTCCACTGATTGGAATTTATCTGTCGATAGAGCGTTACTGTGATTGTGAATAGATTCGATACTATCGACGAACGTGAATAGTGGTATTGAACAAGTTAGTCTGATGGTTGTTAGACGTGTTCTGATATCTGACAATTTGACCAAGTTGTTTAGAAATGTATATTATGTGCTCAGATTTTGAGATGATTAACAAAATAAATATTTATAGAGTGATAATTTATACTTTATAAATACCAGAATTCTTTTAACAGGTTGGTTAATATGGAATGCACATATCCATTTTTTTGTAAAAGAGTTATATTGATCCCTAAAAATATATTTCAGTGCAATAATTCGAAACACGAACGTGTCAAATGCATTCTATTCATTATTGACAAAAAGATCGTGAAAGTTTACATTGATAGAACAAATAAGATTTTTCAACTCTGACCAGAAGCCGCACCTTAAAGTTCTTAATTATTTCTGAGTACACTCGATGTGGAGAACATTTTATGATTCGGACGATTTGAATGTTTTATTAAATACTGCAACTTCATTGGATTTCATTGGATTGAATGCACTTTTTAGCTAAGCTCATTGGAGGATATCAAGAAAATCAAATCGTTTGAATCATATGCTTTTCACGTATGGTATACATTTTATTGCGAAACTATATTTAAAAATTATATATTTCATTTCATTAACGTAGAAATCGTCATAAAAAGATATGAATAATTATTGTTTCACTTGACTAGCCATTTTAACAAGCAGTTTTTCTTTGTTACCGCGAAGAAGACCGAGTGCGCAAAAATCATTGACAAGACGCATAATGCGCAAAGTATTGCACAAATGTGCGAGTAGAGAAGCGTGTACGTGTTCACTGGGTGATTCCTCATGCGAGGTCGCAAGAGAAAAATTCTCATTGCGAAAATTATTACAATAACATGGTCAATGCTGTATGTTGATAATGACTTCGCAATCAAAGTTTATTTTCTCTTGATTGTAATGAGGAGATTATATTTTAGTGGCTATAATTAAAAATCATAATATGGATATTTTTAAATTGATAATTACAATGTTATAGATGTGCAGAATATTTAAAGAATAACTGGAATTTTATATAAAAGTTGTTTTATTATATCAACTTAAAAAAAAGTTATGAAATGAAATGTCGATTGGAACCGTAGGTTTTCATCATCTACAAAGGTAAAAAGTTCTGTTCTTTTTTTTAAATAAAATTGAAAACTTTTCATTACATTGAAATCCATGGGATTAAAAAAGTTCTGCGCTAGTGAGTCTGGTGGCTCACACAACAATGCAATAAAGCGGACGTCATGCAGTAGAACAGGCGTCACATTTTCATTTTTCCTTTCAACGAGAAAAAAGAGTTGACAAGTCCATGTTTTATGCAGTGAATTTTTTTATTTCTTAAAGAATACAGAGAAGCAGGTTTCACATAAGTAATTATAAGCAATAAACCAGTTAATATTATTATTTTTATAATTATGTCAAATAGAATGAAATTGCGTATAAGGATTGTTATACTTTTAAGCAATTTTTCCAATTGAATAAAGAGGATGCAGTTATAAACAAAGAATTTTACTATACTCATTTATTAAATATACCGGAGATTAGTCTTTGTTCCAAGAACTTTTTGTCTCGAAGCCAAAACTGAAACTTGACACTGACAGGCGCTTTATGATTTATTTATTTAAGAATTTAACAAAGGAGTTAAGAGTACACTACTTTGGTTAATATTCTACTCAAATGAATATTGATGTGAATGACAATAACAAATCTTTTTTATATATTTTAAAAGTTGGATTCAACAATTTAACTTAGAATAATGAAATTCTAATAATTTTCTTTTACTTTCTTACTTTAATAGTATGCGTAAGTTGATCATCCTAATTGAGACTTATTCTTTCATCGATTTTTCTTATACATAGCTAAAATTACCGATGAGAACAAAGAGTTCATTGTTCTTTCTTATGAGTACAGTGAACTTGGCACACAATAAAGAATAACTTGTTTGAAAATAATTGATTGCGCACTAATTTTTTATCATAATGAACTTGAAACGCTCTAAGCTAATTATTACTTCCACACTAATTCACATTATTTCTCTTTTTAAAAACTATTATAATATTATGATAATATTATTATAATATGTTAAATAATGGTTGTCATATTCCAAAGCTTATAAATGAATTCATCGCTCTAAGGTATTGTCTGAGAAACAACAGATAGCTAAGTAATATATTATATTTTTTATGGCCATTGGTTAAGCTTAATATCTATTACAACAAAAATACTAAATGAGTAAAAATATGAACATTTACATTATAGATTTAAAAAATTCATACAGTATGAAGCTTACATTGATTGTTGATTATTATGTGATTCAATAGCAAACTTTTAATATACAGAGAGAAATTTCTCAATTACCGTGATATTGACCGATTTGCAGGGTAAATTTCACCGCAAATCAGAGTAATTTTTAACGCGTATCAGGATAATTATACGGACAACGCACTTAGGTTGGACATGTGTATCGAACGTTTAGATGAATTTTATCGAACACCGCATTATAGTCTAATAGTGTTCAATATTACACACAACTTGCTGTGACTTTTTATAACGATAAATCTCACGCTTACTCATCTCACACTAACTTTTAACAGAAAATCACCTCTGTACACAAAAGCCATATTTTCCTAAAAAATCCAATAACGCCTACATCCCACCCCGCCGCATCCTGCCTTAAAACCAATTTATACAACCCAATTCTTTCTACGTTTTAATAATGCATCCAACTATAGCCAAACTCTCACTCTCTCTCTCTTCTCTCTTCTCTAGTCTCCACTCTGTGGTTCTCCCCCGTATATGCACTCGCGCGAATTCCCTCCACGGCGGCGGCGGCGCGCACGCACGCACTTCCGGCGCGGCTCAATGCTCAAAAGCCATCGCACTCTCTGGCGCGCGCACGCACCTGGTGTGTTGGTGAGTCGACCGCGAGAGGCGGTTGACTCACGTGTGTGCAAACGTGATTTTCGCTGGGGGATGCATGCATGCATGGGCGCCTTTTGTTGCAGTGCGCTAACGAGTAAGTCGCTCTGCGTCGATTTGGTTGTACATTATAGCTACGTCACGGAATATAGGTATATGGACTTTGGAGGCTGACGGTGAGTGGAGAGTGGGATTGAGTGCGTAATTATAACGCACGTGCGTGGATTTAGCACATTTTTTTTTAATGATTTCTTTTTTGTGTAGGTTTTTTCGTGCAGGTTTGGCGTAGTAGTTGTGATTCACACGGACCGGATAATGACGGAGGCCATGGTGGGTTTTGTTTCGTAATTGTACGTGATTATCGAGCGCGGAGAGGAAATAGTTGATGGTGTTTTATATTACGAGGGTAGTTCAATAATTCTTTAGAATGGCCAACAGATGGCGCGCGAATCGCTCCAAATCATCTGTTTTCAGTCAGCACCACTCCCGACTAGATATATGGTGCAGTCACAGTCCACATCTTCTGAGTTTACGTGTTTTTATAACCAATTGAAAAAAAAAAATTGCTTGTTAAGAAAAATGGAAAAAAACGAGTTCAGAGCGGTAATTAAACATTTTCATTTAAAACGTTTAACTCCATATGAGATAAAAAATGAATTGGACTCAGTTCATGGCACATCTGCCCCTGCCTTAGCAACGGTTTATAACTGGGTAAATGAATTTAAGCGTGGTCGTACATCAATAAGTGACGAACCACGTTCAGGAAGGTCCGTAGAAGCAACTACTCCCGAAATCATCAATAAAATCCACGATATGGTGTTGAAGGATAGAAGATTAAAAGTGCGTGAGTTAGCTGAGGCCACAAGAATATCTATAGGTGCAGTTGTTTCAATTCTACATGAAAAATTAGGCATGAAAAAGCTATCGGCAAGATGGGTGCCGCGTTTGCTCTCAGCTGAGAATAAACGCAATAGAGTGGTCGCCTCTGAGGCTCTTTTGGCGCGCATAAGTCGGAATCCTGAGGAATTTTTTCGTCGATTTGTGACTGTGGATGAAACATGGATACACCACTACACTCCTGAGACAAAGGAACAATCCAAACAGTGGATTTCCACAGGCGAACCAGCTCCAAAGAAGGCAAAGACCGTAAAGTCAGCTGGTAAGGTTATGGCTACAGTTTTTTGGGATGCACGTGGAATTATACTTATTGACTACTTGGAAAAAGGTAAAACAATTACTGCTGAGTATTATGTATCATTATTAGAGCAGCTGAAAGAAGAAATTAAAAAAAAACGACCACATTTGGCGAGAAAAAAAATTCTCTTTCATCACGACAACGCCCGAGTTCACACATGCTTCGTTTCAATGGCTAAAATTGAAGAACTAAAATTCGAATTGGTCGAACACCCACCGTATTCACCAGATTTAGCCCCCAGTGACTTTTTCTTATTTCCAAACTTGAAAAAATGGCTCGGTGGACAGAGATTTACGGACAGCGAAGACGTCATTGCCTCTCTAAGTGCTTATTTTGAGGAACTTCCGAAAACGCACTTTTCTGAAGGATTAAAAAAACTTAAAAAGCGATTGACCAAGTGTATAGAGCTCCAAGGAGATTATGTTGAAAAATAAAAAAAAATTTACCCAAAAAAAATTGTTTTTATACTTTATTCTAAAGACTTATTGAACTACCCTCGTAGAACGTGCGACTGGTAACTTAAGCTAGTCGTAATATAAAGTTATAATGTTACTAGTGATTATTGAGTAATACGAGAGCACAATTTTTAAATTAATTTTATTGATTTCGTAAAATATATGGTAAATTTTGATAAAGTTTATAGACAATTTCGTGATAAAACTTCGTACCTCAAAGGATTCGTATTACTTTTCGATATTTTAAAATTAAAATACACGATAAATCGATAATGAGGTATTTTTCAACGACATACAAATATCCTTTTCTTGATGTGTGTACAGATGCGTTGATGTTTTTAATTATTTTTTTAACGAAAAAGTATAGACAATCGATATTTTTTAGTTATTAAACTATTAAGAATAGTCTAACCTATAACATTTTATAGCACTGATGGAAGGCTGAAAGATATGTTTAATTATCGTACACAATATGGCATAGCTCTGTGGGAAAAACGGCCTAAATTGTTATTATTTAAACAAATGCATTATCGAGTTGTGAAATTTCGAGATGTCCCGAGATCAAGGTATTTTATAAGTATACAACATAAATATCCCTAAGTTTCAATTAAAAATAATGATTCATGCTACCAAGCTGATCAACCTAAAAAGATTCAGGGTTTATACCCAGATACTGGTCATCAGGGGATTACAAAATATATGTAAATTTTGTATGTATTACAAATATATTTACAGTTATAGCTTATTAAAGGTCCTTTAAATGTCATCACTTCGTTATAAGTTCAAAGGACACCAAGTCAACAAAATACGTTACACAAAGTACTAGTGCACACATATAATGGGAAATTGGTTGAATTGACTGAAAATGCCATACAGTATATTTAATGTTCTCCTGATCAAAAGTTGTAAATGAAAATGATCCTGAGAATCGACCGTTATTAACATCATTGAGACTATTGATCAGGAGAACATTAACTATAATGTATTGGAATTTCAGTCAGTTCGACGGGTAGCCAGTTTTCCATTACGTGTGTGCGTTCTCGGCTTAGATAGCATTCTACAGTTAATTTTGACGATATAACGAAAAATCCAAAAGTTCAAACAGAAAATATCCTACAATAAGTATATAAAAATATTTTGCTTTTAGCTGAAAACGAGTATAGCCAACTCAATTACACCCCAAACTCCCCTGCCTAAAATTAAGATCCCCGCAGTCTAATGCCTCGGCTAGACCTACGCTTTAACAGAGTCTCTATTTAACTTTAAACATTGAATAACATCGAGCCTATTTCTGTAAATAAATATTGTGCAGTATGTAAAAATACAGAAAATTATTCTCTATCCATTGGACTTTTCCAAATGTATCTAACTGTGCTTGTATTAGTTTTATTGCACTTTCAATGTTAACTAGAGACTCTGTTAAAGCGTCGATTTAGCCGAAGCATAACTTCAAACGAAAAATCCACCTACCAGACTCTAAAACAACGGTCGACACCCGTTCCCTGAATCCCTCGACCTCTCCGCAGTTCAATCGGTCAAACGCCGCGCGCCACCCGTGGCGTCACTTTCAGCACTCTCGGTAGTACACGCACCCTTTCAACTCGCATTTTTCGCAGACATTCTTTTTTTCAACATCGAAACCGAATAACCGTAGCCCCTACCGCGCTATCTCTCTCTCTCTCTGCATTACTACACTGACTTTTTGGCCCTCATTCACGCGGCGTTTCGTCAGGTATAATATAACACGACCTCCCTGCAGTAGAGTGTACTGCGCTAATGCACCGTAAGAGAGAGGACGTGGTATACGTATACAGAGTGAGAGAGATAGAGATAGAGAATGCACGTGTGCAGCCAGCAGAGCTCCGAAGAAACGTATACAGAAGTATATATGTATGTACCTATATGGGCGCCTGTGTACGTCGTAGCGGTGGCGGCCGGGGCGTAAATTTCTTGCGCGTGTACCCGCGTCGCCTTTACTTTGGTCCATCGGGAGAGACGAGATGTATAACGCTGCAGTAGTGTCGGCGGCGACTGGTTTTCAGAGAGGAAGACAGAGGGACAGAAAGCGAGAGAGAGAGAGAGAGAGAGAGAGAGAATGCACGTAAATTCTACGACGTTATGCGTTTCTCTTTGTGCGTGTATCTTTCAATCGCTCGAGGCTGGGCTTTGGCCTCTGTCTCTTTCTTTTTTTCGTTTTGGAAGAGTATATACGAGGTTTTCTTTTTACCTTTGGGGTTTTGAGCTCTGGACTTTACGGTGCGTGTGGGTTCCGGCGAGTTTGGGGGGACTTCGGGGATCTTTATGGAGGAGAGGTGCGTTTAAGGCGGAAATTAGGCTCTATTCTGCCGGAAAGTGTCTCTGGAGCGATAGAGAGAGGTTGGGAGGGACGTTTTTTGGAAAGGTGAAAGATGGGCGTAATGTTTAGCACGCACGACGTTGTTCTCAAAAGTTTCAAATGTACATTTGCTCGGTAAAAATTGTAGTGTAAGTAAAGTATAAAGTGTAGGCCAAACAAATAATGTCTTTTCATAATGCCGCTGCTATTTAATTTTTTTCCTATATGTTTTAGGTAGTTCTATAGTTTCAAAGATAGTTCTTATATACTCATATACCTATGCTAGAAGGTTTTTCTTCTTTTTTTTCTCTTTGATGCTTTTATACAATAGTTTATTTTATGCGGTTACAGACGGAAACTTTTTTTGTACTCCGGAAAGTGACGTATAATTCTGAAGCAGAGCTTAACACTTGAATAAAAAAACTATACAAGGAGGGGGAAATGAACCCAAATAATCCCACTTTTGATGAACATCGATGTTTTTTCGTGATAATACATTGGTGTCTTTATACTTATTTATGGTAATTTTTGTTATCCAAACTCAAAATTCAAGTATTAACAAAGCATCTAAAATATATCATTATTCTATTACGACTAGTAGGAAAAGAATAGTTTTTCTTTATTTTGTCACAATTAAGAAAAATGAAATTATATGGTTTTGTTAGCTCACTCCTCATATGGTCTTAAAATGTAGTTATGTAAAAATACCCAGGAAGTTTCACTTATATGCATGGGCAATTGTTTTATTATAAATTCTCAAAAATCATATAATTAACTTTTTAAAATCATTTTTATGTATACCCCAAAATTCTCTTTTTTTCGTAATATTTTACTTAAAACTTATTGTAAATAAAAATATAGAAGAAATAATTATTAACTATCTAAATATGTCTATATATAAAAGTCAAGCATTTAACAAACTTAAGCATTTAATTAAAATTTAACTTTTTTAAAACAAAAAGCTGATCAAGAATAGGTCTTACAATTAGCTGATTGGAAACCGGTGCCTGGACGGTAAATCCGTTGATTAGCTCCGTCACGTAGTCCCGTATCTACGCGGGGCCCCTTGGCGGTACATAATTTCTTTTTCTAATAACCAACGAATTTTTAATAATAATGATTCTATATCAATTGTCAGACTTATTGATCTAAATATATGTTATAATATATCAGAACTAACAACAATACGCATATATATGCATACAAAAATACACTAATTTTACGTATTTATTAAATATCTTTTATATTTGATTAGTGACCGGGTATTTTTGTTCAACAATGGGAATCTATAATTAAAAAGATACAATCTCCTGGAAGTTTTATAAAGTAAATCATGGGTTTTCATTTAGTTACAGACATAAATGCATATTTCGCCATAAAAGCCCGTGTTAAAAGTTCTATTTCAAAAAAAAATTCTCTTCAGTTTACCTGACAACCCCACCCAATCAAAATTTCAATAGAATGTATAAAACGCACACTTTCAGTGGGATTTTTATTTCTTGTTAATGGTGGATTTTGAAAAAAAGACGGAGCCACCTTAAGAAAATCAATCAATGCACTCATTCCACAAAATTGAAGCACCTATCAACCGTATAAATAATTAACTAAAATGAAATAATACTCTAAAACATCAGGAAGAGAAAAAAAAATATTGAAAGCCCTGGCCCAATCCTTCATTCTCCAGTTCAATTACACTTTTCGTTCGCTCAACTGATCGTGATCGATTGGTCATTTGTCCTCTCTCTCTCTCTCTCTCTCTCTCTCTCTCTCTACTCCACTGCATACTTACCTATACATACACACATACACAGCCGCGCGCTTTTTCTCCCGTTTCGGGAACATCGCTCATTGTTCTCTCTCTCTCTCTTTCTCTCCCTCTCCTCTCTCTCTACCCGCTCTCCCTCTATTTTGACGCAATAGAGCAGCCTATTTCACGCGCACTTTGAAAATTCCTCGAAAACTGACGCCGCGCCCGCGAGGCGACCGCACTCGAGGTGGTGTTACTGACCTCCGAGAGAGCAGCAACAAACACTCGACTCGGAAAACCCGGGGGGAGGGGGGGGGGGGGCGGAAGCGAAGGTATAGGTTTGAGTGGGAGAGCACATCTTCGGGGTGGCTTTGGAGGAGAGAACTTGAATTTCGAGATTCCGAAGGTGAAATAACAATTAACGCGCGGGACGGTTGGGTGTATATAACAGCGGGTGTGAGTGTGTATTATTTACAGATGACTGAACGGTGTGGTTTTTGAGGTGTTCGATTGTGGGCGAGGAGATATCTTGAGTTTGAAAAAATATCGGGGTTTGAGTTATTGTTGGTTGGTATTCTTGGGTGGAAGGTTTATTATTTCTTTTTTATTTAGAGGTATTTATATTTTATGCATGAGTGTTTTTTTTATATAAGTGACAATAGAACTTGAATGTATAAACGTGAAATAATTAACGTATTTACATTTTATGTATTGTTTAAAGTTTTATTCACTTTCTGTATAAAGATATTTTTTAAGAATGAAAATAGGTTGAAAATAAGCCTGAAATAATGTCTATGTAGTATAAGACTTAATAAGTCGGTTTGTCAAGCTTTTGTTTAAAAAGCTTAGGTAATTAATGCAATTGCTTGCCGGTCTGATTGTCACTATATTACTATGTACACTATAAGGAGAGCTAAAATTGAGATTAAAATATTAACGTTTATTATTCGATTATTTCAAAAGTAATTTAATATACATTGTAACATGCAGAGTAACCACGAAATGTACATATTAAAACAAAATTAATGATCAAATGATGATTTATAATGAATTCTATTACAATCCTAACAGAACATTTAATTATACAAGCTATACTTTAAAATCCTACATGAACATCATACGCAATTTAAACAACGATCAATAAAAAAAACATACCCATGCATCAGAACCATTTAATTTCGAACAAGGAATCAAGCACCATTCCCCGCACAAAATCACACAAAGCGCAGTAAAACGATCCACTAAACCCCTAATCGAGCCGGGACACCAAGTTAACTCTCAAAATCCAGATATATATCTGCTCCTCGTCCAACTCCAGAGCGCACTTATGTCCCTGCGCTACATGTGCAGCAGCCGCGGCGATAAGGATCTTATCTTGGCCGTCGTAATCAAAGCCGCGCCATTATACACATTTTTATCTCTCTGGAAGGCTCGGAGTAGAAAATATGTATATATATATAAAAAGAGCGATACGTCTGCGAAAGGATGAATATATTGCACAAAGGGGTGTCGCGTTGCAATATCTGGCAGGTGCTGATGGTTCTTATCGGTATTGCAGAGAGATGCGCGCGTTTTGTTGTCAATTTCTTTTTTTTCTTTGTTTAGTGGTGGGTGATGTGTTGATGCGTCTTTGATTCGAGGAGGCGATGTAATGAGAGCTGATGTTTTGTCGTGGATGATGTTTATGGTTATTGGAGATTATTTCTCTTTCTTTGTATAGAGAGTTGTTTTAAGTGATTTTATAATGATCGTTTCGAGAATATTATCATAGGTCAAACTTACAATTAGTAGACTGGTTTTGCTTAAGGTATCATTTTTTTAGTAAAAAATACTTTTTTTGCGAATGAAAGACGTATTGTTAATTAAAATCAAACTAATATTCATTGCTCATTATTTATCTTAAAATTACAGCCTAAAAAATATTAATTTCAATTCTATAACTACTATTAAATTACTAATTTATAAAAAAAGTAATAAAAGTCCATATTAATTATTTTATTTCTCATGAAATTTTCTACCATTAAAAATGTATTTGCGCAAAAAAGTAGCATTTTCAGAAGAGAAAAATTGTTAAGAAACGCCGTTTCATTACCTACTAGGGAAAGTTAATGAATTGTAATTTTTGACTGACAAAAAACCATATGTACTTATAGTTTTTTAGCATATACGTAAATTAGGTGAGCTTTAAACAGCTCAATGAATTTTTTTAAGGTTTGTCATAATACTAGAGAATATATTATATTATGACGTAAAATTTTAATTTTATATTAAATCAACATTATGGATAAAATATGCGTACAAATTTATACAATGAAACGTAAACGCGCAGAGTTTCTTTCAACGCAATAAAACGTTAATTGTTGCTCATTTAATAAACATATTATCAATGCTGTTCTTTATCACAATGAGTAATATATCCTGTATCATATAGCGAAAACAAAACAGAATCGTTGATAAAACGAACGAGCAATTATAGAATTCTGGTGATTAATTTAGTAAATCATGTACACAGATAATATATATATATATATATATACGATTTTCTATATAAATAATTCATACGAAAAATAAAATATAATTTTGAGTAGTATACGCAACCCATATCATAAAACCGTAAACGTAACATAACATAAAAAAGTTTTTAGAAATGTCGAAAACGTGAGCACATGTCGATAAGACCTGAGTATTTTTTAAATATGCTATCAAGAAACCACTTGTGCTTGAAATGACAAGCTATCAAAGCACTAGTTCCATAAATCAATTTCAATGGAGCCAAAGAGAAATACCATGAATAAGGCACATTTACGTTCTACTGAAGACTCATGTTGAACAAATTATTTACAATTTATAGGCAAGTATGAAAAATTTAAGAAATTATTTTAAGATCATTTGTTTAAATTGTTGAGGTTATGTGATTCGTTGAGAATTGTACAATTGATACTATAAAATTTAGCAAATTACTATCAATTATAGAATACGTATGTAAAACTGAATTTTCATCAATTATTAACTGTTATTAATTCAACAATCAGTTCAACATCATACTACTGCACTACAAGGAGACTATAGTAAGTAAAGTGGTTTAATAAATCAACAATTTGTTCTTACGATTTTCTCCATTTAAAAATATTGTTGTGTGGAATTCAAGGACCAATTGAAAAATCGTAAAACAAGAAGTAAAAACTATAACGAATGTTAATTAAGCAACATTACGTTCTAGCAATTAAATATCATATATAATCGCGGCAAAAATTCCATAAAAAACTATTTTCCTAATCACTTCCGTACGAAACGCTCGAAACATCCGAGCTCCAAAAAACATCAGTATTCCGGCGGGTATTTCTAAAGTAGTCATTCTTCAATTATGTAAGGTAAATATCCCATTTTTACCTACTTACTACCTATTTACTTTTTTCGGTCATATATTTTTTTTATATAAATTATAAATTTCTATTTAGCTTTCTTTTAGTTCTACTAAACAAGAATATAAATAATTATTGCAATATTTAAACATGTAGCAATAAAACCTTAATAAGTCAATACTCTACTTTAACGATTTATTAATTGAATTTCAACGTCTAGTTGAATAATCGTAAAACAAGAGGCAAAAGACAATATTACCAATATTAATGGAGCAACTTCACGTTCTAGTAATTAAAAGACACTCTTTTATTTACGTTTGTAAACATCAACTAGGAAGTAACTCATTCGAGAGGCTACGAGCATTTCGTCAATAAAAAAAGACAAATTAACAATCGACAATTCATGATTTCTTTCGAATAAACCGTGCGGCTTCACTGAACTCCAAGAAACCAAAAAAATAATCAGAAAGGAATTTACAAAATCGTCGATTATCAACCGCACAAGGTAAATGACACTTTTTTAAATTAATAACTACGCCGAGGAAGTAAGACTTTGAACTTACTCATCAGACCGAAATCGCGACGTCAAAAATACCTAAAACCCGATTTTCCCAATCTCTGATCTAAACAAAAAACGTTCGAAATCCCCGAATCTCAAAACCTCTCAAAGCACCAGCAAGTCAAAAAAGAATAACAGCTTAAAATGTACTCACTCCCCCTAAAGCCTAAAAAGAAAAAAAGCCATATCCCACCATCCCAACCGGGAATTCCCAAAAACCATCCGCTACACTCGCTCCCGTCAGCTGGCCCCCAAAATCAAAAGAAAGAAGCAAACCTTCCTCTATCTCCTCTCCTCTTACAAAAAGACAAAAAAGAAATACCGCGCGTGTATACGGTGACTCACCTTGGATACGAGCGTGTCGCGCGCTGGCTAAGCCCTGCACCACCGTACCCAGCGCCAAGAGGACCACGACGACGACGAGCCCCTTCATCCTCTCGACTCCAGCTGCACCAGCTGCGGCCGTGTACATCGTCCTCGAGGACGAATCTTCCTCCGTCCCAGGGGAATGAATGAACGAACAATCACGCCGACACGGAGCGACGCATTGCCAATCTCGCCTCTTCGAATTCCCTCGCTTACATTTACACACGAGAAAGAAAAAAGGATAAAACTGTAGAAGAAATACCCCAGCTGTGTACAGCCGTATATAGAAAAAAAACCCTTGTTGTTGTCGTGGGGGGAGGGGGGGAGAGGTTAGGTTGCGCACTACTCCCGCGTACGAACTAAACACACTGCACGTCCAGCTGGCGTTGTGTATGCAATCTCATCGCACTGATTATCGCTTGTTTATTTCGTTATATATTTTCACGTAACACGCGCGCGCTCGCGCTCACACAGCTGATTTCGGGGGAGGAGAAGGTCTGTTATAGCAGCAGCAGCAGCACGCACACACTGCACACAACACGCGCGCGGGCACTGTCTGCACGCACTACGCACACCGCGCTCTGCACTCGACGACGAACCGTGCCAGACTGACTTGACTTCACTGTATAGTGCGGGATAGTGTAGTTTGGATGAGCGCGCGAGAGAGAGAGAGAGAGAGAGAGCGGCGGCTGCCGGCGAGGTAGTGTACAGTGTGTGTTGCAGGCCGAGTGGGGGGAGATTGGAGTAGAGGAGAAGAGGAGGAGAAACTGGGTGAGGTCTGTTCGCGGTGATGCTGGGGTTGACGGTCGCGTACGGGTGGTAAAGGACGCGCGGGGTCGTCGGTCCTTTGGAGGGAGTTTTTTTAATTGTGGGGTTTTGGAGGAATGTAGATGAGTACTGAAAGATTTTTCCGAATTCGGGTGTGAGGTTTATGCAATTTGAACGTAATTATTTGGGATATAGAGAATAAATGGCAATTATAATCAGACGGTACTGTATTAGTACTGAATCCGTGGCTTCTTGGAATGACCACATTAGTACATTTTTTTTAAAACTGTGTGTAAGTGATTATGCATGGTAACTATGCATGGTTATAGACTTTCGTATAAAAAGTCGCAAGGTGCAATGACGGTTTTCCGACACTAAAGCGGGTTAGGTTTGAGAATCCCAATTTGGGAACTACTTTTACTATAAGATAAAAGTACCTATTATGGAACACCTTCAAATACGTGTCCCTTACTTGGAACAGTAAACAAAATGATAAAATAAGAAATAATAATATTATTAATAAAGTACCATTAAAATCATATTGATATTTATGCTTGTATCATTTTTATATATACAAACGTAAGTAGTATATATATAAAAAATAACTTTAAACAAATATTTATTCGTATGTGTGCTCAGAACTGTACAAATCAGTGTCTTTCTTTTAGCCGAGACAGCTGATTACTACGACTATGTTATTTCACTGTAATTATAAATCTAAGCGATTTAATAATATCTACAATAGCTTAAATTGTAGCTTTCCATCCATGGATTCCAATTATTCACACGTTATTTTTATGTTAATGCTATTTTTATTAAATATTTAGCTGTTCCACAATGGGTACATAAAATCTCGTTAGTCCCTATGTATGGAACACCTTTGTAAGTACTTTTTTATAATAAATGTAGTGTATAGCATGTTGTTTTCTATTTCATAACGTATTAAATGTTATGTTTTAATGATTTATTTATAATGCATACAAAAATTTGATAAAATAAATCTGCTCGTTATATTTAGAAACCGGAGCCATAAAGCAAGTCATATCGGCAATACATATCAAAATAGTTAACCCTACCTATGGTCATTTTATGTTATTAAAGAACTTTCACAAAACGGTGTCAATTTAATTTTTACTTCATTCCTAGTGCATATTATGTGGATTTGTATTAATTTCTATAACAATGACAAATAAAACCTATAAAATAAAGTCATATTTATGTAGCAATTATCCATTCCATCATATGGACATGGAGTTCGGAACACGGGGACAAGCTGTGAAAGCAGCGTTCCATGATACGTATATGCTGTTGCTTTAGTTTTTTATTTATAATAATTCAAATTAAGAACAAATTTGCAATTTGCACGTTCTAAATTAATTTATAAGCCATAGTCCTTCAAACAATACTCTTCTTATACCAAATATTAACGATTTTAATAATGTAAATTAGATGACGATCTTGGACCACCCGAAAAGTGTTCCATAATGGGGACTTTTACCTTAAACTAGGTTTGTTTCCGACAGCGCGAAACGGTTTTTGAGATTAAATTAAACATCATCCGAAAACTAGTTTTGACTCGGAAACACGAAGTTTTCTTGCGAACAAAAAGTTATTGCTCATATCCAAACTCCAAGACCCAACATGCATCCCTGAATTGTTTCAGAATTTTGAGAAGAAAATAATATATTCTTTAGAAATAAGGATTCAAAAAAATTATTGGATATTCGATATATTTATTTCAAACATTGCTTTAGATTTAAATACATTAATCAAGTGGGCAGACCTGAGTTAAACCCAGAAAAAGAATTTTTTTACGAGTACAGAAAACTTATTATTTTCAAAACCATATTTACGGAACTTGGTTCTTCACACGATTCTAGGTGACATGATGAACGAGAATCTTTCGACGGTTATTCGACTCTTTTTGACATGTATTACAAAATGAGTGGAGCACTTTTTGGTGTTAATTTTTTTATGTTTTCTTTTCGGAGATCCAATCGATTTTTTGCAATTTCTTTTTTAATATTGTAAAAAATTGATTGGATATACTAAAAAGATTAATAACAAAATTTTAACGAATTAGTGCTCCGCTTATTTTGTAATACATGTCAAACGGAGTCGAATAACCGTTGAAAAGAAATTTCCTTCAACATGTCATCTAAAATCGTGTGAGGAACAAAGTGTCTTTAATGAATATGGTATTAAAAATAGTGATTAATTGTGACGTGTTGGATCAAGATTCTGAGGTTTTACAAGGCTCAAAATTAAGATATTATTAAGTATTGATAGCATACAAATTTTCAAAATGATTGCTTTTAAACATAAAAAGTTTTTCAGGCTCATAATAAAAATATCTTTTTCGGGTTTAACCCAGGCCTGCCCCCTTAAGGAGAGCTTGCAAGCTCTATTTAACCCGTGTTTAAGATAAGTACATAAATTTAAGCTTGTAAAATTTACTATCAATTATGAATAAGTATCTTTCGGCACACACTGATTCTAATTTACTTAAAATTGCAATGAATGGCTCTATTTATAATTCTAAATAATATGTTAGTCAACTTAAAGTAGTCAGAAATGCTACAGAGATATTTCAAAAGAGTTTCTTTTGACACGTATCGCGAACACTTCAACCTTTCCGCTATGTGTCTCTGACGTTCTTGAAACTTTCATACTTAGATTTCTAAGTTTTCAAAAATACGGGAGAGAAACGTTCAAACAATGTCATGTGTGTTAATAAAGAGAACTTGCAATCTGTGAATTTATTACCTATATTTTTATTAAGCTTTTGGGGGCTTTTATTACACAATTTTGTTACTCAAATCTCCATAAAATTAAATAAATTTAATATTTAATTACAAAAGCATGACGCTTTCTAGTTGATTGATTAATCAATTTAGACTTGTTAATTATTATCTATTATAGTGTATTTAAGTCAATTTGATCTAAATCGGAAAATAATACATATTCATTGGATGATACGAACTACCTGAAAATGCACCAATCAAAGGGTAAAACAGTGCCCTGTTCAGTTTACTATCTGTCACATTAATTTTGAATAAATAATTAAGTAAGATAAATTATTTTTAGCAATGGCATCGGGCTTTTTATCATTGCGGTGCGATAGTGATATTAGTTATTTCTGGAAAATATGTGAGTCACTAATCTGTAAAATAAAATACAGGTTGTAGAACTAAATAAATGATTTATAATAAAATATAAAATTATAACGCTATAATATTAATTTTCAAAACGAACAAAAAAAATATAATCCATAATTGCTATATATATACCCTTTTAAACAGAGTAGGTAAAAATGTATATATATTTTTATAAATATTAACTCCTATTTATAATCATTATTTTAAAATGTATTATTTTACTATTTTTATTACTTATTATTTAAATTTCATAATATTTATCAATGTCGAAAATTCATACAATAATTACTTTACTCCTACTCTTCACCTTCAACCCCTAACAATATCGATCAAACTTATCGTATAGATGCATGCATAGTCTTTGAAGCCTACGAATTCTTGTTATTCACCAAGTGGATTACTTGCTTGAAACATGGATATGTCATTCGGGTATTGGATTCAGGAAATCACAAAAGAGTGCAAGAATAAAGGCATCGATGTATCTACTGATTTGGTCGCATTCTTGGTATGATAGTTACTTTTACTTACATCGTTTGTATAAATAATCTAATCTTAACAGTGTATTTTGAGTTTTATTACTAAAGAAACTTATGCTAACGAACAGAACTTATTGGTAGTGTTGATTCATCAGTCATTTAATTTTTTTTAAGTTTACTTAAAGTCCTTGCAGAAAATGTGTGACTAAAACCAATTAAATCCATTAAGAAGATATGAAAATGAAGTAAAAATCCCCTCCTTACCGGCATCACATTTATATTTTTTTCTCTGCAATAAATAAATATTTCTAAAAGAGCGCGATACTATTCCCTTCATATTCTTATCAGGAACCTTCAGTTAAATTTTCAAAAGCTTTCATTATTAACTCTCGGACAAAAATGCATTTGAGAATTTAACTACAGTTGTATATTTTCAAACGCATTTTTCTCCGAGAGTTTATAATGAAAGATTTTGAAAATTGAATTGAAGGGTCCTGGTAAAAACTCGAAGGGGATAGTATCGCGTTTTTTAAAAAATAATTATTTATTTCAGAGAAAAAATATAAATATGATGCCGGTAAGGTAGGGATTTTTAGTTCACTTTCACAATTCCTTAAGGAGAGGCACTACTGCAAATTGATGTCTTATCGGTTTTTATTTTTAATCTTTGGTTCTACAAAACATTGTGCCAAAACAATATGAAAAGTTTTCTACAATCAGCTTAGAAACGCGTAAAAAAGTTCTAACTGAAAATATTAAGAGCTCTAGGAGAAGATGATTTTTTAAGAATGCTCGAAAATAATACAAATGATACATTAAAAATCTATCTCCTCCAATAACTTTAAATATTTTTGGTTGAAACTTTCTTTACTTGTTTTAAGGATGATTTTAAAAAACTTCTCGCATGGGTTTAGCATAATGTTTTGCAGTTCCAAAGATAAAAAATAAAAACTGCTAGAACAACAATCTTCAGTAGTGTCTCCCCATGATTAAAATAGCGTACTCTGTATTAAAACCAATTATTAATACGAAATTATATGTTCGGGTTTAATCATTGTTGATAGTTTTAATTGGACATATTAACAGGGGCGAAAGCTTGAATATCAAATTTCAGTTACAACATTTCATCATTAAATATTTTATTAAATTTTGATCCGTATTGAATACGACACATGATATTTTTAAATTTTACTTTGTATCTTATTAAAGCTTTCTTATTGTAAAACTGGCATAAATTAATGATGTCTAATGTATTCGCTAACGTTAACCAATAACTCACCAAACAAAATCAAATAAACTAATTAATAAAATATAGAAATCACTCCCTTCTCATTGCTCGAAAAATTAGCGAAGCATTATGCTTCGGGCAGTCATAACACGGACTGTTGCGCTAATTTTACGTGCAATTTATTGACTCTTAGGTGTCCCTCATGTCGCTGAGTTGCACTTATCGGGTCGAGGAGCACGAAGACGAGACGAAGCATGAAACGAATATACTCGCCGACGTAATAGAAAAATTGCTCGATCAATCTGGGCCGAGCCTCGCCACGCTAAAGCTCCAGTTCCACTTTGCCAAACACTATCGCGACAGAGGTGGTTTTTCTTGTTCTATCATCACATATTTAATAACGAATGAATGGATATTGTCCAATTATATTTGATGAATGATTTTCGTTGCGTTAGTCATTATAGTTTTATTTTTATTTTGTATAGGATTTATAGTGTTTTGTATAAAGTTCGATTTGTTCACTTGATTGATATTACAATGGAGGATGCCCATGGATTTGTAGTAAATAGAAAAATAAAGACAAATGTAGAAAACTCACTCTTGATAAGAGTTTGTTAAAAAATGAAATAAAAAACAATTTGACCTGGTGAAGTGATGGGAAACTTTAAGAAAAGGGGGTCAAATTCGATAAAATAAGTTACAAAGTCAAGATTTTATCCGACATTCAGTAGTAAAAATTAAAATAATTAACCATGGGCAACCATGGACAACCATGGGCGTCTTATACTTTTTATCGTATATGGTTAATTTTAAAAATGTTGCATATTTTTGTTAACATATCCGATACAGGTTTCACAATAAAATAATAAATAATTTTATTTTTTGGAAGTACATTAATTATCCACTTGTATTATTTTATAATAGAAACTTTAAATGTAGGTTTTGTGTCCCACAAATAAACACCAATAATATTGTGTCATATAAGTAAGAAGTTATACCCTTTTTTATTATAAATTGAAACGACTTGTATTTACTTGCTTAGAATATTCTTGAATTCAAGTTTGTTATGAAATTAACGCTTTCAGCTTTATTTTATCAATTTTATGACAGCAAGTATTTCCCGTAAAAGTTTTTTATAAGCACCATATCAGTAAGTATTTCTACATACTTCTGACCAACTTTATATTTCAAAGATCCTAATACATTGATCATGTAGATTTTTCGTATCCACGTTGAAAGAATTGGTGTAGTAAAAGCGTAATCCCGCTTACAAATAATCGGTATTTACATAAAATACGCAACATTTTTTAAAATCATTCTTAAAACTATAATTGAAGTCAAACTATTGCTTAAAAGATTTCTTTGCACTCTTTAAAGTGTAAATTGAATATTCAATTATTATTGCATTTATTATTTATTTAATATAAAAGTTTGATATTTCCAGATTCTATTATTAAGAAGCATAGAACTAGACTCGTTCAGAAGACTTCGCCATTGGTAAAAGAAATTTGTGAAGTGAATAAACTGAATAATGCAAGGGAAATTGAAACACTCTATCAAAAAATGCTGGTTGTTATTACGCTTCTGAGTGGATTGGGAAATCCCACTATCCCTACGATACTCAGGTAAACAAAAAAATACTTTTCCGCTTTATAAAGTAGAACAAAGTTTTAGCATTTATTAAGATGAAATACTAAATTACCTGTTATTCAAATTCTAAATAACAAACAAAGTATACGTTAACATTTATACTATTTAAATTATCTTTTGAATTTTGTTTGACCCAAAATACAATCTAAAAAAGAAAAGATCTAATATAAAAAAGAACGATATTGATCGTTAGTATTTTTATCAACGATAAACTGATTTGATTATTTGGCTTATTTTATACTATCCAATCAATACGGATTCATCATGATATAAAAAATTCTGTATGCAAAATTAAATTAAATGATTGCTCTTCTTTTCTTTATTCATAAATAATTTACGAGTTTTTAATGCTGCGCAATAAAATTAAATTCACTTTTCTTATTCGCGTAATTAATTAACTATATGTATTAAAATAATTCTTGCATATAAGTCCCATTAGCCGGATGTATTGCAAATTGTTAGTAATTTGACATACACGTTTTGCTATCGATTTCCTTAAGTTTGACGTAAAACTGCGTCCGTATATGCTGGAGAATTTGTATCAAGTATTGAAGTAAATTATGAAAGGCAAAGTGAAGGCAAAATTATTAAGTGAAGGCAATTACAGCAACTATTGCTCCTGATGTGCAGACGTATCATAAGCATAAATTGCCATCATATTGTCGTCACATTTTTCTATTTTTATGTTACATAAATTTCCATCAATATGATG
The DNA here is from genome assembly GCA_949152435.1 of Gastracanthus pulcherrimus. Lineage (NCBI taxonomy): Eukaryota > Metazoa > Arthropoda > Insecta > Hymenoptera > Pteromalidae > Gastracanthus > Gastracanthus pulcherrimus. The sequence continues at coordinate 87,823,418 of OX424572.1, forward strand.
TTATTAATTTCCTCCCTCTCTCTCGCACTGACGCATATATGAGTAATTTTATTGAATATTATGTGAATAATAATGAAAATAAAATAATATAATATATTAATAATATTGAAAACAAGTTGAAAGCAAATTGATGTACAAAACTTGCAGCAACAGTTATACATCAAATGTAAATAAACCTGCGTCCATATATGGCAGCAATTTGGTGGCAAGCATTTGCAGTCAATTTTACGGCACATTGACATCAATACTTGATATTCGTAATTTTTTGAGCGTAAGTTGGAAGTAAATTGCTAACAAACATTGCACAGCAACTATTGTCGCGATTTTAGCACGGTAAGCCTGGCTAATGGGAAGATTGTATTATAAAGGCATTTTTATATTTTGACGAGCATGAAAAGATAATTAAGTCCTTCTTTGATAAATTTATATATAGGATCTGCAGTGTGACCTGCGCGGTTAACATTTAAATCTATTTCATCGATCTTTTACAAAATTTATTGAAAACTTAACTGAACAATATAAGTAATGTTAAAATAAAATTGAATTAATAGTATAAAAGATTCATTATTTTTTATAATATTGCATAGAATAAAACAATATTTTTGAAAATATTGCATTACCAAAATATAATTAATCTTTTTTAATTTTATTTCAATTTAACTTTATCATGTTTATATATTTCAATTAAATATTTTCTATGTATTCATTAACTACAAAATTGAAAAAATATTTTGTACATACCGCAAATTATTATAATTTAAAAAATTAATACAGAAAACGATATATTTAATATACGACATCATTAAATTTAAAAGAATAGAGTTTTATTGTATAAAAACAAAGATTTATCTGTGTTCAAGTGATAATTTTAAGCATAAATTATAAAAGTCGAAAATATAAATGCCTAGAGGAATATGTTAGAAAATAATATACAATACAACTTTTTTCTGGTCTCTGGCTTTTTGCATTTATGTTTTCGAAGTTACATTGAATTCTTCCAATTATAACTTTATTGATTCAGTCTGTTCCTTAACCGCATTCAGTATTCTTCATTACTATAAACATTCGACAATATTATATCATTATGCATGTTAAGACGTAAAGTTTGAATTGTCTATAAAATGTCTATCTGAAAAGTTAGTCTTCTAATAACATAACCCCCTTTAAACACCAAGAAAATTCATAAAGATCCGAGTTACACCAGCCAGTAAAGCGTAAAGTCCCAATCAACCGATATAGGCCATCGCGCGCGAATAACTCTATGGGGGAGATAAGACTCTCTCAAGGCAAATTGACCACGTCCCTGTAACAAAACATATATCTATACACACACTTTCTTTTACATCGTGTTCTCCTATATATGTATGCACTACACGTGCAGTGGGATATATATATATATATATATATATATATATATATATATATATATATATATATATATATATATATATATATATTATATTCATATACGCGCGCTTGCAGGGAAGTCGCTATCGCCCTGCAGAGTGTTCTTCAGCCTTCGGAGCTTCCGCGCTACGTTACTTTATCGAGGCGAGAGAAGGAAGAACAATTGACAGAGCTGGTTTTTATCGTGGCGGGCATTCGTCTCTTCAACCGCGATTGTCAGCGCGGTGGCGAGGGCATCGACGATCGTAAGTCAGAAAGAGAAGAAAAAACACAGAGCTCCTGTGGTTGCATTGGTGGCTCCGTTTTTTTTTATTTTCATGTTACAGCACCGTGCATGCGTTTTAAATAAAGTCAGTGACCTTTTGTTCAACTGGTTTATTGATGTTTTAATTTTATAAGATCCAAGTGGTTCACTGGTTGAATTATTTAAAATCTCAGCAAGATTTATTCAAAATGAAAAGTTATTAATCCAATTTTTATTTATTTTTATTATTATTGTTATTGTTTATTATTATAAGGGTGGGTTTAGTTACTTGAATAAATATAATTATTTTCTAAAAATCTGATGTCTACAAAAAATCCATTGTAAAAAATAAGTATCTCAAAAAACGCGTTCTCTTAATTATTAAAGACGTTCTCCGGGCTTACTATATAATGAAACTCAACGCCCCACATATATCGAGATAGATTGCCTCATATAAATGTAATATCTGTTCTATGTATCCAATGTACCATATGGTTGCAAAGGTTGTAAGGGTTAAATACATTTTATCATTACTTATTTTATGCTTACGAAAATTCACACACTTTTTAACGCTTTGAATACCAATGTTATCTTGTAAAAGATGGTAATAGTTTATATATAAGGTGATACCGTAAATAAAAGCATAAGAGATGAATAATTCAATTTGAGCAATAATCTGTTACTTTAGAATTCAGTTCAACGATGTTATTGGTATAAAAATATCCTGTACTATATTGAACAGTATTTTCTTAAAATTTGAAATTATTTTTCACTTCCTAAGAGAGTGTCAATCCTGAAGGAATAAATAGTTTAGTATAATTACAAAATATAGTTATGTTGAAGCACTTATTTACCATTTTTTATCAACGTGTTTATTGTTATAATCTCAGAATGAAGTTACAATAGTGAAGCAGTCATTTTTTATCATAATTTCTTTTCAGTTGCATAAATAGTAAATACCAAATCTTATAATATGTAAGTTTTTCAATACTCTGATACTCATGAATATTGATGAAAATAATAATTATAAAAAAAATTGTACGTTTCTTTTTTATAGAAATAGTTTTTCAATAACAAGGAGTTAACTGGTTTTTAACTATTACAATAGTTATAACAAAAGTAAAAAGTGTGAACCAAAGGGATAACTACGAATATTTTAAAGTAGAATAGAAAATAAACTTTTGCACCGCAACTGCATCGATTATATCGGTGTACTAATCAAAGCGCAATAATAAAAGTTCACGTAACTGCGGTACCGCGAAAGTGCCGAGTATTTTGCAGACCGGCATGAATAGAACACGCTCGTCAATCATTCAATGGCTCGAATTGCTCATGTCAAAAGTGTACAAATTCACGGCGGCCGTCGAAGCCGCCATACAGAATCACTTTTACACCGATTGCGAGGACGGGCCCGAGTTCAAAGACATTCTGTGGTCTATCGAAATGCTCGTCGCCACTCGGCAACAGGAGATTTACGTAAGGTCTGACCTTTTTTTACTTTTAATTGAAGAAACGTAAAAATCTATTATTTACGTTGATTAATTAAAGTTACATTGTTTAACTATAACAATACTTACAATTTTAAGAAAATAAATTAAAATTCTATTTTTCATTGATTTTACTTGAATACTAACATAATTTGTCTTATTTTACTGAAGGAAAATACTGGCAGATTTAGAGATTTGCGAGGACGAAATAAGATCTTTGGTTAGTCGGTTACAAAATCGACTAATCCAGCTTCACGAAACCGTAAAATATAGAACTGCTATTCCCACTACTCAAGTTTATGTAGGTATTATTTCATATAATTAAAAAACCTTGTTTATCATATATAAAAAATATAAATCTTTTACTTTTGCAGCCACAATTTGTAGAGATCGCTGAAATTTGGTTAAAGCTGCAAGACGAAGTCATAGTTTTGAGCTACATAAACGACATGCTTTGGCAATTGCAAAGTTTATTTCCTAAAGTATGCATAATTAATTTTTTTCCAAATATATTATTTCAATGATATATAATAAAACTTTTATGTTATATAATAATACAAATTGTGTTTAGTCTCTGAGTCCTCATCATCAAAGGGTTCTTGAGAGAATGCTGCAGGAAGTTGAAATATTAACCGATGCCGAACGATTGGAGAAAACTATGGGAAAATTAATAGGTTTGCATTATGCACGTAAATAATGTTTTAGAAAGTGTGTTATTTCTGTTATTAAATTGCAATAATCGATAATTAATAAAGGTCACATTTTAAAGTCTTTTAGCAATTTTCGTATAATATTTAATATAAATTTTTCTTAACTTTTACAGTGGATTGTGGAGAGTGTTCCCTCGCCTACGTCAACAATGACACGAATTTCGATAAGATCAATTTACAAGTAAAGAATATTTTACATACACTATCACGTATGAAATATGAATTTTTTAATGTAGTCATAAAAAATCGAATTTACCAGTTTCTCGGATTTTGCGCTTGGAGCTTCGTCGTCGGAAAAGGTGCATTGATCCCGGGAAATCCAAATATTGGCGTTGCAGAATGGGGAGGCAAATGTTTCGCTTTTAGCTCTGTTGATGCTGCTCGACAATTTGGAAAGTGCCCAGAGAGGTTCGTTGAACTACGATAAACCGCAAAACAAGACTAAATAAATTTTTATGATTAAGTAGAAATTGTATCTCAATCATAAAAAATTATTTGATAATATATCAAAATATATTATTATAATGATATACAAAGACGAATTACTGTTGAATTATTACATATTTAATTTAAACAATTAGTCATCTATTTGATTACATCATCGTGTAATTGGCGAATAAATAATGTTTGATAAATTTATTTTCTAGATTTGTGTATTCAGCCTTGGATATTGTAAGAGAACGCCAGGAATATATTCATCTATTTCAACTTTATAACGATATACGAATTATGAATCGCGCAGAAAGGTATGAAACGATTATGTTTTTAATAACTAAAACGTATATATTATTGATAATTAATAAAATTACTGTACATATATTGCCTATTATTGATTCAGATTATCTGGAGAATATATGCCGCTTAAAATTCGTCAAGATCAGGAGGTTCAAACTGAAACACACATCTTTCCTACATTAATCGACAAAAATTATTCATCAAGTCTTTGGGTGCATCGACAACGAGCTCTGCACTTAGTAAGTTACAAAAAAATTACATTTGATCAAGTTAGTGATGTTAACATGAAATTTTGTGAACAAAATTCGTATTATTTTATAATTAATCAAGTCTTTGATGAAAAGTTATGTAACATAAACATCCATTGAATTCTAATTTATTTTAATCTTACAATTTCATATTTATTTTACCAAGTGTCTAATCAGAGAGAGAGAAGTGTGCTCGTGTACATTCCTCCGGACCTTTAGACACTTTGTTTATTTTAATGATTTCTTACTATATCTTTATAATGATTTAAAAAATTCATATAATGATGGTTCATGAACTACTTTAAGGCAAACATCAGTCAATGTGTTACTAAAAGCACGCAAACGACCAAGTCTCGTTTTCGAACTGGCATTTGTTTGCAAACTTTGATGCCAAAGGAAAAAGAAGTTCAGACGAGAAAAGATAGCAGCACAAATACACACAAAATGAAGAAATATATCTTTGGTTTGCGAGGCAGAGATAACGATGTACAATTAATTGACTGCGCTTTCAACAAATAATAAAGTTCTCTAACATCTTGAAATTTTTTCATTATTTAAGAACGTCCGTAAAAATACCTATTTTATAAAATTATATTTATCTACAGACGATTTTTTTGTAGTCACTATGAATCTATTTTAATAATCATACTTTTTATATGTTCGATTAAAATAAATTGATAAGCAATAATTATTAGAAATTAAAGATAGATGGTTATTTTTTTTTTAATTAATTAATATAGTACATATAGTTTACATCTAATTTTTATTATCTTTAGTTTATTAAATTACATAACATTAATAAAACTATATAAATTTAACTGTTTCGTATATGCAAATAATTGTAGCATGATAGCATTCAAAATTAATAAGGTTTAATATTTACAAAAAAATTACATATACTTTCCTTAAATTAAAAAATTAAATCACGTGATAAGATTAACTAGTATCAAGGAATACCATTAACTTTAACATTAATGAGCTACGATTCATCATCTATTCATATTTTAGGGACCTGCAACAAATAATTTTTTTAACTGTGTCATAAAATTATATAGCTTTAGAATATCGCAGGTAAACTAAAAATTGTTGCAATAGTAATTACATAAACAATTTTTTTAACATCTGGTTTATTGGGATTATAAGTATGATCATAGTGTTTTCCTGACATGTTGAATCTTATAATGTCTGTAAAAACAATTATTTAAATATAGATATTATTCATCAATTGATTTACTTTGAAATAACATTTTTTAAAATCACTATATCGAAGGCTGAGCGGAAGAAACGATCAACTTGGCGCGCAATCGAAGAAGAGGATAACTCGGATCGCGCCTCACGAGTAGATCTACTCAGATCCTTGTGTTTTGGCAAATTAAAAAAATATGAGAACAAATATGACCACAAAAAAGAAATTTACTATTTTTTAGCGTTACAAAAACACAACGTAAAGCGAAAATAATTGATCTACTCTTGGGGCGCGCTCTGAGTTAAACTCTTCTTCGAGTGCGCGCCGAGTTGATCGGTTCTTCCGCTCAGCCGTCGATATGCGGTCGATATTTTATTCAATAACCTAGCTCTAAAAAATATAAAATGATATTCAATTGTAATACAAAATCAAGCATTTATACATTTTATTTTAAATGATTCTCATTTCCTCTAATTTTAAAACTCGAACACTCGATAGGTATTCAGTTAACATTTCGTAATTTGTACTCACTGCAATATTGGCAGGGACAATCGTAGGCATGCACCGGACGCATATTGGCTTCGTCGAGTTCGGGAAAATACTCCTCATCCTCGCTATCCGTGTCGTCATCGTATGCTCGATGAATCGTCACTATCTGTGCCGAAAACCTCTTTTTCGTAGGCCACTTCCGTCTTTCCGCCAAGGATTCGTTCTTCGAGAGTTTTTTCGCGGCCGCCTGAACCACACCGACTTTCATGCCCTAAAGATGTAAATTCGAAGGATATGTAACTAAATTTGACTTAAGAAGATGGTAAGAAACTGTCATTAAATGATCAAACACCGTTTGAAATATTTAAACGCGCTAGTTTTACCAATTACTTAATTACCGAAATGTACATTTATAAAGAAGAAGATTATAAAGAAGTTATCACAGAAATATTATGGGGGTAAGCTAAATTTTAATTTTTAATATAATAATTTTATTATATTGTAAGGAAGTTCGATGACTCCTGAAGAATTTTAATAAAATGATAACTCTGTTGGTTGCTAAAAGTTATTAATTATAATAATTTTGTTAATTATGTTATTATGTTAATTAAACAAAAATTGTTATCAGTCTATACAATTTTTTCTTCAAAAGCAATCATTCTACATTTTTTTTAACTGTAAATATTAAATTAAAATTTATTAAACTATTCAAAAAATTGAATCGTTTGATAAATAATAATAAAAAAATATTGCACATAACAAAGTTCCTTCAATAAATTTTGGCACTAACGAAGACTAGTGCTATTTGTATAGAATACATAAATTAAAGTGCCGATAAACTCTCGTCGGATCGGGTCCGTTGTTTTTTATCGAGTTCGGTTCTTTTGGTATTCGAAAATTGATCGGGTTCCCCGAGAAAATCGGGCTACCCGAATAAATTAAAGTAGCACGAAAAATCCAGGACGCGGAAAATCGCAAAAGTTACTACTCTTCGTGAGATACTCATGAAAAGTCCTATTTTTTCGTGATTGAAATCCAAATGTGTTACTCGATCTTCGTGGTAAACCCAAAATATATGATAGTATTCTTAAGGGCTATCGAAATAAGGCTAATATCAAATTCCAATGAAGACAAACACTTTGAAGCACTTTCCACGAAGACTAAAGGTCCAATTTCATTCAGCGAGTTATTCGCGGCGAATGCTATGTTAACATATAGGTGCGAGAGAGCATGATACTTTTCTTAGTTTCCCACGAAGACTAATACTTTTCTTAGTTTCCCACGAAGACTAACACTTTTCATAAATTCCTCACGAAGACTAGCACTTTTAGTATTTAAAATATAAAACATTATAATTCATTATAACAAACAAAAAATTAAACAAAAAGCAACCATTACCTGAACAAAATTGTCCCTCATCTTCATCTCCAAATCGTCCCCGAACTGCACTTCTTCGCGATCTCCTCGATCCTCGCGTGCCACTTCCTCGTCGACTCATCGTTGTCCTGCTTTAGCTTTGCGAACAGCTGCCTGTAAGCCAGCGAATAGCAGCCGATCTTCGCCGAGTGCGACTGCCTTTTGGACTTCCTCGAGGAGGTCGTCATGGTTTTGTGAAAATCGGAACAGGGATTAAGGAAGAGATGACTGCACTGTATATATATATATATAGGGTTCCTGGAAAAACGACTTGTCCGCTTTTTTGAAAATTGAGTTTCGAGAGATTTTGATATCCTTACATAGTATTTTTTTCGGATGAAGATGCAAAAATTTAGGAAAGTGTGAAAATAAGTAACCATATCTATTATTTATGAATTTTTTTAACATTAGTTTAAATGAAAAATAAAACCTTAATAACTCAAAAACATAACAAGCGGATTAAAGTCGTTTTTCCCGGAACTCACAGATATTGATTCATATACTGACTTCTAAGTAAGTTTTTACTGAAAATTTCAAATTCTTTTATACAAAACAACAAATTCTTTTATTCATTAAACAACGTTAAATAAAATTTTCTTTTCCATTTTTTAACGCTAATATAAAGAAATCTTTAAATTTAGTTTATTTTATTCAATTTTCTTCTTAAATCAAAATAAAAATACAGATTTTTTAAAAGAAACAATAGAAATAGCTGCACATTTTTAAGTTGAAATAGTTATTTGTAGTATTAAATGAAAAAGAAAAGTAAATTTAAATATGTTTGTACAACGTCCTATATACTATTTAGAATGAATCAATGAAATCGAATGCACATGTACGTCTTGAACATTAAAACGCACAATTATGAGGAAAAGACACTTTTATAAAATTAAGATTCTGCCTGAATTTGAGAAGTAGCAGAATAAAACGGGACAATGCAATTTTCGTTTTTCACACAAAGTTGAAAAAACAATTTGTTGTTTGAAGCATCAACTAATTTTAAAATTAAAAAATGGAATATTTATATTCTCATTTAATTACCAAAATTGACGTTTAATGATAAAAAAAGTTATCTTAAATCAATAAGAAACAATAACAAAATTTACACTATACTGTATAGAAAATATTCAATCTAATTCTACCGTAAATAGAATAATTTTGTTCCACCACTCTTTGTTGAGTTATCAAAAAGTATTTAAAATTAAAGATGGATCTTTTAGATAAGAACAGAGGCAGCAGAGCAAAAGATTCAAGTAGAGCTTGAGTAGGGGGATGTTCCTTGAGCAACGGTCAAGAGGTATCTGTCTGTCAAATCAGTTCTCAAAAATGTGAAATATTCCTAATGGACAAGGAAAGGATGATGGGGGACGGTTATGGATTGAAAATTTGGACTGTCATTGGCTGAACCCGTAGTCTATTGTTTTAGCATCTACCTAGTAAGTACTGCATAAGTATAAGAAAACTGTTATCTTTTTAATTTGCTTTGTTACAAATTGAAATAACTTTTATTTACTATGTGGAAAACATCATTTAATTCGACATTACTATAAAATTAATGTTTTCGTCCTTATTATATGATAGCAACTTAAGTGTCCTTTAAATTTCTTACAAAAATGTTTCCAACTTTGTCTAACTTGTCTAAGGTTTGCCAATCTTTTCTTAATTTTGCCAAAATCCTGAAAACCTATAATGATACATTCTATAAAAAGGAGCTCGCATGTGCGTGTAAAGCACGACCGGCGATGCTCGCGCTTCGCGATCGCCTATTATTTTCATTGATCTCCATTGGTTTAACATTATTATATATTATTATATATATATTATTATTATATATATTAAACTGAAGAAAAGAATAGTATATTACGCAACTAGGGACGAAAATGGGTATTTCCAAGCGAGTGCTCAAAATCATCATCCGAGTCTGGAAATACCTTTTTGCCCCAAGTTGCGTACTGTATTTTTTATAACAAGTGCATAAAGAAGGCCATTCTTTGTCGTCTACAAAGTGGATTGAGAATAGAGTTTTTCGAGTCGTCCACTTAAGTCTATGACATATTATATATCTAAGTATATGTATGCATGTATATATATATAAAATTTTCAAAATTAACCAGTATTTTCCAAAATTTTCCAGAATATTCTAAAATTTGTCAACAGTTTCCAAATTTTCTAAAAGCTTTATTAAGGAAATGGAGCAAAAATAAATAAAGGGTACCGAAAATACTCATTTTCGCTACCGAAAATAAAAGGTAGCGAAAATGAGTATTTTCGCTACCAATAAAAGGTAGCGAAAATGAGTATTTTCGCTACCAATAAAAGGTAGCGAAAATAAGTATTATCGGTACCCTTTATTTGACGCTCGGAAAACTCTATTTTCGCTGCACTTTATAGGCGCCGAAAATGGTCTTTTTTATTCACATGTTATAAAAAATATTAATTTATGTGGTTAAATAATAAAATAGTTTTTCTGTGCATATATCAATTAGGTGATGCTAAACCACCCGCCATCGAACATTATGAGAACCTAAGTTTTTCGTTTGAATTTCAATTTTGAGTAAATAAAAAACTAGAGGAAAAATGCTTTTACTATGTAAAGTTTAATCCTCCACTGATTTAACAAACATTTTTCCACTTTGTCCAAAATTATTTAAACCTTAGCCTAACTTGTCTTGTCATGATTAAAGCAGTGCAAGAAACAATTTTTGAGGATTTTAAAACGCCAATATGAGATATATTAAAGAAATTTAAAATCTCAAAATGGTTAATAAATCTTAATTTTATGTAATAATTTGTATGTATGATTAAAAGTGAAGTGTTTGTTTAACTTTATGTACATTGTATATTTTCAAATACCAAATTCGTTAAAAATATCTAGGGTTCTCGGAGACATTCGCTTACACGGTTTTCCTTGCAATTTTCAAAAAGATCTATTAAAATAAGTTCTGAAAGAAACTTTTTAAAATTAGAAAAATAAATTTTAGAGAAAAACGCATTTGCAGTTTCAATCTGGTTGACTGTCTGATGTAAATTGTTTTAAAGGCCTCATTATAACTTCGTTAAACTTCGAATTTGTAAATCTCGTAGGTCCCAAAATGTTCTTAAAATTAGAATAATTTTAAAAATGTTACATATCAAAAAAGTTTTTTAGATAAAAAATGAATGGAGGACCACCTATTTAACCCTTTAATTTCCGAATTACATTTTTATATCTGGCCTATTTGACTAATATGTTATAAATAATCAGTAGTAAACAGTACAATATAAAAACGCCTTAGAAGATTAGAACATAATATAAGTACTTATTTTCTACCTGGAAAACTAAACTTTATAACTACTTGGCGAATCGATAAAATTTATAAAGTAAAATCAAATAAAATAGAAATGGGAAATAGTTAAATATAAATGAACGTAGAGTGTAACGTAAAATGGTCCGATCCATAGCAGTGCGTGTATAATAAATACCGTTTCTAGTTTATACTAAACTAAAAACGTTAAATGTTAAAAACGTTAAAAAGATGATTCTGATAAAGTTTAAACAAAAAATATTAAAACCACACGAAGTTACAACGAGTTGAAGAGAAAAATGTATTGAATTTTTTTCAAGCTATAAGTTGCGTTTTACCTTAATAATTAGAAAACAGAAGAAATTAAGTATTTTGTTTAAATACAAAAAGGTACCCATTAAAATATCCTATGTGTATCAATTGTCAAAATTTCAATTTGTTCAATTTTCTAAATTCTCTCCTTGCACAATACTTTTTTACCACACTGCGCGTAAAGTGCTGACTGTACGCCCTCTCAGCAGGCCGTACAGTACCGCATGGACTGCCTAGGGAATAAAGTGACTTGCGCATGCGCGATGCGCCTTTTTCAAGTCACTTTACTTCTAGGCAGAGCATGGGGTACTGTACGGCCTGCTGAGATGCGTACAGTCATTTCTTTACGGGGGTGTGGTGAAAAGTAGTATACGCACCTCTGGAGTACAGTAGGCAAGCATGCACTGTGTGAAATGTGCCCGCTTTACTCCCTTGATGCATAATGTACTATTACGCGTTTTCGAGCGCTAGACCCCTTATTGCATCCGGCTCTTCGATTGTCTGGGTATAATATGCTCATAAATTTTTTCCATCGACGTTATTCGTATTTCGAGAAATATCAGCGCTGAATTATATTAAATTGTGGTGAATAGACATAACGACTTATAAACCCATTTATGGAAATGTCGAAATATTAAGGTTTAAAGAAAAGCATAAATTATGAAAAAAGGAAAGTATAATAAATTAACTTTTGGAACTTTTAACTTTTTTATATGAAAAAACACCATGCATATCTAGATACAATAATCACTAAAAACTCATAATTTAAAAAAAAATTGCATATGGCCACTCATAACAATTGAAATGGTAAAGAAAATCTATATTGGTTGGCAAAGACAAAATGCGACATAAACCTGTAATTGATACAGTTCCCTTCTTTTTTCCCGAGTTCGTTTATTACCAGCCAAAATAATTCAGCTAATATAACACACACGGCTAGGTCAGCCACATGAACTTACTATCAGGAAATACTCATAAAAGGGTGCGTTGTAGGTTACCTGGATCAACTCCGCTCCAGCACCATCATGTAGAAAATCAGTATATACACTGTTAAAAATGTTCTTAATTTTAATACACGCAAAATATACAAATGTATATTAAATTTAAAATCGTGGTAATTGAATTAGGAATTAATATATATGTATATTAATTTTAATACACATATATTAATTTTAAAACATATATATTAATTTTAATACATGAATATTAATTTTAATTCATGTATATTAATTTTCAAAATATTTCTAAGATACAAAAGTATTTTAATTTCACATACATGGTAATTTAATTAAAAATTAATGTACATGTGTATTAATTATGAAAATTTGTTTTAATTTTTATCCTTTTCGTATTTTAAACATCACAGATTCCTACTATCCCACGAATGTTTTTAACTATATTTATTTAAAAACCCCCCTAAGCCGTAAGCCTTTAGGGATTATTCTAAGGGGTAGTTGCATATAAAATGGTAGTTACAAAATTAGAAACGGTAGTTACTGATCGAGTTTTCGTTTGTAAGTAAATTACCTATCACAGGGGTCACCTTGCAGTTTTTTACGCAAACTCTAAATTTAAATAACTCATAGACAGCAGCTTTAAATTACAATAAGTTTAAGTAACAAAAGTAAAATATAAAAACCGACTACCCCAAATACAGCTAAAACGCCAAGAACACCAGAACCTTATTACCCAAGGATAAAAAAAATGTATTATCATAAAACCAAATAACTCAAATATGTTAGTTGTTTCCAGTTTTTTGAAGGACTTATCCGAGTATTTCTATTAAAATTTATGAAAAATGTTACAGGGACATTACCGTCTTCTCATTTTTTTAAATAATAGCGTTTAAAAAGGCTTTGACAAAATAACTCTTATAGAATCGTCGAAATATAATAAGTAACCTATGGTTAAAACTTCCGCCAATTGTTTTCATATTAAAACCGATAAAAATGGTTTGAACAGTTCATAAATGATGCCCTTGAAGCAAATTTGTTCCAAAGGGTTACATATCTACCTAATTCGATAATATGCAATATTTGATTAATTACATCACTAATTTATATCTTACTAATCAGAGTGATTCAGTAATTAAATATATAATATAGTTTAAAAACAATAAAAACAATGCAAAATCATCAGGATGTCCGCTTTTGGAACAACAGGTCCCGGGTTCGAATCTCCACAACATCGGATTTTTTTCAGATACATATTTTTTTTTTTTTTTTTTAACGTCGCCATGTTTTGTGCTCCCATGTGGTGCTAATCGACGACGGGGGTTTCCGGTGTGTTTGTAAACAAAGCACATGTAATTTTTACAGTGGTGCTTGTATCAATCGTCAGAGACTGGGATTCGAACCCGGGTCACCGGCGTGAGAATCCGACACTCTACCGACTGAGCCGCCGCAGGCCCCCATATTTATTTAAAATATAAAGTTATAAAATATAAAATTGCACTGTGTATAAGAAAACATATATTTAACTTTTAATGTATATGCAGTTCAAATGTAATATCCGCATTTAAAATAAGTATTAATAATTTTTTTATAAATTGTATTAAATTTAAAAAAGTGTTAGAATTTTAATAGGTATACGTGTTTGAATTTTCATACACGTATGTTAAATATCATACCGTGTGCTAAAATCAACAAATGTATTTGAATATTCTTTAATACACGTATATTATATTTAATACACGTATTTGCAAAAAGACTTCCAACACATGTTTATTACAATTAATACAGAAATTTTTAACAGTGTAGGTATAAGTCAGATATATTTATCCTTTTATATTATTTTTGTTATTTATTTCTATCTAATCCTACACAATATTTTCTATTAACAATAAAATTATTATGTTATTGCACAAATTACGCCTTTGAAAATAAGGTATAAAGTAAATTATGATATAACCCTACTGCATAGGGTGAGATATCACCTGAGATTTTGCAGTAGAGAAGAATTTTTATAATAAGAATTGTATATTGTGCGAAAAACCTAGCTGCGAAAAATCTCACGATGAAAACAAATTTTTTTCCTAACAAGTATAATTATAGTATCAAATATTAGTAGGTTAATGATTTTAGAGATAAATTATTATATATTTTAGAATGATACCTGTAACTTCTTACTGCTTAACTGTTTTAATTCTTGCCTTAATCTTTCTACGTTCGGTCAATCGTTAACACAGTCGAATCTTACTTGAGTGACTGTACTCCGACTTATTCAACCATGCGCGTTTATTGCTAAGAAATTTAAAACAAATGAACGGACAACGCTGCAGTATTGCCATCCCTGATTTTTTTCTAGTCGACGTGTTCGTTTATTTACCGCTATGTTTATAACACTGCACTAACATATTTTTGCGAGTCGCGTAAATAGTGTAGTTTATATTAATTGCGTCAATTTACACGGAAATTAGATAAAGATTCTCAGACGAATATTAAGATTAGATATTTTAATATGTAGGTAATGTATTGAAGATAAAAAATTTTCATAAATGTATTAGTGAATGTATGTTATTTTAAAGATAATTTTGTTTTCTGATTAATAATATTTACAGTTTCAAGATAAATAACTATTTACTTTTAATAAATAATTGTTTACTAATAATCGTTGACTTAAACGTAAAATTCCCAGAACTATATTGCAAGTAAAACATTATTCAATACTTATAAATTATTTCATTTGCACGGTAAATTGGTAAAATGATGCGATTTTTTACCATATGTAACTTCTTCAGAAAACGATGGATTGAGATATTTAACATATTTATCGAAAAATATCAAAACTCTATTTTAAGAAATATCATTAAAATAAATTATTCAAAATAGTAACAGAAAAATATTTATTTTTAGTTTTCAATTATAAAATATTGTGATTTTTATTTTTGATAAATTAAATTTAATTTATTCACTGATTTTTTTATTTCATTCATTATTTTTAATAGATACTGTTGTGAGTTTTAATCCTTTACAACTTTGAAAATTAAAACTGTACATTATTATAAACTCGAATTAATCTATTAATTTCAAATTATATTATATATAATTCAAAATATACAGATAATTAATAAAACGCAAAAAATTGTAATAATTAAAACGTGTATTCAGATAAAAAATATAATTTTACAATGTTAGGAATAGTTACAATGACGAAATTATATAGCTTACAGGAAGACCGGAATTACATTGCACAAAAAACATGCATTTGACATCATCATTTGAATGAGCATTTTTCACATAGTCAGTTAATTTAATAATTAATGTTATATAAATAACATAACGTATAACTTAAATAAGACTATTATTTGGTGATCACAAAATTCATCTTGGTTAATTAGCTACACAACTTATATAAATGAAATCTTTAAGTGCTAAGAATCAGATCTTCATTTTACAGAAGATTAAAGTTACAAATGACTATTTTGTATATAATTACTGGTCATACAAATGTATTATAAAATTTCTGACAAAAGTCCAGATTGAGATTTTCTTAACTTTTGAACTCTTCACATATCTGTAATCAAACAAACACTATTAATAACAGATGATAAATAGATATACATATTATATATATATATATATATATACACATATATATATATTATTAAACATTTTTTCAAATCTTAAGTGTCTACTACCTCATTGTTTTTGAATATTTTTGTCAAGATAAGTACATAAAATTCATACTATCAATTTTGGACTATTGAACATCTATAATATTATAATTATAAATCTCTAATTTTGTTTTTTCCGGTTTAGTGCGGTTAATGTATAACTCAAATTTTGCAACCCATTACAAAATTAATTAAAATTTCAAGCATTCAATAGAAATTAGATGTATCTACCTCTTTTTAAGATGCTGAAGAATAAAGCTTTCCATTGCAGAAATAGATCTAACAAGTTCAACTATTTTAGTGATAAAAAATTTATAACCATTTACGACAATTCGTGGTATATATTTGTACCATGTAGCACTGAACATGTTAAGTATTTCATTATTATTTTTTGTATAGTTTATAAATGTTTAGGTTCTACAATCTGCAGCTTATATTAGAATTAGGTAAAGTCATATAAAAAAACTGTATATAAGTAAAATGGTCAAATATTAAAATTGGAAAACTATATTAGTCAATTGAAATGTTTAGTTTCAAGATAACTTTACGTATATCAAAAGCAACGTATAAATACAAAATGAACAATCTTATTCTTGCACTTTTGGAATATAACAGTAACATGATTCTTGTTAAAACCGAGAATATGTCACAACCTATGTACAATTATTAGTGATATATTCATTAATATCTTCAGTGTGCACACAATTCTTAAAAAACCATTTGCAGAAAAGTATGCCAGTCATGCTTCACTTCATTCAAGGCCATATCATCACAATCTATTAAAAAGTTCTTTTTTATCCTTTCTGATTCTTATTCACGCTATACCCAACAAATTTTGGAACGATATTTTTTTCTTATAAGTTCTCTTGAATGCAAACTTTATGCACACTAGTATTAGTATTGCAGCTGACAAAACATAAAGCACGACGCAAATGCTAATATCGAATATTGTAAAGTCCCATCCACTTGCACCTGAACTTAATGCACTGGTATCTAATTCACGATGCAATAATTGGTTGCTAATACCTTTAAGATCTATATTTGTCGTGCTATATTTCCTTTTGAGATACCTCAAAACTTCATTCTCGTCCCATTTCCCATTTGGGAGTTTGCACTCGGGGCAATCATGAGATGCAGGATATTGAATCTTTTTATGTTCTGAATCTTCGGTTTCGTCACCAGCTAATCTTTCATTGACTTCATTATGTGCTTTCCACAGCCATAAAATACTTTCATCACCATCACGGGTCTCAAATAATTTTCTTTTCTCAGCCATCTTTTGAAAGTGTTCTGAGCAGCCAGCACAGCCAAAAAAGTTTATTACGTAACCATGCATTGCTGCCAATACTGACGGGCGATCAGCAATGTTCCCAAGGTTGTCAGAATCTTCAGCAGCTGCTACAGTTAATGTATGGTACATGGTCCACAATCCGCAGGGATAGCCTCTGAAAGTTGGTTCACTGCCTTTGCAGCCAATATAAGTTTTTGGACCAGAATATATAGGCATAAGTCCCTTTTCTTTAACTCTTACATGTTCTCTGAATTCTTTACCTGTTATATTACTTTTACTCTCTACTATTTCACTTAAAACTTGCAAGTACGTTTTACCTTTTGGCAAATATACAGGAAAATATTCAGCAAGTACTTTTAAATATAATTTTAGGGCTTTCAATTTTTCGCCTGTTATTGCTGAAGACAATGGAATCTCATTATTCAATGAGTAGCGAAGAGCAGTTTCCAAGTCCAATTGGTAAAGTTTGTCTTCTGAAGTGTTAGGGTCTTTTGAATTCATATTATTTTTTGAATTCGATTTATTAGGAGTAGAATTTTCATGTTTGTCTTCAATATCATCATCTTTAATATCTACAGACAATCCTTTAGACTTTAAGAATTCTGTAATTACTTCTCTGATGCCTTCTCTTGTAGTTGTATCAATTTTCAGAAATGATTGTGAATTATCTCTATCAATGACTATCACACTAGGGAATTTTGTTACTTTACTTGTTACACTGAGAAACTCATTTTCTGACGTTACTCTTCGAATTCGAATAGTATCTAATTTGTGCAGATCTAGAATAACTTGAGCTCCTAAATATGATTTAGGTTCTTCAAAAATCAAAATTTCATATTTGACATTGCTTGGTGCTCCATGCCACAGTGTATCTATTTCAGAGCCTCTGAAATAAAAGTAGAAATGAAACACTTATGATACAAAAACAATATAAGATGAGCATAAACAAACTGTATTATATTTAGTAATTCCAATAATTTTCGTGTCAGTGCAACATTTTAATATTTAGTTTTTAATAAAATAATTCTAATATTAGAAAACTAAAAATTTTAGAGTTTCAACATACCGATATGGCACAATATTTGGCCACGATGATCCTCCTCTTTGTTCTTGTTGTTCTTTTTCTAATTGATTTATTAATTTTTGTGATATTTGTGTTTCATCAGTACCTTTTTCTATTTCCAATCCCAGAAAATCTTTATTTGAATTAACAGGGAAAAATTTTAAGGTAGGATATCTCATAACCTCGTAGTCTCTGCATAGGGGATTATTATCATCATTGGCACAATCAATAGCAGCTATTACCACTATATTTCTCCAACCTAAAATAAAATTAAAAATTATTAGTAAAGCATTATTAACATTAACTATTCTTTATTCTTTATTCTTTTACTTTCCAACTTGTATACCCTTTCGGGTTTTTACAGGATACCTCCACCACCTATGGTATGGAGGTATTTGATCCTAACAACACCCCACACCTTCCCCACACCGATCCCGCATTCGCCCAAGTTACCGACATGGCAGATTTCTACCTATGCCGATAACCTGTGACGGAGGAAAAACCCGTAGGATAAAACCTCCGCCAGGATCAGTGCGCAGTCTGCGTTCCTTTCCGGCAGGAAACAGAGAAAAAATCCTCGATCTGCTCCCACCGGGAATCGAACCCAGGCCGCTCAGGCGAGCGTATATCCGCTAGCTAAGGCGTGCGCCTTAACCAACTGAGCTACGCAGGCCCCTCATTATTAACATTACTATAAATATTGTAAAAATTGTAATGCCTGATATTATAACTAATATTACAAATTTACAAGAACATATACTCATGTTTCATTAATTTTGATTACATATTTTATAATACAATAATGCTAAAAATATAAAACTGATTTTCACAATCCCTTTCTTATGAAATTGTAGCTAGTACAAGATATAAATGGAATTGAAAAGTTAAGTTACACTTTCATCTTTTTATTATCTTATACAAGGCAATTTATGTAGCCATTTGATTTTTGCTGTCAGATTGCTTTCAGAATCGAAATTGAAAGAAATAATTTTTAAATAATTGAAAAAAATTCATCAGAATTTTGTCACTTACAGCATACTTCTTATTATTTGTGTAAGCAGTATTATATTAATATTATTGCTCAGTATAATATGAAAATATATAAATATAGCTTTCATTATTGGGTCGACAAATTTACATTTTCTACTAAAAGGAGCTTATTGCTAATCTAAATAATTAAAAATAAAAAGTAGAATAATCAAAATGACCATTAATTGAATATGCAATTTAAAATATCAGCCTGATCTACAAAAGCAAAAAGAAAATAAAAAATTTTAGCATTTATTTCAATGAAATATTTTGTAGAGCACTTAATATTTCATACTTTTGCAATATTAACAGGTTCAATGTGGATAATGTATTTTATTTGCAAACTTTAACAAAATGAATTAAAATTTAAAAATTTTAAATTAATAAAAAATCGACCAGTTACAGAAATAGCTTTAACTTTACAGTATTGCAGTACATAGTATTACAGTACAGTTTTACAGTATTTCAAAATTTAAGAAAAATTGGCACACTCGTATGAACCTGCAAGCTAAACTTTTATTATGTTGAAAGAGCTATTCATTCTTTCTAATTGTTTGGAATATATTTTACAGTTGTTTTTGTGTTATGGTTCATTATACAGTATATATTCAGGTGCATATTTATCGAATCTTATCATTTCAACAGTTAGTTTGAGATAAGCTCCTTAATTATTTCTATTCTTATTTTTCTTCTAATTTTTACAATTACACATTTTGCGACCTCAGAACCAAAGGGTTTTATATTTTTTTTGGTCTAATTATCTACTTTATAATATTCTCTATACGATGGTTGTAAATATTTTTAATAATTTCAAATATTTAACTAGATTTTAACTAATACAAAATATGCTTCATAAAATATTTGAGAACCAAACGGTTCTATCTTGCCAACATGCCAATTTAATTAGTTGTAGATATATTTGTCTATAAATCTCATTTTAAATTACAAATAAACAAATCCCTTTTATTGTGAAAATATTCAACTTTGACTTTAATGCTGGAATATACTATTCTTTTTAATCAAACATCATCTTATTTAATATGGAAATTTGGATAAAAGTGATAAAAAAATTAGCAGTTGAAGTAAGAAGCTAACTTTACATCGTTGTTGACGGACTAAAAGGTGCCATATTGACGTACTTTATCAAAAGTTTGAGCTCAAAGGTTCTATCTCTCATAATTTATTCTGGAATAGACTAAGGATTTTTGAAGCTCAAATTTAATTTTAACATAATATTTGAGCTTTATTGTAAGAGGTCATTCATAAAGTACGTCATGCTTTGAAGGGAGAGGGGGGGATCATTGTTAATGTGACGGTGTGTACTAACAACATAGAAAAATCAGTGAAAATGCGTTACTTAGGGAGAGGGGGGGATAAAAATTCTCAAAAACAAGGTGATGTAATTTGTGAATGGCCCCTAATAGGCCCCTATACATTTTTTATTTAAATACCAAGTAACGTTTCGCAGTACTCGGGGTAAAATTTCCAATCGTCTCTCTCGTGAAACTGTCAAAATTAGATATAGAACCCTTTGTTCTGAGGTTGCGATTTATCATGTATACTTCTATAAATAGTATACACTGTACATATTCTTTCTACTGTTATAAAAGTACTTTTAACTCATGCACACTGAAAAGTAAAGAAAAAAATAGCAATCTACTCCTCCAATCTTATCTGATGTCAACTCAATCATTCTTCAAACATTCATCCCATCCCCTCGCGACCGCATCTAGATCCCCTCGAAACTCTCCCACCTCCCAAACCCAAACCCTCCTACACTTATCCGCCATCCTCTCACCGTGCAAACTCTTGGCCACTGCTTTCCAGGTTGGTGCGAACCTATGGCAGAAGCCGCACCAGCTGTTGTAGAACTCCACCAGCCATGCCCTCCTGCTGTTGTAGATGCTCTGCTTGAAATTCGTCACGTTCAGTACGCTCACGAGATCGCTGGTGTTGTAGAGACCCTGGCTGTAGTCGAAGCCGTCCTCCTGCTGCTGGTCCTTCTGGCCTATGACGTTGCCGGATGCGCTAGCAGCGAGGAGCACCAGCACGAAGTAGACGAAACAGCCGACCAGCTGCTGTCGATTGCTGGCCATGGCGATGGGGTGTAACGAGGCTGCGATGCGGAGACCGCATAAGGACGCGGTGTTCCGAGGAGTGTGATGGTGAGTTCGACTACCGGAGCTCAGCTGTTGTTGTTGTTGTTGTCTGTGATGGACCGCGGTCTTGGAGCACCGAGAGCCGTACGTCTGGAAACGACCACTTGCTCCGCTCTCCACAGACTGCCGCGGTCGCCGCAGACTGTGCTCTTTTGCGTTCGTGCGTGCGTGTAGGATGGTGTATATAGGTATATATCTTGCAGTGTATAAAAGGCAACGCGTCGAGATAGATATGGTATTATATGAGACGTCTGCCACGCGCGGGTGGTGGGAGGAGAGGAGTTTGCGCGCGGCTTTTTGTAATTATGGCTCGTCGCCACGACTCGTGCGCGCTTATTTGTTGCTTTTTACGATCGCAGCATCCCGCGGTTATTCTGTTTGTAACGTTTATCTTTACGACGCTGAAAATTAATATTATAGCCTGCGTTTATGCTTTTTGGTATCTTTGGATCTACAAATGATACTTTAAGTTGTATTTAAATCTGCATAATATATAAATATAAGAAACGAAATTAAATAACATGTGTACATCAACAAAAAATATTTATAGAATTTTAGGAGTAGATAGATTTTTGTGGGCTTTGGCATAACGACTTAAGTCCACTTGTTGTGTTTTTCAGATATATTAAGGTTCAAAGTTTTTCTTTCCATTTATAGTATTTATACCAATGTTAAAAAACTTCATAAATACTAGAATAGTCACTTATTTTTACACTTTACTGATTTTTTGCATTTTCATCTGAAAATATACTTACAAGGAGAACTCCAACCCTGTGGAACTCGAATTTTGATGAGTCTTTGGGAGATGCTTTCTGATACCTAAAAATGAACCCGCAGTTTGTTCCAGAGGGGCCCTTGTTCTCGAGATATGAAGCTATTTTATTACTCCGAAAAAGCGTTATGTTAATGAAAAAATGTACATACCTCTTCTAGTGATTATAAGTACGCGTGTATTAGCACTAGAAAAAAATGACATGAAATATAATAAAAGTAGGCAGAAAGAGTTTTAATTTGAAACCTGTAACGCTAAAAAATATTAATCTGAGTCATAGATATTAACCATTGAACGTGGTTACTGAAGAATTAAAATATTTTAATTTCCTCGAATATTCATGCATTTTCAGTCCACATCTTTCATTGTTCATAACATTGGCTAAATTTAATATTTTTTAACGTTATATCAGGTCTTAAATTAAAGCTCTTTCTGCCTACATTTATTTATCTTACGGGCCATTTTCTTTAACACATGAATAATCACTAGAATATGTACCTTTTTAACTAAAATAATAACGTATATTCGGAGTAGAAAAGCTTATATAGGTCGAATATAATGGCCCATAATTAGAACAAACTACGGGTAGGTACTTAGGCTTCATTTTTAAGTACCAGAAAGCACCTCCGAAAGCCTCATCGAAATCAGAGTTCCGCAGGGTTGGAGCTTGTAAGGTATAAGTAACAGGATACCAACCCAAGTGGAAATTTCAAAATTTGAAAAACTGCAGAACTTAGAGGCAGACAAATTATTTCGACTAGGGTAGGGAAAATCGCTCAAAACTTAATTTTTTTTTAAAAAAGCGAACTTCTATCGTTTTGCCGGGAACCCACGGGATTTTATTTAGGTATGATTTCTGTGGCTTTCCAACATAACTGAATAAATCAATTTTTTATGTTTAGGAAATAAGTATTATACATATAAGGTTTTAAGTTTTTAGTTTCCATTTAAACTAATGTTAATAAAATTCATAAATTGTAGATATGTTTTTTATGTTTTCCTAATCTTTTACATTTTTATCTAAACATGTACTATGTGAGGATACCAATATCGATTTAAAATAAATTTTCAAACAATTGAATGTAATTATTCATCTCCTACAGTTTTCAATTATATATTTTGTTGAAACTTTGTTCACATATTGTTTCTTACATGATTCTAAAATTCAATTTATTGTTATGACAATATCTTTTGAAGATCGGTAAATTATAAACGTTTTTAACTATATCGCTATTTCTTGATTTATAATAATTTTCTTTTAAAAATTAATTAAAAGCAACAATTTTTTATTAAAAAATATGATCAGAAATTGGCATGGGGCTTAATCAGGAACCGCTATCGTGGTCGGCAATAAACTGCCCTGCTGAAAATGTCCGAATGAAAATGAACGTTTCGCTTTAACTACACGTACACTCGACGTAGGAAATTTCTGGTCGAATGCGTTGAAATTCTCCAATGAGCTTAGCGAATACGTGTGTTCGACCCAATGAATCCTAATGAAATTGCAGTATTTCAAAAAAATTCAAACGCATTCGACCAGAAATTTATCACGTCGAGTGTACAAATAAAATTTAATATTATTTACCTCAAAAAGCGAAGAAAATAACATTTACTCTACTGAAATTTTACAACGTGTACTTTTTATGTATTATTCAATGTCTTCAAATGATAATAGGAATAAGTCTTTATTCGCGAGAATTTAGACATCTGCCCTTATAATTTAATACAACATGAGTTATTAACACAAAGTTATTAAAGCGAGATGCTATTAAAATCTTTAGTGGAGACAGGGCATTACGCAGGTGATGTATACATATCAATGTCGTGGCATGAACACTATTATGATAGAGCCAATAGTCTGAGAATTGAGAGCTGAGACAAGTGTCTGTAAATATATATGTATACGTGTGTAAAGCGATGTGCCCGGCGTCGGTGTGCAATAATCGGTTTTTATCCCTCTTTGTTGTGTTTGTGAGTTGCGTCAAGAAACGGATGTTTAATCCACCGGCAAGTGACTCAAAAGGTTATTAGAGATTGTGCAGTGAATTTAAGGGGAATTGGAAAGAATTCGACAATTTTAACGTGATAAGTTAACAAAACTTTAATACTGTGTTATTGTTATTCTCCCCTGTTATTATTGTATTATTCAACTCCGATATAAGAAATGAATATTCTTATTCTTTTTAATAATTGATTTTTTATAAATTATATTTTTAAATAATATATAAAACTGAATTAAGAGCTGCTTGTGTTGTAGAAAAGATATTAGAGGCCTATATAGAAAATTGCCTAAGTAGACATTTACCGTATTCGGTAAAACGCGGTCTTACCAATCCCGGTATAAATCTACTTCCTGAATATAACGGAGAGTCACACTTAGACGACCGCCATGAGTTTCGTCATATTTATTGTAATATAAGAAGTACTTAGACATTTCTTCTAAGTATAACCGTCAAATCGATATTCTGTTATATGTAAAACATTATTTTAAATATGTTTTAAATATAATTATTAAAAAATCGGGCCAAAAACTCTTCTAAGAACTCTATAGGTATCAATACTGGACGACACTTTTTAAAAAAATCAAAATATTATTTTTTTTATTTTTATTAATAATTAATTCAGATAATTAAATTTCACAAAAATTATTTTATTACTTCAAAAAGGTTCACCCATACAACAAATTTATTTTTGAATTTTTAATTTTTACACAAGCAAACAAAGTTATAGTAAAAATATATCTGGGTGCTGCACGCAACTTTTCTTGTAGATATATATTTTTCTTGTAGATATTATTCTATATTTATCAAATTTAAACTTGTGTATGCCTCTTGCAAATATCTTCTCTTATATAAAAGTTGTATTGTCACGAAGTTTCATACCATATTATTTAGGTACCCCTGAACGTCCTCTGTTTTATTTCTCTGTGTAATTATTTTTATTTTTTAATAACTATAGTACATATAACTCATTATAAGCAGAAATTGTTTCTTTTATTAAGTATCAAAAGATAAATTTTTCAGTAGAAAAAGTCAGCGTTTTTTAAATACTATCAGCGTTTTGTCATTTCTTTTTAAATAAAGAGATGATAGCATTAAAATAACAGAATCTTAGAAGCTTACTTTTGCCGTATCAATCACAATATTGTCAGAAAGCAGAAAAATGTTTGAATTTGAAAAATAGTGTAATGAGTGTTTTTTCATATTTTAATGATACAACGTTGTTGTCAGTAAGGCCTATTAAACAATATCACTAATATATTGATGAAGCGTCATAAGTCATTATTGAGCGCAATAAGTTATAATATTGAAAAATTGTTTCCAAATGATTCAATACGTAACTCAGACATAATATTTTTACAAGTATTCAGTATAGAAATGAGAATATCGAGAATAAAAGTTGAATTTTCACAATAATAATTTGTTGTGGAAAAAAGTGATTGTGTTTAAAGGATATAATAATAAATCCAATACATCATTGATAATTTTTTGTTTCAAGTATTTACAAAATGATACGTAAATAATTATTTCCTAATATTAATTATTGTCCGAAACCGTTATGAGCGTATGTAATTCTTTTTAATAAAATTTACAAGTTACTAAATTTAGTTTACATACTTGGCTCGTATCTTATTTAAAATTACTTGTGCATTAAACGTGAAACAATTTCTGCTTATTGCGTATTTACACCTTTAAAATGACAACATGAATATTTTCTTTGACAACGGGTGCAGAGCAATTTATTATTCACAATGCAATTACACAAATATCTCAAAATTTAATATGTATGCACACGGCCTAACATGCATATGCACGAGTAAATTGAAATAATATACTTACCTGAATAAGAGCTAAAAATATACCAAAATATAAAAATGGAAAAACAAGATTGGCAATTTGGCATTATACCGGTGATTGAATAACGGTAAAAATTAATCTCTTTTAATTCAATGATCTACACAACTTTTACTATACTGTTTTGTCGATCAAATAATAAATAATTTTTAAAATACTCATGTTAGTGAATTTAAGTTTTACAGCTAAATGTGCGTAATTTTTAAATTAATGTCGCGATTATTCATTTCTCGCTTAGCAATTAAAACTCAAGACGAAAAATTTGAATTTTTAATTGACTTCCATACATTCTGAGACGCCGATAAAGCTAACAATAATGAAAATAACATGAAAGAAAGTAATTCGATACCTATAGGTCGATTTACTAATATGTAGGGAATAAATATTTATAAGCATAAGTTAAACCATTCTCACAAGCTAGAAATTTTCTATAAATCAAGATCAAGATTATATAAAAGAATGACTCATTTTCACTTTTCCTACTCATTCAAAAGTTTTTAACTCCTACATCTCCCTGATCAGGATGTTAATAAAATGTATTAAATATACATACGTTCTTGCGTGCGTTAGATTGGAGTAGATAGCTTGTGTCAGTGCAAATGCATACCCTTCTATTCTATCATCACCGTTAATAATTAATAATTGGAGACAAGGTCGATCTCAAAGGCAATTTCATACGTGGTGGTTCATACTGATTTGATTTTTCGCTAAATGAAAGCATTGATCTTTTCACCTTCTAATTATATTTTTTCAAAGTTTGTTGCACTTAAATTTG
This sequence comes from Gastracanthus pulcherrimus, assembly GCA_949152435.1. Lineage (NCBI taxonomy): Eukaryota > Metazoa > Arthropoda > Insecta > Hymenoptera > Pteromalidae > Gastracanthus > Gastracanthus pulcherrimus. The sequence continues at coordinate 87,850,494 of OX424572.1, forward strand.
GTCCAAGTTTTATTCAATTAAAGGAATGCACTTCTGAAAATTCGTCCTTTAATCATTTCAATTTTTTATGCATTCAACAAAATATTATGCCAAATCATACGAGAGTTGTTTTAAAATCATCTAAAAGAGTCATATAAAATAGTTACAATTGTAGATGAATTGTAAGTGAAGATAGATTTTTGATGTTCGGCATTCTAAAAATATCTATCTTCTACAATATTTCATATTTTTTATTCAAATTTTTTGTACGTGTTACTTTGCTGATTCTAACTCATTCGGTCACGATTTTTTATATACGGAGTTAAGTGAAGGTTTTTCAATAAGTTCGAAGTACAAGTTTACACTACACAGAGAAAACCTATATCGTAAAATATTACGGTATTAAAAATCGTAAAATCAAAATAGTTGTATTTAAACGTTTGATGCAAAAACATATCGTTATCAAAAAATAATTTATTAGCAATATTTCGCGATATCAATATCGTAAAATTTTACGATATCGGTTTCTCAGTGTAGAATTTTTGTGCACGGTTTGGTATGCAAGTTCTATGGACTACTATTTCGGGACAGTATTCCATTTTGTTACTTCTAATTCATGTATTCCGAGTAATTCGACATCAGAAGACATATTGAATCTGATAATATATTTTTATAAAGACATAAGAAAATTAAGTCAATAAAAAAAATTATAACACACAATAATTTTATTTCAACTATATCGACGGCCCTTACGAAGATTAGCACATTTCAAACTACTACGAAGAGTAGCACATTTCAGCACTTGCTACGAAGAATAGTACATTTAGAAATCTCCCACAAAGACTAGCACATTTCGTCATTCTCCCACGAAGACTAGCACAATTCACCGTTCCCCCACGAAAACTAGCACATTTCACAATTTTCCCACGAAGACTAGCCCAATTCGCCGTACCGCCACGAAGACTAGCATATTTGGCAATTTTCTGCCACCTGATTTTTTCAGACTACTTTTAATTATTCCGGTAGCCCGATTTTCTCGGGTATTCCGATAATTTTTTGAGTACTAATGGGTCTAGTGCCCGACCCGAACTCTATAACAAAAGAATCTACCCGATTTGCCGAGACTTTATCAGTACAACTTAAATTTACATATTCTATACAAAAAGTGCTAGTCTTCGTGGCAGAATTGCAAAGTGTGCTAGTCTTTGTGGGAGAACGGTGAATTGTGCCAGTCTTCGTGGGAGAATGGTTAAACGTGCTAGTCTTCGTGGGAGAATGGTTAAACATGCTAGTCTTATATTATCAGATTTAATATGTGTTCTGAAATAGTAGTCCATAGAACTTACATCCCAAACCGTGCACAAAAATTCTACACTGAGAAACCGACATCGTAAAATATTACGATATTGATATCGTGAAATATTGATAATAATTTTTTTTCTGGTAATGATATGTTTTTGCATCAAACATTTAAATACAACTTTTTGATTTTACGATTTTTAATACCGTAATATTTTACGATATGGGTTTTCTCGGTGTAGTTTAAACATGTACTTTGAACTTATTTAAAAACCTACACTTAATTCCGCATATAAAAAATCGTGATTGAATGGGTCAGAATCAGCTAATTAACACGTACAAAAAGTTTGAATAAAAATATGAAATATTGTAGAAGATAGATACTTTTAGAATGCCGAAAGTCAACAATCTATCTTCACCTACAATTCACGTACAATTGAAACTATTTTATATGGCTCTTTCAAATGATTTAAAAAAATTCTCATATGATTTGGATTAGTATTTTTTAGAATGCATAAATATAGAAATGATTAAAAGACAAATTTTCAGAAGTGCATTCCTTTAATTGAATAAAACTTAGATCAAACATAAGTGCAAGAAACTTTGAAAAAATATAATTAGAAGGTGAAAAGATCAATGCTTTCATTTAGAGTGCGTTTACAGTGACGTAATTACCATGGGTAGTCCAGTAATGTTAAAAAAAATACAAAATACTGAAAGGATGATTAAATTATTAACTCAAGGGTCGATCGAGGCTATAACCCATAACAAAAGGATCGCCCGAGATCATAGTTAGAAGCCCACCCGATGTTCGACCGAGGGTCACGCTCACCCGCGAGGATCACCCGTGGGTTAGCCGAGGCTCACCCGATATTACACTGAGGCTCGACCGAGGTATTAGCCGAGGTAATAACGCGGTAATAGCCGCGTTTCTTACAGCGACAATAGCCGAGGTTCTTACCGCGATAATAAACGCGTTTCTTACCGCGATAATAGCCGAGGTTATTACCGGGGTAATGGCCGAGGTTATTAACAGGGTAACAGCCGAGGTTATTACCGCGGTAATAGCCGCGTTTCTTAACTCGGTAATAGCCGAGGTTATAGCCGAGGTTAGAGGCAAGGTGAGAGCCGAGGTGAAAGCCGAGGTGAGAGCCTAGGTACGAGCCGAGGTTATATAAATTAACCTCGGCTAACTTCAAGAGAGAAACAGAGACGTTGGAACGTCGGAACGCCGGACCGCGGAACAGCAGCTTCAATGACGTATTCGTCAACAGATGGCGCCAGTACCTTTGGAATGGAGAGTAGTTCCGTCGGCACGTTTAGAGCTTCGCTTCGAGCGCACATTTTGTGCAGTGTTATTATTTGATAATTAAATGTTACAAAACTGGTGAATTGTCTAGACTTAAGAATTGGTATACAAGCCCTGAGAGTGTATTACATAGACTATTACAATAGTGGTGCATTGCTTAGACTTAGAACTTCCTATATATCATCAGAGTATATAGCATCATGCCTGCGTGGTTTCTTGATAAAAAATGCTGGGATGTATTCGATTCTATATACCTCGTTTTTCTAGGTTCAGTAATATATCCCAGCTTCTTTTATAAATTTATAGATGAAATGTATACATGCCCCACAGGACTGTTTACAAAAAAAGTTCGTTCTTATACTAAATGTTTCTAAATTTGTACGGATTTTTTCTATATAATTTTTGTTATTTTTATACGAATATATAATATATATTTGAAGACACATAGCTTTTCGTTTAAAAATTGATAGATAAAAGCTGAAACTGTTTACGAAAAAAGTTCGTTGTTATACTAAATGTTTTTAAAAATGTACGTATTTTTTCTAAATAATTTTTTTAATTTTTACACTAATATTTAATATATAATATATTTCCAAAGGTACTGGCGCCATCTGTTGACGAATACGTCATTGAAGCTGCTGTTCCGCGGTCCGGCGTTCCGACGTTCCAACGCCTGTTGTTTCTCTCTTGAAGTTAGCCGAGGTTAATTTATATAACCTTGGCTCGTACCTAGGCTCTCACCTCGGCTCTCACCTTGCCTCTAACCTCGGCTCGAACCTCGGCTATTACCGAGGTAAGAAACACTGCTATTACCGACATAATAACCTCGGCTATTACCCTGCTAATAACCTCGGTCATTGCCCCGGTAATAACCTCGGCTATTATCGCGGTAAGAAACACGTCTATTGTCGCGGTAAGAACCTCGGCTATTGTCGCTGTAAGAAACGCGGCTATTACCGCGTTATTACCTCGGCTAATACCTCGGTCGAGCCTCAGTTTAATATCGGGTGAGCCTCGGCTAACCCACGGGTGATCCTCGCGGGTGAGCGTGACCCTCGGTCGAACATCGGGTGGGCTTCTAACTACACTGTAAAAAATTTTGCGGAAGATTACATCGTTGAGCGTGGGGAACGCGTGGAGACCTACGCTGAGCGTGGTAAATATCCCACTTAAATGGTAAAGTGACGTTATTGCGGTAAATTTACATGTAAGAACATATTTTCTTTACAAATTACCGTAATGCTGTAACTTTACACGACATGTAGTAAAAATACAGCAATGAGGCGTTTCGAACCGTAATAAAAATAATATTACGCATAATAATCAATATAACAATTTTTTAATGTAAATCAGTGAAGCAGGGAATGAAATGAACAATTTTTATTTTTTAATATTAAAAATATATATATTGTACATATGAATTTTCAAATTTCTTAATGTAAAAAATGATTTGTTGATTTACTATTCTCAGATTTACTCTACTCTTTCTGTAATAATTTTACAAAATTGACTTTATTCAATTTGTTTTTTCCAAAGGTGATAATAGTAAATCTACAAAAAATTTATACAGCGCATAAAACTAGAACAAACATAGGTAATTAAGTTTCTAAAATTAAGTTATCTAACTGAAGTTATCTAAAACTTATGGAAAAGTATAAAATATAATTTTTTGTATACAAAACAGTATCAAATTATTCATGAAACATTGAAGTATTCTTACAAAAGTACATGCTATTATTAATTGATGTAGTTTTTAACTACATAGATTTTTTCTAAAATAGACTATTCTTGACATTCTTTTTGGCACCGTTAAAGAACTCTGAAACTAAAACACGTGCTTCCATGGTGCAACGTAACATAGCCTAACTCTTTTTATTCTTTCTATGTCCAGTGAAAACACAGGGTTAGGGGAACTTTACACGTTCAGGTACTTTTACCGGAGACTCTCCAGAATGCGCACGGTAAAATCGCATCGCCCAGCACGAGAAAAATACTGCTGGCAAAAAAGGACCCTCGCTCAGTAGAGTAAAATTACAGTTAATCTGTTCTTTCACACAATCGATGTAACTTTGCATCGTTCAAGAGTGTAATTTTTCCATAAAAATACGGCGATCTTCCGCAAAATTTTTTACAGTGTATGATCTCGGGCGATCCTTTTGTTAATGGGTTATAGCCTCGATCGACCCTTGAGTTAATAATTTAATCATCCTTTCAGTATTTTGTATTTTTTTTAACATTACTGGACTACCCATGGTAATTACGTCACTGTGAACGCGCTCTTAGCGAATCATCTAAATTCATTAGCTGTCATGTATGAAATTGCTTTTGACTTTTACCTGGTCTCCAATTATTAATTATTAACGGTGATGATAGAAGGGTATGTATTTGCACTGATACAAGCTATCTACTCCAATCTAACGCACGCAAGAACGTATGTATATTTAATAAATTTTATTCACATCCTGATCAGGGAGATGTAGGAGTTAAAAACTTTTGAATGAGTAGAAAAAGTGAAAATGAGTCATTATTTTATATAATCTTGATTGATTTATAGAAGATTTCTAGCTTGTGTAAATGGTTTAACTTATGCTTACAAATATTTTCTCCCTACATATTAGTAAATCTACCTCTATAGGTATCGGATTACTTTCTTAAATTAAAGTTGTACTGATAAAGTCTCGGCGAATTGGGTAGATTCTTTTTTTATAGTGTTCGGGTCCGGGCACATAGACCCTTTTGGTACTCAAAAAATTATCGGTTTACCCGAGAAGATCAGGCTACCCAAATAAATAAAAGTAGTCTGAAAAAATCAGGTGGCAGACAATTGCCAAATGTGCTAGTCTTCGTGGCAGAATTGCGAAATGTGCTAGTCTTCGTGGGATAACGACGAATTAGGCTAGTCTTCGTTAGGGCCATCGATATACTCAAAAAATCCCAAATATTTATTGGCAATTTTAAAGGTATACCAAAGTTTTAATAGCTTATGCTTATATTAAACAATTAAATGTAAAATAGCTTTTGTGGATGAAAAAGTTAGTGTCCTTTAAAAGGCATAGTGCGTTTCTTACACATAAGAATTGTACACGTAATTATTGTGCACAATTTAGCATTGGTCAAATATATCTATATATAATTTGACCATTGCTAAATTGTGTACAATAATTACGTGTATAATTCTTATGTGTAAGAAACGCGCTATGCCCTTTAAAAGAACATGGTGATGACCAAAATAGGGTTAAAAGTTTCTTGTACGACTTGGCATATTTGTTTGTAAATCTAAAGATAAACAAAATAAATGGCTAAAAGACCAATTTTCAGTAGTGCCTCCCCGTAATATTGTTTATCGAATTCAAATAATTAATTCGTTATATTCATTTAAAAAGAATCCTGCTGAAAATGTACGTTAAGAGCGCCCGGATAAACATGCCTTCATGTAAGATCATACCTATATACTTATATATGATTATATATGCAAATATTAATCCATGTATGAGCATAAACGAATTATGGCAACATATAAGCATATATATAAACGTTTATGGTCATGTATGCCCATATATGGCTTTATACACCGTATAATATATATACCTATATGGACATATCAAAAGTTTCATTTGGATGTTCGAAAGGATCCATATACATATAATCATATGAAAGCATGTACAGTCATATATAATTGGATATAGTAATATGTGGTAATACATTATTATATCTGTGGCTTCCAGGAATAACCAATTAACTGACTTTTTCGTGTTTTCGAGATATTAAGGTTTTAATGTCTGTACTGGTGCGCTAGATTGGAATGTAAGAGTTTTAAGGTGACGCAATTTTTATTAAATAAGGTATTAACCAGCGTTGCTATGGCAACATCGCGTCAATAAGTTGCTGTGCAATATTTGTTAGCAATATTGTCTAAACTTGCGATCAACAAGCGATTTATTAATGACGAATTTCAAGAGTTGATGTCAATATACTGTAAAAATGACCGGAAATGCTTGCTACAAAGTTGCTCTCATATGCGGACGCAGATTGATATCAATTTGTTGTACAATGTTTGCTGCAGGATTTGATATCAATTTGATACAAATTTTGAACATATCATTTTTTAGCATGTTGATAGCAACATAAGAACAATTATGCAGACGTATTTACAGCGCGAATTGCTCTGATTTTGCTTTCAACTTGCAATCAACTTTTTCAAATGACATAAGAGTTTATGAAAATATAGTTAACGTGAACTGTCGGAACGCGTGCTAATGTGGGCGCGGAGAATCCTGGTGGGAACATGCGAGATGGTATGTCTGACACTATATCTGCACAAATTAGACTACAAATTTTCTTGTTATGGTTTTCTACTCTTCTAAAGTTTTGAACAGGAACGTTGCGCTTGAATTGCAATTATCTGAAAATAGCCAAAATACTCTAGAAGATCCAAGAATAAATAAAAAATCACAAGAAATTAGAAGATAACCTCTAAGAGCTACTAAAAGAATAGTTTCCTCCAATTCTTTTGTTTATTACTAAATTGTATTAATTATTTTATAGCACACTAACCTCAAAATGCCAACTTTATTGTTGATTTTGAGGTTGTTGTGCTATAAAATATCGTATGAGACTGTTGTGGGAGGTGTTTTTCTACCTTGCTCGATTTTCTCACTCGCTTCGCTCGTGCGAAAACCCTCGAGCAAGGTAGAAAACCATCTCCCACAACAGTGTCATAATATACTATTACTATTAAAGCTATTTAATTACTTTCAGTATATTTTTAAAATATTTTTGTTCAGGATTATTATAAATTTTCCAAATATCTTATACGTTTTATATTAAATAAAAACTTGTACATGATGTAATACAAAACACGTGTATAAAAGCGTTATATTTTGTGATAATTCATTATTTTGTTATAATTAATTAAGAAAACTTATCACGTAATAAAACTGATAATTAAAATTTAATTATTGTCCCTTAAATATATGCTTTTTACAAACAACGACCTAAATTTTGTATTATGTACAATCTTCACTCAATTAAGTTTTATAACCACCTTATAATAAACGTTTAGAGTAATCAAACATGGACTTAAGTGGTTATTCCGGAAACAACTTTCAATAACATGGACTTAAGTATTTATTCCGGGAACAATTTTCAATAAAATGGACTTAAGTGGTTATGCACTGTATTGATTTCGACCATAGGGTGATATTTCTGACATTTTTTATATTTTTATATGAAAAAGGTGCATTTGAATATATAAAATCCACATTAAACTCGATTTAAAAAAAAATGGACTTAAGTAGACTTAAAATAAGTCAGTTAAGTGGTTATTCCTGCAAGCTAAAGATATATGATGGTTATATATGGCACCTCATTTGGCCTTTATATAATCATATATATGGACATATATAAAATCAATTTTGTCAATTTTCGGATTTTATTTTTTTAATAAATATGCTTAACAGAAAATATTTTTAGAACCATAGTATCATAGCTTAGTCCCTCAATTTAAGTGTTAATATCCGAATGATACTTCCAAAAATGGTAACTTTATCTTAGTTCAGTGCAGTTTATAAATTCGTATAATGACAAATCCTTCCGAATAAATATTTAAATGACAAGAAACCGTACATGAGCATAATATATGTTCATATATGATCAGATATGTTCATGTATTGCCATAACTCGTTTATGATCATATATGACAATATCTGAAAAGTTATATATATATATATATATATATATATATATATATATATATATATATATGAGCAATATTTACCCAGGCAATTAGAACTGAACATAAGCGGTTTTAAAAAAAATTGTGATTCGTTTTAATAATTGTTTCTAATGATATTCTAATCGTTTTTAATCGGACAGTCGCAGTAAGTAATGCCAACATTTTAAATTTATTTTATTTCAGACATCAATTATAATTAAGAAAATATTACAAGCTATTAATCTGAAAAAATTTATGAAAAATCTTAATTTCAACTTCGTTTCTTCCCATAATAAGAATTGCGAAATATCTGTGACATATCGCTCTGATAGATACCACTTTATTTGCGCAAAACGTAGTCTGTGGCACTGACCCTCTACTAATATATATATATATATATATATATATATATATATATATATATATATATATATATATATATATATATATTGTTATATAGTCAGTGTGATAGAGCTCGAAAAGTAGTAATAATGTCCTCGAACTTTTAGTATTTTTAAGAGCATTATATCAAACTTTACAATCTTATTCAACAGGTTGAGGGTGGCGTGATGCATATATATGTCACGAATTGACACAAATGTCTTTGCATTTTGTCTTACTGTAAACGTAAAAATTAGAGAAACTTTTTGTGCAACCGGTTTGTATTCTTTAAGCTTTTAGAAGGAGGTAGAAACATCGAGTTTTTATCGAATGTTTGAAATTTTAATAAATTTTGTATAGTTGAAAAAATCGGATGAAACATTAGCCGCCCTCAACCTGTTAAGAAAGATTCGAACGAAAAAGCGCACAATTTGTTTATAGCTATGTGAATATAGGTATGTGAAAAAAACTTACTTTATTCTAATTAAAATTATAATTTTTCTTTATTATATTATTTAGAATCATTTTACAAATGTAATGAATATTTATAAAATGTAAGTAGAAATATTTATACAAATATACAAAATTTTAGTTATAAGTTACATATATTATTTTTATATTTATAATTTATTTATTATCATCTTGCAATAAAATTTATGAAAAATACAGAAAAATGTATTTCTAAATGAATTATTTACATATATAATTAAAATCTTTTATAATATTTATTCATCCTTCTGATCCTAATCCAGCATTTGTAAGAATTTTTAACTCTTCTTTTTTTAATAGAGCCATACGAACGTCATCTGATTCGATTAAAATTGTATTTTTCTCTACTTTGTTCTTATCTAAAGCACATGAAAACGCTAATCTAACAAGTTCATCTATTAAACACTCAACAGCTTTAGTCATTAGTACACTTGCTGAAGAGTGTGAAACCCCTGGTATAATTTCTTCATTCATTAATTTTATTCCTATTTTTTGACTTGACCTACAGACAAATTCATTCAAACTACTGTGTGTTTCAGGATATTCCATCAAAATTAGTGAAGTATTTTTTTCTTTTAAATTATGATTCGTTAGTAAAGAATCAGAAACACTTACTGGAATATTTACAATGTCTATTCCACCATCATTCTCTTGATCAAAATTTATGGTGCTAGGTTTAATTTTTTGACATTCCAACAACCATTTCTTAAGTTCATATGAAACTGTTGAAGAATATCTGTGCTTTTCACTGTTATCTTTAAGTTTTACTGTTTCACTTGATGTACACAATTTGTGAATATTTTTTAAATTTAAATATGGAGTATAACAGTATCTTCTAGCCCATGTTATAAATTCTTTTACAGTACAACTGTCATTGTAACACTTTGTATTCCTGATAATTTTAAGAGCAGAAAGAGCTCGATACCTTTCCAAAGATCTTTGCTTTCCTTTTGAATAATTACTGAACACTTGATAACTTTCACTTGCATAAGGATGTAGTATTTTATAATATGGATCTGTTGACTTTTCAGTAATAAGAGGCATTCTACGAACTACAAGTTTTAACATACTTAATAAAGTAGGTGGCTTTGCTTGTTCTATTAAACTTATTAATGCTTTTGAAGTTTCCTCATTACTAGCACGACTATAATTTTTGAGATATATTTTTCTTTCATCAATGTCTAAATAGTTTAACAAATTCAGAGTATCATTAGTATGTTCAAATGTATGTTTATCATTAACTAATAAATTTCCATTGTTATTGACTTTATTTAATAATTCATGTTGTGTAGACATATGTGATTCTTTAGTTAATAATACTTGTTTATTATCTATCTTTGATAATATTTTTAAATTTTCACTTGATTTCTGTGTTGCATTTTCATTATTCTTAAATCGGTTAGGTAAACATGATTCCTTTGTAATAATAATACTGTTTTGAGAATCATGTTGTGTATTATGTTCAACTACATGTAATTTTGTGCATATATAATCATGATCATTAATAAAATTGATAACTTCACAATTTTGTGATGAATTTGATTTTTCATCTTTGTCATGGTCAAATATAGCATCCTGATTCCTCTTTTCAATCACTTTTGTTACACTTGGTGCATCTCTCTCTTCAATCACTTTTGTTACACTAGGTGCATCTCTCTCTTCAATCACTTTTGTTACACTAGGTGCATCTTTAACACTAATCCAAAGATCAACTATTGTTTCTGAACCAATGGTTTGTAAACCCGTGAATGTTCTGTCTAATTTTAAATGATGAATGATGTCGACTGGCTTATCAAAACTATTTACAAAATGCAATTGAACTCTAGCAGGAAATTCACCCCATCCATGTCTTGATAAGTGAAATGGAGCAGATGTTAATTCCACAACATCATTAGGTTTATAGCTAGGATGAAGAAAGAAACGAACTTTTGATAGGAATTGCCCTACATCACCTTTTTGGCCATCTCTGACATAGATGGTCCATTTGTGACTTGCATTGTTGTCTCTTAAATCAGGCGGAATCCATTTTGATATATTTCCAACAATTACTCTTCGTTTTGTCTTGTAATTAGCGCCAACCGAAGGTGATATTTCCGTTATATTTTTGGGATTAATATGTTGCAAACATTTTTTCTTAGGTTCATAAAATTCTTGTTTAATTTTTCGTTTTCGTTTACTATCTCCATCTGATTCTTGCAAACAATTGTTTGCGTGGACAGTGTCACTGGTAGGTACATTCCTTCTAGGAGCATTGACTGTACAATGCAAACGTGACTGTTTTAGTGCTTGTGCATCATTAATGCTTATGTTTTCTTGATTGTAAAAATCAGTTATTATAGCAAATCGCAGATAATGTAGCATCTTACAGGCTTTGTTGAGTTCCTTATAAATTTTAGAAATTTCTTCTTTTTTATTATTGATTTCATTTAAAAACTCAGCTTCTATAATTGTTGATATTTTCTTAGCTGTATTAGTCCGTGCATTCTTTTCAAATATATTTTGATGGCTTTTATCAGCGTTAAACAGCATATAATAGTCAGGATCTTGATTATCATTGCACATGTCATTACTTGTTGCAGTTTCCATTTTTAGAAATATTTAGACTCTTGCACAAAAATTAACAGCATTAATCATATCACACACTCACTGAATTTTTAATAACAACTTATATAAATAAAATAATTTTGTAAAGTGTTTACATTTTATAGGTACGTAATTAAAAACAAGACATTTTAAAATGCTCCGCGCGTGTTTTTTGAGGTTATGTTCGACAAATACTACACGATCAGAAACCACAGTGTCAGAAACTATGTATATATACAATTGCATATATATATATATATATAACAGATCTATAGTCAAATATATTGTTTAAAACTATTTTAAATCCATGCAGCTATGCAGGTGTCATAGCCAATTTTTACTAATCTTACATTTAAGCAGTACTTATATCTTCCTAATAAACTCAATTTCATAAAAAATAAACTTTACATATTTTTTCAGGCGAATACCTGTTGAACTCGAAACTGATCAGAAATTAAATGTTGTGAAATCAGTGTTAAAGGGCAGTAGTGCCTGTATATGTATATAATTAATAAAATAATAAAATTTAATGAATCATAATTCTTTTGTTGAGGCTCTTACAGGCGTGGTTTGATACACCTGAAAATATATTTATTTTTAAATTAAAAATATTTGTAATAAATTTTACATGACTCACCTATAATAATCAATTATCCTGTCAGCTTCTCTAAATCCAGTTTCAATTGCTCCATGTACTGTAGAATAGTAATGCTCATGGGTCGCTTCTCCAGCAAATAGAATGATCTATTATATGTAAAATATATGAACAAAATATGACTTTGTTAAGTAGATTTATGCAAATTAGGAAATTATATCCTATTCATAAAAAATAAAATATTTTTACCGGTTTATCTCTAGTTGATTTTATTGGATCAGATAAGTCTTTGGACCTAATATTTAATTTCTCAGTTTGAATACTACGATAGCTATAAGATCCTCTGGTATGTTTGTCACTAAACCATTTTGATCTACAAAAATAAATAACGTAAACAGCTTTATCACATCTTAGTCAATGAGAAATATTGAATACATAATATACTAAAAATGTACCTTAGAATAGCTTGAGGTTTTGGGATATCATATATATGTCCTAAAAATATTTGCAATAAAAAGTACAATTCATTTAATACTTCTTCATCTGACAATGTCTCCACATGTTTTGCACTGGGTCCTACAACCCAACCATTTAAAAGTCGAGGTTGGCAATCAACAGTAAAAAATTTAAATACATCACAAAGCCAATATTTATTCTGAAATTGTAATCATTTAAAAAAAATTAAAAAGTTAATTTTATAAATAGGTATTATACTTCAAAGCATATTTTTAACCTTCCCATGCATTTCTAAAAAGCTTTTCTTTTGATCTTCTGTCCACATGAAAGAAAAACCTCCAGCATTTTGAGGCCACCATCTATGTGGGAATTCAAGAAAAATTTTGTTTGCCACTCCTATGTTAAATCCCTTAAAATTATTATTTAATGTAAACTCAATTGTAGCATAAAAATAATGTAAATCAACAAATAATTTAAATAATTATAAAAACCTTAATGGCCTGTATTTTATATTCTGGTAAAGATGGTGTAAATAAGTTTGAATATTGTTCCTTTAATACACCCAGTGATGGTGTGAAAATTACATTGGAAGCTTTAAATATTGAACCATCAGATGTGATCACTTTTACTTCATTTTCAGAACTATAATCAATGAGACAAATTTCTTTATCATATAATATTTTGTCATATACTGGCAATCGTTTTTTAGCATCAGGATGATTTTTCTAAGAATAAATATTTGAATTTATAGAGTTCATATTTTTTAAATATAATACATTTATAAATTAAAACAAAAAATGTACACATACTGTTAATAAATCAAATACTTTGGAATATCCATTTGTTTTCCAATTTAGTAATGAATCTCCTTCACACTCCCAGTAATCTTGCTGTCTTGTAGCAGAGAGATCAAACCATGAATCACAACATTCAATAGAATTATGATATTTGTGAATCCACGATATATACTGTTCTGCTCTTTCCTCGTTAATCAATGGATTATTTTCAATTTCCTTATAAAATCTAATAATTAAATATTTTTATTTGTTGCATAAACTTAATTTTTTTAAATAATGTTTAAAAATACTTTTTACTTTATGGTAGATTAGTTTACCAAATTATTTCTAAATTATTTCTAAAAGAAACTTACTGTCTTGTAAAGTAATCTCCAAAACTCGTTCCAGGCTTATGTACAGCTTCATTTGTACCACTAAGAATTTTATAATAAATTTTATATATTTCTTTACTTTCTTGTTCTGAAATCACTTCACCAATCGAATTAATAAAAATATGTTTAGATAGATCATTGATATTTTTAGAAGATTCTAGTAAATTATGAGGAGAAGCAAGCTTGTAAACAATATTCTTATCTTCTCCATGGCACCATTGAGCTCCTAACTCAATTAAATTTTCAGCTAATAAAGACAAAAATATAAAACATTGAATAATTAATTAAACTAGCTTATAAAAAGTATAGATATAAGTAGGAACTTTTTCTGCATGACTTACAAAATTGTACGGTATGAATTCTGCCTCCAATTCGATTCTTTGCTTCAAGAATCAACACATTTTGTAAACCCTTTTCCAAAAGACGTGCAGCAGCTGCAATTCCTGCTGCTCCCGCTCCAATAATTAATATTTTAGGATCTCCAGACATTTTGAACAATAATGAACTATTTAGTTTATTGCATGTGTTTCTATATATATTGAAAGATAACATTTTTTATTAAACTTCAATTGTATCATATACCTATTATGAGATTTGTTGGTGATAAGATAAGGATAAGGTAAGGTATAATAAAGGAATGAAGTATTTTTGTCAATTCTCAATTTATACAAACTTACAAGCTATTTAAAAGCTGACTATCCTATCTTCAGACCTTCTTCTTTTTTAATAAGCAACATTTATGCCTATCTTTATCTTATGAACAATTACGTGCCACTTATTTTGTTTAAATAATAAGTCTAGAAGTTGCAAAAATGAGTAGAAAGTTAGACTAGCTCACTTTCATTCTCTGTCTCTGTCTATTTTGTTTTTATGGTCATGTTAGGTTAGACTACGCCGCTGCAGAGTGCATGTTGTAAGTTGTAACGTGTGTATTGTGCAAGTGAAAGAACATGCTTGTTCGATGTTTGATTTAGCATTCAATTTTGAACATAATTTTGTAATAAATTACGAAATACAAGAACCGAATAACAAATTTGTAAATAAGTAACCACAATCGTTTTTTAAGTTATTGAAAATACGTTGTCGAAACGGCCCGACATTTGTGTAAGCTAATAAACAGTATAACCTTCATCAAGAATGTCAAAGTTACTTTTGATTAGAAAATAAAGTAGAATATATTAATTTGTAAACGTTGACAAACATTAATTGTTACTTATAAACATGGAAGATCAAGCTTGTCCACGATGTAAAACAACAAAGTATCGAAATCCATCACTCAAATTGATGGTGAATGTTTGCGGTCACACATTATGCGAGAGTTGTGTTGATTTATTATTTCTGAAAGGTTTGTAACAAATTAGAAAAAGACTCTTTCAATTATGAACTTTTTTTAGAGATTTTGCAATTTTTATTTATAATAATTGTTTACAGGATCTGGTTCATGTCCAGAATGTCAGACACCTTTGAGAAGAGTGAATTTTCGAGTTCAGTTATACGAAGATGCAATGGTGGAAAAAGAAGTGGATATTCGAAAGAGAATATTACGTGATTTTAACAAAAAGGAAGAAGATTTTGAAACTCAGCGAGAATACGATGATTACTTAGAGGAAATTGAGAATGTTATTTACAATTTAGCTAACAATATTGATATTATTGAAACTAATAAGAAGATAGAACAGTATAAAAGAGAGAACAGAGAGTTGATACTTAAAAATAAAACAAAATTAGGTAAAAAGGAAAGTGAATTAGAAGAACTTCTAGAGATAGAGAAAATGGAGCAAGAAGAAAGAAGGTTAGAGCTTGCAAAACAAGAAGTGGAGTTAAGGAAGAAGAAGATAAGAGAAAAGGAAGCTCTTATTGATGAATTAATGTTTTCAGAAGGTGATGCAAGAAACATAGTGCAGTCATTTGCTACATCTATTCAAGCTTCCAAAGAAGAGGTAAAATTGGCACCTAAAGCTACTGGTTTCAGTACGGGTATCAAGTTTGGAAAGCAGAATATTACAGGTTTCCTTCCAGTGCCTAAAATCGATGAAGGTCCATCATATCATTATGTTCCTATTACTCAAGAGATTGAAGGGCCGACACCTCCTGCACTGAGGGAACTTCAAATACGAGGCTACACAGCTCATGTTAGATCAGAGACTGAAGGAGAAAAAGCTGGTGGATTTGGTGCCAATATTGCTTGTTTGCGAGCATTGCAAGAGGCAATGGCTGGTTTGTATAACGACGCCTCAAAACCATCACAGGAAATTCCAACATGATGTTACAAGTTGGCCAAAAAGTTACTTAAAAACAGTGATAAAATACTAGCAAAATATGTGTGTTATACATTGTGTGATATCACCAAGAACTATCAAACGCTGGTTAATCAAAGTGAAGTAAGATTATTTGTATTAATATTATTTATTATTAAAATATATCGGGCGATAAGTTTACAATTTTTTGTACAAGGAAATTTTCTATTACTGCTTTAGCTGAAACAAAAATGAAACAAATACTTATAAAATGAATTATTATCATCTGCATATGTATAATGTCATAAATACAATAATACCTGTTGATGCATTTTTGAGAATAGCTGCTTTGTAAGCATTGACTCCATTTGCATTAGTCATTGTTATATCAGCACCCCTTGTTAAAAGTTCATAACATACATGAGGGTGATCACCTTGCGCTCCATAAATTAAAGGTGTGTTTCCTTCCTAATTAAATTTAATTTAAATAAAATAACATATTACATCACTAGTTTTATATATAGAAATTTCACAAAAATATAATGTATATAAAAAAACCTATATAAATACAAGAAAATTATTTCGATAATAAAATTTATAAAAAAGCATAACAACAAACCAATCTTAAATTTTTACTGAAAACCGCTCCTAAATTACATTCATTCATAAGAATTTTGTTTAATTTAACTTACATCTTCACTTGCATTGGGATCAGCACCATAGTTTAATAACAGTTTAACAAGATCATGATGTCCGTAAGCTGCAGCCAAATGTAATGGTGACTGACCATGAGATCCTTTATAATTTTTGTCTGCACCAGCATCTAGCAGAAGCCTTGCACTACTTAGTTGACCATAGCCAGATGCCCACATAAGTCCAGTCAGACCATTTTCATCTGGAGTGTCAACTGATCCTAAAATTAATAGATATAATTTTTTTTATTTTCAAGTAACAATACTCATCAAATTTGCTGTATTTATTTTTATCAGAAAAAATTACCTGAATGAATGTTATCAGCTGTAAGTTCACCCTGACCAGCCAAAGTATAAAAAGTTACATCACCACCACCGTAAGGCAATGGAATTTCAGTTTGCGTGTTACCTCGTTGTAAATTAGTTAATAACGTTGGTGGCTGTTGAAAGAAATAATATAGAATGAAATATACTGGAATACACTATATAAAAAATATTACACTAAAGTAGATAAGAAATTTCACATACTATTGAATAGGAATATCTATTATTTATATTAAGTTGTACATTTTTTATTTAAAATGTCAATTTTGTTATCGGCTAATAGGATGTTGATTTTACATAAGAATTTATAAATATTACTTTTCTCGTGTATTATTGCTTAATTATTTGAGTGAAATGTACAATAATCAAACAAATCAAAATATACCTTATAAGGCTGAAATGCACTTGTACGCGTAGCATCCTGCCAAGCTCCCGGAGCCCAGGGTCTCTTGGTTTCGATGGGCTCCGACTTGCAACTTGTAACGTTGACATTTCCAGGTTTACAAATAACTGGACGAGGGCGAATACCTATCGGCAAGTCTGTGCTACAGCCTGACAAAATTCCACTTTTGTTCTCCGTGGGACTTGAGGGGAACTCATCGGTGAACTCGAATTCTTCTTTCATTCTGATCAGGAATGTCAGGGGATCTGATCAATTTGTTTTGGAACACATCGATTAAGGTGATAACTCCGAATGACAGATTCCTCGTTATAATAACATTAAACGTCTAAAATTTGCACAAAACTTTGAAACTCGAAGCGCAATTGAGATCCAACATTTGAATTTCCTCGAGCATGATGATTCACTTGCGCAAAAATCGAGATACATATGCTCTCCTTTGTAATCATCAGCTGTGAGCCCCATTAGCGCACTTCCAGATTTTGCCACAAGCGGCGCTGACGCTGCCTTGACCAAGTATAGGTATATATGTTAGTCATCGAAATTTTAGAACAAAAAATATTAATGATTTTTTAAAATCTTAAAATATTTTCACTTTGTTTTATCGGAAATAAAATATTTAAAAAATGATTCGCCATATTCTCTTCTTTTCTCTGTTATGCTTGATAACGAAATAATATACTTATTTCATAAGATTTTGAAGTATTATACTTGTTTCAGGCGCGCATGACTGCCTATATATGGGTGATGATAAATGATTTTGCTTCAGATACAGCAGCAATAAATTACGAGACATGTAAACGTTTTCAGGCATTTTTATTAAATTTTCATTACGCTATAATATTAAAAACAGCACGCATTACAAATGAGGTTAAAAATTTTCATTAGAATATACACCGCGACAGTGGCCCCTTTCACATATCTAATACTTCCTCCGGCAGCTGGGCCTCGGCTTGCAGCAATACTTTTTCCGCCTCGGCGTACGACTCCGTGTCGCGCAGATCCTGCGCTGAGCTGTAAATCTTCTTCAGCTCCTCGTGAGCCTTGAGAAGGCGACGCTGGCAGTCGGGCACCATCATGAGCGACTCCTGCAGCACCTCCTCCTGCTTCTTGATCATGTGTCCGTCTTTGCCCTCCTCCTTGTACTTCTCGATCCTCTCCCTCTGCTGAACCGCCTCCTTCTCGTACGCGATCTTCTCCTTCGCTAACCTCTTGACCACTCCGGTTTTGATCTTCAACGTCCGGACGCGAGGATCCGACATGATTACGGCGATATATGAAACTCGATGGGTGCAACGTGGGTGATATATAGGTACTTCGCTTTGATTGCGAACGTACGCAAAATTGACGGTTTTTTTTTCTTTTCGGCGTGTGTAGAAATTAGGAGCGAGAGAAAGACCATGGAGGGACTGTACAAGGAGTGTCAACGCGCCGTCAACGAGGGCCAAGAACGGCCCTGGACGCAAGCGCGCTTGAGAGCGTGAGAGAGAGAGAGAGAGGGGAGTGTTTTCAAACGCGTGTCAAAAGGTATAGGTGTATGTGTATCAAGTCATGTGTTTTGCCAACAACAAACATGGCGTCCGTCGTGAAAGGTGCGCACAGATAGGCTAAGTTCTACTGTAGTTTCGATGTCTTTACGAGCGATAGATCACATAGAGTAGAAAAATTCATCTTGACGAGGATAATTTTATTGATGTAATAATCTGTTTTTTTTCTTTTTTGTACGACGCCCGCGCGATTGCGGACGACGAGCAGACGCTGGCGAAATTTGGACTAGGCTGTTCGACCATCGACCCTTCGTGCAGGGCGAAGTTACATTTTTCTTACGCGAATTTCAGGTAATCGATGGGGTTGAAAGAACACTGTTTCATTGGGTTTTCAATTTTTCGGACCTTTGGAAATTCGAATAAAAATTTTATCTGGGTTTAAATGTTGCTTGTAACTTAAATATTTATTTTTTTGGTATGTGATAGAATACATCTCTATACTTTTTTTTTAATTTTAATTACAAATTTTTCATGAATGAAAACCATATAAAAATTAATTTTTGTGTGCAATCGATGGAATGGAAAAGTAGATTATCGAAGATGAGCATCCTTGAAAAGCAAATTGTCTATCTCTTTTAATTTACTTCATAATAAAATGAGTTTTATAACTTTTTAGGACAAGAGAGACGACAGAGAAGTACTACGACTTTTTAAAATTCTTGAATATTCAACCGAACTTGGACAAAATCAGTTAGACCGTTCTGAGCAGCTTGGTGATTGTCACTTGCCAAGTTTAAAAGCCAACGTTGACGTTGCACTTAGTATGTGCGATTGTGTTCTTCAAAAAGAGGACGAATTTGACAGTGTACGCTTTCTTAAAACTTCTTTTTTTATGTTAAATTCATTCATTAAATTTACATTTATTAAATTTGATTGTAGGAAAGCAAATTACAAGAAAACAGAGAAGTGCGTAAAGCCGAGTGGGAAAAATTCATAAATGATATGAGTGATAAGTGTACAAGAGTTGATAAAGAATTTCAAGATAAAGAAAAAGAACTGAAAGAATTTTATGCCGACTTGGAGAGAAAGCTGCATATAACATCTTAATTTTTTTTTACACTGCCTAATAATGCCAATAGAAACTATCGAGGATCATCATATAAAAATAAAGCCAAGTCCAAAACTTATTGACTTCATTGTAAAAGATATAAAGAGTGTTAAAGATTTACCAGAGAATATAACTCTGTTAAAAAATAGTCCCAAAAATAAACGTGCAAACTGTCTATTAACATTGAATGATATAAAATGGCTAAAATCATTCATAATAGAGCAACAAAATACAGCTAATGAAAAAATTTACATTCATGAACTCTTAGAAGGTATTGATGTACAGTTACCTGAACCAAAAGTTACTCCAAGAAATCCTGAATTAGAAATAAGGATTAAAAAATTACAAGCCCAGCAAGATGCTAGGGATTATAAGGCAATGACCAAAGGTGTTGATTCGTTTAGAAAACACATACCAGAAGATACCATTGCTTTCCAAAGTAAGATATTAATTTCATTTATATCACAGGCATTTTAGAAGAAACAAGAATTTAGTTTAATTTCTAGACATTTTGCTTAATACGCTTCACTCCATATCTAGGCCATGTTTTGAAGTGACAAAAAGACAAATTTGGATAGTTAATGGGAGATTCGTCAATAAAAAAATCTCCAAAATTCAATTATCCGAATTTGCCCTTACATTTCAAATTTGGGCTCATAGGAACAGCCCAGGCATTTATATAGTTTTTAATCAGAGATTTTTTAAATCAAAACTCGAATTCCACTATACAAATTTCTTACTCTTCTTTGTATCCTGTGAGTATGTAGGCTTGCCTAGATATGTTCACAAGGTGTGGCCCAGACTTGAAGTGGTCAATTGACAGATTTAGATAGTTGAATGGAGATGCACTAATACAAAAATTTTGATCAATTATCCAAATTCATCCTTCTTCAAGCAAGAGCTTAGGGAATTAGCTCAGGCATGGAACGATGATAAGACAAGATTAAATAGTTTTTATTCCGAGATTCTTGAATACAAACATCTACTATAAGCTTGGGCTCTAGAGAGCAAATACTTAAGAATTAAGCTAAATATTGGATTTTTCTAAATTCCTATTATATAATATAAAAACATGCTTATTAACTAGTATGTTTATAATACTTTAAGTTAGTTTTTATTTTTAGTACAAATTTTATTTTGTTTCAGTGAAGCTCATGAACAAGCAACTTATCGCCGTTGCACAATTTGTTTTTTCTGTAATTGCAGGTTTTGCATTTGGTTTCATTGGTATAGAATTAATAGTTGGGAATTTAGATTTTGGCTTTAGATTACTACTTGGAATAATGTGTGCTTTAGTAATAGCACTAGCAGAGATTTACTTTTTAGCAAAGAAACTTAGTGAAGATTATGATGATACACCATCTAGATCCATACCCAAAAAGTTACATCAAGAATAATGAACTTAAAAGAATACTTCCAATATACAGTGCATATATATATATATACACACAGAATAAAAGGACATAATATACATAATATAAGCATACAATGCTTGAATTAGAAAAAATCAAAGTGTTTATTAAGTATATTACTTTCTATAATGAAAAAATTAGTATTGCATGCCATCATGCATTTTTTCAAAACATGCCTCAAACTTATAGTTTGCTAATGTAATAAGTAAGTTTAAAAATGTATAAATAGTTGAACTTTTTATATAACTTTTTTCCTCAGAATTATATACATTATAATCATTCATGTTAATAAATTCTGAACTAATTTCAATGATATAAAAAATTGTTTTTCACAAATTAAAACATTAGTTTTATTTTATTACACAGTTCTATCCAAAGCACTGCTCCATAAATCACACATCACAGTTGACACATTTCACTCAATAAACCAATATTATTTTAAAAAAATGTAAATATAAAGAATTGTCAAGTACATTATAGCTTATTTTATACTTTGTACAATGCAAGCTCCAGCTTTCACAAAATCTTAATTTAATGTTAAAAATAATATCTTGTTTACTAATACAAATTATGTTTTAGTTTCTTCCTCACTTTCGCTTTTACTACTTTCTTCAGAAGAATCATCATTGCCATTCTTTTTATCAGTGCTTCCACGAGTACTGTCTGATGAATTTCCATTTTCTACCTTATCATCACTATCAGAATTGGAATCACTATCTGATTGACTGTCACTGTCTGAATCGGACGAACTGTCAGAGTTTTTCTCAGCCATCATTTCCTTAAATTGTCTGACCGTTATTTTTCTTGGCATTATCTCGCGTAAGAATTCTAAGGTCTCAGTGGTCTGAACTACCTCCGCCAAGTGCTTGTATTCCAAGCAACCAGTTTTGCTTGATTTTTGGTGAGCTTCTTCGGACAAATAATGAACAAATAATTCCTAAAATTATATTACAATAAATAAACATCAGTTATAAACATGCAACAAATATACACAAGTAACACCCTTTCATAAAATATTCTTACTGTTGCTTTTGCTACCAAAAACAGGCAATCTTGACCAATAGCTTCTACTTGAGGAGAACTTTTCATAATAGTCTTTACCCTAGATATAGGTAATCTCAGCTCTTTTATGGCTTTTGGAGGAGATGTTTGTTGATTAGACATTGTAACTTCTTTTTAGAAATATAAACACTTGATTAAACCTAACCTCTTCAAGATTTCTAATTCTGCAATAGTAATACGTACATTTGAGAATATCACATGTAAAGGTATACCTAAAATCTATATTTGTTATAAAGAAAATGAAAAACAAATATAATTGATTAAATAGAAACTAATGAAACAAATGCACTTATATAAACAATCAACTAATTACCGTTAGATAATATATTTCTGTAAATTTGTTAACTAGTTGATTATATTTCAACACTTCATGTTCACACAAATGTACAATTCTTCAATATATATTTAATAAACAAAACAGCATGCAAATTAAATAAATACTATGACAACTATGCCGAGCAAAAATCACCCGCCTTCAAACTTCGAAGCTGTGTTCGAATGAAACCAAGATGTCAATTCACAACTTCCGGCCCGGGACCGGAAATACTACTCATACATTTTTTATTTGTAGTCATAAAAATAATAAATATTATAATGCAATAGACCTTGGAAAATAATAATAATAATTTTTATAAATTGTTAAAATTAATAAAATGAAATACAAAGAAAGTATAATGAATGATGTTTTTTTATTCTACCGGATTCTTTAATTAAAGTTAGGTCGATCGGCGCCATAATGAATTATAAATAGGTTCGTTTCTTTTATTCAATTTTTCAAGTTCAGTGAAAATAATTTGTAATCAATCACTTTTTCGATTTGTCTAATCATCTGCTATTGTCAATTTATCACTTTTATTCGAAAATTCAAGTAATATATATAATACTGGATTGATCAACAACGCGAAACTTGATTTCCCAGTTGTTCGCTTAAACGAACGAACCTGCAGTAAGTTATTGGCGGGATTTCACTCGTGGGCGTCCATGCTTTCTTGCATTCCAGAGCTCGCGCACACCTTGCGTCTCGCAAAAACTGCGACTCGCCAAAAAAAAACAAAGTTACCTATTTGATTATAAAATTATACATTTATTTAATTTATTTTATTTAAGTTCTTAATATAAGTGCAAAAAATGAGTGACACCGAAGATTACGAAGCACTTCGAGAAAAGAATATTGCTGAGCGAAATGCATTCGTAAGCGCTTTTGTTTACTTTTGTGAAATCATTTTTGTCAATTTCTTTACAAGTATTTTATGCAGTATTAAGAGTAACACATTTAATATAAAGCATAAATAAATTTTATCTAAAAATAATTTAATTTATTAAATCTTTTGTCATGTTACTAACAGGGAAAATAATTTTATTTTTTCAGTTACAAAATTTCTTGAAAGAGATCCATGAAGACACAGAAGAAATAACGAAACTAGAAAATACTAGATTAAGCATAGTGCAAAAAGAAAATAAAACTCCAAAAACACCTGGGTCGTCAACAAGAAAACGTAAATCTATTGTTGCCAATAAATCACCAACATTCCAAGGCTCAGGTGTACATATAGAATTTCGTAAAAAGTACAATACTAGAAGCAAAAAGAGAAAGTTGGAAGATGACGAAAATGATGAAGAGGACGAAGAATTGATGGGTGATCAAGATATAATAGTTCCTAAAAAAAGCTCTAATTTAAAAGTCATGTTTCCATGGTCCAGACCAATACAAAGAGACCTAGATCTGATGAAATTTGACTTCAGTGAAGAAGATAATGATAGCTCAGAATCCGAGGAAGAATTATTTGAACCCAAAAGAAAGAAAATCCAAAGAATGTCAAAATCTGTTTATGATCCAAGTGCTATTCCTTCACCTGATGAAATCACACAAAGAATGTTAGATAATATTGCTCAGAAAGCTAGTGGTAAGCAGTATGACGCAATAAATGGAACCTCTTGCCATCAGTGTCGACAAAAAACAAAGGACACGAAAACAGTATGCAGATCGGGAGAGTGCATTGGAGTGAGAGGACAGTTTTGTGGACCATGTTTGAAGGGAAGATATGGTGAATCTGCTTTGGAAGCTTTACAAGACCCTGTAAGTTTTTACAAATACAATAATAAATTTAGGTAAAAATGTAAATTAAAATTTATTTTACAAATCATTATACAATTTAAATTATTATTTGTAATAAAAATATAAGATAATTTATTTTTTTTACAAATTACTTTATTTATTGGCGTTATTGTTTGATATTAATACAATAACGACAAATATTTATAATAAAATTTAAACACATTTTCATTCTCAACAATTTTTACAGCATTGGGCTTGTCCACCATGTCGAGGCTTATGCAATTGTAGTATTTGTAGAACAAGGAATGGCCAAAGACCAACTGGAATATTGGCGCCAACTGCAAAGGAGGAAGGTTATAATTCTGTCAAAGATTATTTACAAGCCTTGGACTGTGAAGATTGACAGGGAGCTCAAAAATATAAAATGTTACGAGAAAATGTATGTTTAAAGTTGTACAATTTGTTGATGATTTTCATACACCATGCTACTTAGAAAAAACATAACAAATATTTTTTTTATATATACATATTTTCGTAGAATGACCAATCAATTTTAATGTACATATATATTATAAGATTAAAATTGCCATACTAAAATGTGATATATGAATTAGCAATTAAGTAGATATTGACATTTCATTTTACAGTTATATACTTTGTTTGCAGTCTTTTAAGTTATTGTAAAATAAATATTTAGGTAGCATTTATCTGCTGCATGTGAAAGTCGATTTTTTATATCGTAAATGACTGTTTGAGTATTTTTAATTTTATATTTCATGACAAACAAGTTTTGTAATAAAATTGTATTATTCAAAAGTATTTTTGTTTATGAGTATGTATTATTTTTTTTTTTATTAAATCCCATGAATAATTCTTATACTACTTTAACAAAGTTTGATTTTCCTTTATTTTTTATTAACATTGTTTATTAACGGGTTGAGTGCGGCTAATGTATAAACCAATTTTTTCAATTATCTACAAAATTTATTAAAATTTCAAAAATTCGATGAAAACTCGATGTTTCTACTTCTGTCTAAGAGCTTAAAGAATACAATAGCCGGCTGCATAAAAAGTTTCATTAAATTTACGTTTACAGCAAGACAAAATGCAAAGAAATTTGCGTCAATTCGTGAAATCTATATGCGTCACGCCACCCTCAACCTGTTAACAATTAAAAACAAAATGTAGATAGAGATGTTCAAGATTCTATCGACTGTAAAAACCCAAATATTTACTTCAAGTTTCATCCCTTTGTAACTAATTAAATGATATTAAATTTCTGAGAATTTTAATATAAAATCAATCAAACGTATAACCGTGAAATATCAATAGGAAAAAATACAAAATCTATTTTTTGAACGGTATATGGTAAAGAACCTAAGCCAACGAGTATTGTAGGGGGTGTCAAAGTCAATTTTTACCTTCCCTACCTTACCGACCCGAGAATTTTAAAATATTGGCTATAGTTAAAAGAATAAACAGAATTATGAAAAACGAAGAGGTCATTGTCCTTCGTTTTGTAATTATTTACCACTGTGCAAAGTTTCAAGTAAAACAGAGATCTACGAAGAAAGGTGATCCGAAATTTCGTTCAAATTCCATTTATATATGCAATGATATTATTACCTGAAACTTAGCAGAGTGGTAGAGTACTACAAAAGGAAGGGCACTGATGTCTTAGTTTTTTATAATTCAATTTATTTATTCATGTAATTAATTATTCATGCCGCGGTCAAATATTTGAGGTTAGGAATTTCGGCGGGAAATTTGAATGGTTTAACACCCTCTTAGCCGGCCGGAGTGACGTCACAGCGTTTTAAAACTTTTATCGATTACACCTTCAATTTCAGATATCGTAAAAATTCTAAAAGCTCACAAAGAAACTACACCTTGATCCACAAGAATGTACTGTTTTAACCCCCCTGCGCAGAGAGCCGAGTATACTCGTCCAAACCGCACGTCATTTTTGTATACATTTTGTATCACAAATTTAAATCTTTACTTTGTTGGGACATGTACAACCTCTCAAATTGAAGCTAAATAGTATAGCTATTATTTAGAAAATGTTACGAATTTGCAGAAAATATTCTTGCAGACTTACATTCGATCTAGTCCATATACACGAAAATAAACTTCTGCGCAGGAGGGTTAACTAAAAATCGGTGTATATAAGTACTTCCCTGCAAAATTCAAAACGAAACGTCGACTCCCATCAGTGCTGCCAGCTCTTTAATTCTCGATCGTCGGCGCGGTTTCCCTCCCTGGCTCTCCCGCACACATCCGAGGCCTCGCTCCATCCTCTACTCGCGGCACCCGTGTCGACGTCGATCGAACGGCTCGTTCTTTTCCATCCCAAATTTCACTCCGAGTCCGTCGCACCAGCCGCTTGTCAGCCGTCAATTCACCGACAAAGGTACTATTTCACGCTATTTTCACGTACTTTCGGATCGTTTGCGCTCGGGCTTTCGTAAGAATGTAAAAATCTGCGTGGAACGAGAGCTAGTGCGAAACCTGGGCAAAGAACTAATCAATAAAGCACATGGTATATATAGATTGTAACTGAAGAAACGAGTTTTGCCTTGAAATTTGGATACAATTTGATGAACAAAGTTCTCAAAATTGTTGTGGCTTGATTTTGGGAGGGTGGATTTTCTTTTTGATAAATTAAAATGCGTCCGGTTAGATATTGCAACAACCTAACCTATACTTTGAGCTCAACCGAAAATTGGCGAACCATCTGGGTGTATTAGATATGATTCGTTGTGTTCAAAGCTGTGACTTAAAGGTCATTATTTATCTTTATTTGAAGGTCATTATTTATCTTTATTGAAGGTCATTAATTATCTTTTATTCTCGAAATATAATGTTTATTTCTCATTATTATAATAAAACTTGTGGAATTGAGGTGACAGATACTTCATTTTTTCTATTGTAGGGCTCTTATGAATCTAAATCATGTCAACGTTTCTTGGACTTGTCGAAGAGATTCCTGGCATCTCCGTAGATTGTTTTGATGAGGATAATTTGAATTCGTCAGCTTTTTTCTTGAGTCACTGTCACCAAGACCATATGAAAGGACTAAATTATGATTTTTTTGAGCATTTAATGAGAAAGAATAAATTTTTTTACTGTAGTCATATAAGTAAATCATTTTTGGAGAATAGTTTTTCTAAATTAGACACTCACTTTATCAATAAACATTTAATTGAATTACCATTAGACCAGTCAAGAATCATAGATTACAAATTTAATGACATTCATGTATCAATTACAGTAACTTGTATTTCATCTGGACATTGTCCAGGATCTATCATGTTTCTGTTTACCTTTAAAGACAAAAGAATTTTATATACTGGGGATTTTAGAATTAACAAACATGATTTTTCAAAACTGAAATCTCTGCATTATAATACTAATGCACAAAGTATTCCGTTAAGTATTGACAAAATTTATTTAGATACTACATTTTTAAACTTGGACTTTCGAATACTTCCAAGTAGACTAGAGAGTTTGAAAAAACTATCTGCAGCTGCAAAAGATTGGATAGAAAAAGATCCAAGAAATGTTGTTATATTAGAAATTTCAGCTTTGATTGGTAGTGAATTCATATACATTGAATTATCAAAGTTTTTAAATAAAAAAATTCATGTTAAAGATAAAGTGTATAAAGTTTATAGTAGAATGGAAATTCTAGCTAAACATGTTACAGACATTAGTAAAAATACATCAATACATGCCTGTATGAATAAACTGGATAGCTTGAAAAATACACTAGGTTTAAAATGTAGGCTAGATGTAGATCAGAAAAATATTTTAACAATTGTACCTTCAGTTCAAAAGTGGTCTGGTAAAGATACATCGTGTGTTATTGAGTGGGATAATGTTAGAAAACAAACTTTGAATGTTTGCTATTCAACGCATGCTTCATATGATGAACTTGAGGCATTTATTCGATATTTTAAGTCAAAAGAAATTTTTGCTTGTGTTTGCCATAAAAGTAACGAAAAGAAAATTTATGACTTGTTGAGAAATATCATGCAAGAAACCAAAGGGGATGAATTTTTTAACAAAATAAGTAAAATAACTTTTTCAAATTATAAGACTTTTAATTCTAATATTAGTACTGATTTCAAATCTATACTTAGTGATGACGAAGATGATATTTAATTAAGTTATTTTAATTAAGTTAATAAGATTTATTGATCATGTGATTTTTATGCATAGACTATTCTGTAAATAAATAATAAAGTATATTCATATACCATTGTGTATTTGTTATGCAGAAATTTGTAATTTTTTATAATAAATATCAATTATTATTTCAATTTCATGCATTTAATTATTGTGTATAACCTAATATCACTTTTTTAGCTTTTCATTACTAATTCGATAAAAATGGCAACCACTGCATTAGCACAAGAAAAAGTCTGGCTTGACAAATCATCCTACGATAAAGCTGAATGTCTTCATCACGAAAAACTTGCCAAGGTAAATTTATTAAATCAACTAATTCTTTAATTATTTTATGAATAAAATAAGTCCATCATCTAAAGACATTATTTTTATTTACAAAAACATAATTTTCTTGAGAAAGTTCAAGACATTAAAACACAAACTTTAGACTTTATTACTTGTCCCTTTTCTTACCCTATAGAATCCATAGCTAACTACTTTTCTCTTATGCCTTTATTGCTAACTATTAAACTTACTAACAAATGCTGCAGGGAATATCTGGTGATTGGAATTAATGTGTAATTTTGTATTGTGTGTAACTTACTAACTTAGGAATTTAACATAATTTAACAAAAATTATTAATAATAATTTTCAAATTATGAATTAATTGTGCAAAGATACTGCACATATTTATGTACATAAGTATACTTTATGTATAGATAACATTATCACAAGAACTGTAAAAAGATTTATATTTCATTAAAATTCATATACCTAGTCACATAATTTCATGAGAATGTAGTTTGATCATAATACTGTAGACCTTTATACAGTAAGGTATTTTAGTCATTTTGCGTGTTCAAATTTGAAAGGATTAGTTATTAGATTTTGAAAAGTATTGTTTATATGAAAAGGTATTATTTATTCATTTTATATGGTTCTCAATCACTGAACCCGCATTTTTATTATGTTAATACAAATGTTTCATATAAATCTGTATGTAAGAAAACATTATTGAATTAAATTAGAAATATGTCAAATAGAAAACTACATTGGAGTGTCAGGGTCCATGTATTTTTAAGCTAAAACTTTGTAAAGGTGCTGCCTCAGAAGATTATGGATCCAAATCGTTTTATAGTAACTTATAGACATGCACCAGAATCAGAGTGTGAAGAATTATTAAAAGGTAATACAAATTTAGCTAGTGTAAAAAAGTCATCAAAGAAAAACAAGAAGAGAGAGGAAGAGGTAATGTCTGAGATGACAAAAACATCTGGATCTAATCGTAATGTTGTATTAAAAAATGAAGAAAATGTAGCTAAGGTTACAACAACAAATACTAAAAAGAGCAAGGCAAAAGAAGCCAAGGAGAAAAAAAATAAGGCTGACAAAAAGCATGGAGTTTTAGAAGATAAAAGTAACAATCAAGGAAGCAAAGAACAGTTGTCTAGTCAGGTATAAATTGTTGATGAACTGGTTTTGTGATGGCTTCATAAAATATATATTTTTCATGATTTATATAGATTTTTTTTTAATTACAAATTATAGAATTTATGTATTGTAGATTCCGTTTTTTGTATGTACAAAATATATTTTTTTACACAGTAGCTATAATTTATCTTACTGTTTAAAAGCTCATTAACCATTTGACCTTATAAAAGACAATTAAAACAATAAGACAATTATAGGAATAAAAATTAATATGGTTCGTTTATAAAGGCAATTTATTTTTTACACAATGTACACATACCTACACTTTTATCTTTAGATATATTTTTCCCAATCGTAATAATTTATAAATTTCTTGTTCAGTTTTTGTGATGGTGAAATTTTGTTTTATGTTTAATTATACAAACTATTTTTGTATGAAATTTGTTATTGTGCATGACTATAAGTTACTAACACACTAATTTTTACTTATACACTTAAATTATTTGCATGTTGTATGTACAAGTTATTAGTCTTTTGTGTTGCAAAGAAAATGCTTTTAAGAGAATGTGAAAGATATTTGTTATCTGTAAAGTAATATCAATATGAATAACTAGGAGTTAACAAATTTTAATGACAATTCATTGAAGGCATTATTTGTGTAAAATATGTTAATTGTTTATATGATATTATAAAATTGTATGACAAGTGACATTTCCAATTCTAGGAAAGGTTTGTTTCTCTGAAAAATATATAATTAGTTTTTTTTTTTAAAGATTAGTTCATTAACACTGGAAGAGGTTTTTAATAGATTTTACAAAATGTATTTAAGAAAATGAAATAATCAATTTTATAATATGTGTCTTACTGATTAAGGAATTAATAAAAAAACTTCAATTAAAATAATATTATTTTTTTTTCTATCATCTATTAACGTAAACAATTTCTAGTAAACCCTTCAAGGTTTATAAGTATTCCATTAAAAAGGCATCTACTGTAAATGGTTATTATTTGTAACTTATACTATTTAGCATACAATAATAAAATCATTTTACGTATATTAAAAAATAAAAGAAATTTTATACTTGGTCAGTCTTAGTCGACTTCTTGAAATATTAAAATTAATTATTTTTATGAATTTCTTCCACTAATAAGAATTTATGGTTCTTCTAGTGTTAATAATTTTTTAACAAGTATGTTTGTGAATATAATGAATTAATTGTTAAATACAATATTAATTTGCTGCTTTTGTAAAAGGTTTAAAGTTGTGGTTTAATAAATGTAAGTGTAATGTAATAGTAGAGTAATCGTATACAACTTTGTTGTAGCTTTAGATTTTCATAAATATAGCTTATATAATTAATCATCACATATCTCGCATATTTTGCAGGCTTATCTCCACTATATTACATAGATTTGAGTAAATTTTAATCTCCTTTTAAGATGCTTTAAATGAATAGAAATTCATAAATTTCGATTTTACACATGTAATTTTTACTGTTAGAAAAATGAATAATGTTGAAAACCAATTAGATTGGGTAGCTTTACGTTATGTGAATCACTTTAACATTATCATTAACACGTACAATAAAATTAGTGGAGATATGTCGATAAGTAATTGCGGCATTTGTCCTGGTGTGAGTTAAACCTCAATATCGGTGGATGCAGGGAAGTCAACCGTCCGTTTGCTCGATCTCCCCTGCCGGTGGAAGTTTAGCCAACGAGGTCGCCAAGGCTCGCCAGCATATTAAACAGTCTTTACAGTGTGTGAGTACTGCACTCCTTGCCTCACCCTCTTGATTTAACAAACGTTTTTCGCTGGCTTATTAACTTTTAATATTTATTTTTCTGCTTTTTATTTATTTTTTGAGTTTTTTGATAATCCTTTTTCCCTTGCTTTTCCTTTTACTTGTTTTTTTTTCATTTGATGTAATAGTTTCATTTTACAATAGATTAAGGATATAAAATATTTTTGGTTTTATAATTATTGTGTAGGGAGTTTGCAGCTCTGTTAATTAACAATAAGCATTGTAAGATCAATATATGGGACATAAATTTTTTCCCTGTGGTGCCAACGTAGTACTATGCTACCCATATACAGCATAAAAATATAAATTTAGCAATTTTAGTAATATTCTCATTTGAAGGCTTTGAAAAACTGGCTAAAATATACTGAGTAATATAGTGAGTGAAATGTTTTAACTGTGATACTCGTTAATTAAAATAACAATAAAAAATGAATGTAAAAACGCGGTAGTCCTATGGGAAAGAAAACTATTATACACTGCCAGTGCTGAAAGTGTTAAATAAAGTATTAACAGATTATTTGATTAACGTTAAGTTTTATAATCTTTATGCTAAATATTTCAAAATGTATTAAAAATAAAAAAAATCGAAAAGTTATGCTTAATATTAAGAGTGTTTAATATGCACAGTTTTTCACAGTGTTTCACAGTTTTTTCATAGTTTTTTTACAGATTCTTACACTTATAAGAAACATGTATTATATCTAATAGAATTTGCACAATTTTTCACAGTTTTTCACAGTATTTCACATTTTCTCACTTTTCTCTCGTTACATTCTCTTATATAAAGGAAATTACAACTGAGAAATTGTGACAAAACGTGAGAAACTATGAAAATCTATGAAAAACTATGAGAAACTGTGACAAATATTTGAAATATTCTATAATTATTTTTTAAAATCCTGTTCCAAATGTATGCCAAATTTCACAGATTTTCACGAAATTCTCATGGTTTTACATACTTTTTCACACTTTTGTCACAGTTTTTCACATTTTGAAATTTCCACTAGGGTATGCTAAGTTATCAAATTAACGCTCGACCTACTAAACACGCAACCAAATAGTACATTACGATTCGTGTGACCTAAGCAGTCCTTTACATGAGCTATGAAGGACGACTTATGACACGAGTATCGTATACTATTTTATAGCACTGCTTGCCCTAAGTCTGCTGTCACGCCTATCCGTGCCCTAAGCAGTCCATTATCGCACCATGGTAGCGCCCTAGCGTAGCGAGGGCGATAAAGACGGTGCATATTAATCAATGGACTACTTATGTCACGGATAGGCGTGACATAAGTGCAAACTTAGGTCACGCAGTGCTATATAAGTATTTATTTTAATTAATGAACTACGCGTGATCAAAAACTGTAATCGTAAATTGTAATTTATTTGACCAGGATACAATTTTGGAGAATGTAAAGTGTACGTGAAACTAATAAAGCAAATAATGTTTCAAATGTTATGGTTTTGAATTTGTTAAATAAACAAATACGCTCAAATCCGGCCATTCTTCTTATTTTCTAATGTTATGTTTGCTAATTTTATAGCTTTTATCCATAATTTCTATGAACAACAGTATAAAATGTTAAAATATAATATATACAAGTGTTTTTTTTTAAATTTTATTACTCTAAACATGAAAGTATGTATTTTTTAAAAGATTATAAAGAATTTTTAGAAAGTCAATCGTTTACACTGTAACTAATAAAATATACAATATATTGATTGTATTTATTATATTTTCATATACTGTACGATTGTTGACAGAAATCACGGATAAAAACTATGAAATTAGCCAAAATAACTTAAAAAAATAAGAACGGCCAAATTTCAGCGTATTTGATTATTAAAAATTCAAAACCATAAAATATGAAAGATTAGTTGCTTTATATGTTTCACGTATTTTTAAAATTCTCCAAAATTGTATATTGGCCAAATAAATTACAATTAACAATTATAGTTTTTAATCACGCGTACTTTATTGATTAAAATAAAATACTTTTTGGTTGCGTGTTTAGTAGGTCAAACGTTAATTTGATAGCTTATCATATGAACAATTTTTGGGTTATTTTTTAATTATTTAAAATGATTGCACATATTTTATTTTATTGAAAATAAATCATGGTAAATTTGAACGCGTTCTCAGTGTTCGCTATATGTCTTCAAGTGAACAGACTTAATAAGCCGATGTTCACAATCTTTTTCAAAATTAATTTAAATTTCGAATATTTAATAAAAACTCAAAATCGGTTACATAAATAGTTTTATTACATTTTAACTTTTACAATGACACTAAAAGTAATGAAATTTGCGACAATTCACGAGTCATACTTTTAATAAGCTATTTTATATATACACGTCTCTGACTCTACAAAATTATAAATAAACGTTTTCATTGTCATGAAGTTTGAAAATAATATTTTTAAGTACAAAAAGCGTCTGGTTTTATTAAAGAAAAATTATTAGATTCTTTTAAGCCCTTCTTAAAAGACTAACTATTCAAATTTCTTAATACTTTGATCTTTACCATATAATAATACCTAGTGGTCATTGCGGTCCACTAACTTAGTTTCCGTTTTTTAGTTTTTTTTTCGAAAAAATCATGGATTTTCTTAAACTAAATATATACCGATAAAATATAAATTACTTAAAATGACTTGACGGCCCTAATTAGTTTTAAAACGTTTAATTAGGACTTTGCATTAAAAAATCCATTAGGTCTCTGACGTAGAATACAAAAAAAATAAAAGACACGCATTTCTTCTTTTTTTAAATAGATGCAAATTAAAAGAGTTACAGTCATTTAAAGTTTACAGATTTTCGATGCATATAGATATACTGCAATGATATATGACGTCACGAACATATATTTGTTCGTGACGTCACGAGTATTCAAAGAGCTGTAACTCTTAATTTTCATCTATTTAAAAGAAGAAAACGTACGTGTTCTTTATTTTTTTAAATTCTACATTACGGACCTAACGGTTTTTTTCGTGCAAAATCCCAATTACTTAAAAATTGTATTCTTTTTTACTTTTATTAGCTTTAACTATATTATAATTCCAATGTAAGGGTGTATTCATTCACCCATTAAATAAATAAATAAATTAAAAAGAAGATTACATTATTTAATTTTTCATCTATTTGGAAGGTATTTTGGATAATGCCATTGAAAAAAATCGACTTTCTCAACAAAAAGGAGGTTCTGGTCTTAAAGGGTTAAAAAAATTAATTTGAATTATTTTGATGCATGCAAATAAGTTTATATTTTATATCCTTGATTTTCCATTTAAACAATATTTTATCTTTTCTTTTTTAATTAAGTTGCAATTTTTATCTTTAGTTAAAACATACCCTTATCAAGTTTATGGAAATATAATAAATATGAAGTATTAATTTGTTTCTTGTTACAGATGGATGGCATTGCAGCACTTGCTGGAGTTTCTGACAAAGATCTTGCATCTCGAGTAGTTACTCTTGAGAAGGAAAATCAGGATCTTCGAAACAGTATGTATCTTGCAGAAAAGTTAAAGAATTCACATATTGTTAGCATGGCATATCCTAGACAAGATAAGCTTTGTTGTGGCGTAAACAAAATGTTTATTAGCGAATAATCAGCCTCTATAATCTTTAATTTATAAATTGGCTGTAGCATATAAATTTATTTAGAAGTTTAGCACTCTCATATATTTTTGTAATTTTAATTTTAATTAAAAAAAAAACATTTTCATCAATAGTTACAAAATCAATTTTCTTTTATAGTCATTAATTGTATTATCTTTTATAATTTTTATGAAAATTAAGGTTCTAAGCATATTGTATACAACTTTTTAGGACTGGTTTTTCACTTCATTTTATATTATATATATTGTCATGGATAGATCATTGTACATAGCTTATTTCATCAAATAAAAAGATAACATTCATTATCACCATTATTTTTATTTATTTATTTATATTTATTTATTTATTTATTTATTTATTTATTCATTTGTTTATACACAAAGCAAATAAAATATCATTTTATCATTTTAATAAGTAAGATCGTAATTAGTCGTCCAGGAACTTAAGAACATTGTTCTGAAACTGGATCACCGCGTACAAGACCTAGAAGGACGTGCAACATTCCCTCCAGGTTCAGTTCCTAATCTTCAGATTTGTCCTCAAAAACCTCAAGCACCTGCTGCAAAGGATGAGGAAGACGATGTAGATCTATTTGGGTCGGATTCTGAGGCAAGTTTAACGTAAACAGTAATAATGTATTCGAACAAACATTTGAAATTTATTAGTCTTCATTTAACAGAATATTCATTGTAAAGTAAAATGTAAAGAATAACTACGTTTAATTGATACTATTAAATTTTTACTTAAATTTTTGACACCAGATATTCCCAAATATTAATGTTTGATTTTTAATTGAAATGTAAATTTATCATTCACGTTCATGTATTTACAACCCACAAAAAATTATAGTTGTACATTTGATTTTGTTATCACCTAACAGGATCAACAAAATTTTCAATTATTGTTATCAGCAGGTGAAAGATATTTATATACTTTTACACTTAATCTTTATTTATTTATTACTTTTACACTTAAGTTTAAACTTTTTAAACTTCATTAAAGATTTTATTTAGTACACACGTTATCCTTTTAATGTATTATTTTTTTTCTGATTATTATATTTTTAATTTTGGAATAATAGGGTGAAGATGATGCAGCAGCAAAAATTAGAGAGGAAAGACTGCAAGCCTATGCAGCTAAAAAATCTAAGAGTAAGTTCTTTTATAGAAAATACTTTTTGAAAGTGAATAATGTAACTAATACAATTATAAATACATTGTTAAAATTTTTACAAATCTATTAAAAAAAAATTTTAGAACCTGTCCTTATTGCCAAATCAAACATTATTTTGGACATCAAACCATGGGATGATGAAACAGATATGAAAGCAATGGAAGCTGAAGTACGAAAAATTACAACAGATGGTCTTTTGTGGGGTGCAGGTATGACATATATTCTATAGATTATTGCTGAAATACTTAAAAATCATTTTTACAATATGAATCTCTTCTTTTTAGCCCAATTGGTACCTGTTGCATATAATATTAAGAAACTTCAAATCTCCTGTGTAGTGGAAGATGATAAAGTTTCTGTTGATTGGCTGACAGAACAAATCCAAGAAATAGAAGACTTCGTCCAAAGTGTTGACATTGCAGCTTTCAACAAAGTTTAATAAAAAATATTTGATCATTGATACTAATTAAATTTGATTTCCTAAAATGCAGTTAAAAACAACAGTCTTGTTCAAAGGTGGACATGTGGTGCCATTGTTTTGTTATTTCATTCCACTAGCAATACCAAAACTAATAAAAATACATAAATCTTGCAATGTACGAAATACTATCAACAGCAATCTCATAGCTTACAATTGAAAAAAAAAAAGTTTTAAAAGTATAAATGTATATTATAGCTTTAAAGATATAAACTACCAATTAAAAACTTATACTTGTCAAAATGCAGTTAGTTTTTAATGTATGTTTTAAATATGTCAAAAGTCAACTGAATAATTTTTATTTAAACTGATATAATAATTGTGATTTTTGTAAATGTATAATAGTGAATTTCGTAAATTGTTTTAACTTTAACATTACGTAGGTATTGTTCATGCACAAATCGTTTCAAATCCATTCAATTACAGTTATATGTAAAAAAATTAAAGATTTGTACGTACTAGTTTGCTTTAATAAGAAAAATAAAAGAAAGAATTTAATTAATAAAGAAACTGTTAACTATTTTGAACAATATTCGTAACGAAATTATAATAATATAGGTCTATAGTTTATTTAAACTAGTATATAATATTTTTATACGAAACGAAAGCGTATTCATTGACAGTTGCATTATTTTGATATTTAAACGTTTTAATATTTAATATAGATATTATTGCTCTCTGTTATTTGCACATTTTGTTCATCATTTGTTCATTAAAAACATCGCTAAATAATGATAATATTAAATTATAGAAATTGAAAAAAGTAATTTTCTTATTATAAGTATAATATACAATCCCTCCAATATTTCCTCCTGCATTGTGATTTAAATAACAACAGTAACATTCAAAATTTTTTATTTGATTATTGATTTTCTATAAATTGTAGATAACATTTACAAAAGTGAGAAATATTTTTAATAAATGTCTTAATAATATTTAGATAGCATAAAAATAAGATTAATTCTCTGTTCTCATTCGTGCTTCTTTTTATATCCTTTCGAAACTTATACCTATTTTTTGCATAAAAAATTCTTTCAATTATATTGTTTTAAAATCAGTTTTTTAATTACTCGTAAATGTATTAATAAATAATTTGTTAAATTGGTGCGCACAAAGTATAGGAAGTCGGAAGTACTACTCCCGTTCCGACCGAGGAACAAGCGACGATGGTAGATATTTGACTCGATGATCGGAGCTGGCCTGGAACTTCGTTGACTTGAGATTAGATTTAATTCGGTACGTTCTTCGTTCAACCATAAAGTGCAAGGAGTCGAGGGAAAGTAATAAATAAATATTTAAATTGATTTAAGTTTAAATATCAATTGATTGGTTTATTCAAGAGAATTTAACAAGAATTTATTTATTGTTTAAACTGAACTTTAACTTTGATTTTAAATTGACTCTGATTGACTTTGATTTTAGGGACTGTTCACATAAGTGCTGTGCTGTGCGTTACTACTTGTAGACTGTGGCGCTGATTGTCTGATTTTTAAAAATTGACCAATCAGCTTCACAATCTACAAGCAGTAATGCACAGCACAGCAAAGTACAGCACAACACTCATGTGGACAGTTCCTTATATAGGCCTTGGGGCAGTGAGATTTCGTTTCACCCGGTCACGTATCACGCGTGAGTTACTCGACTCTCGTGACTCGAAGTGAGATCAGCGTCGACTCCGGTCGAGCGTTAACGAGTCGATGTTTTTAGGATGATCATAACCACTACGACCAAAACAAAGCGGCTAACCTAAAAATGGTGCTGGCTGTAAGGATGCAATTATATTATAAAAAGAATGTATTATTAAGAAATACATGATTATTCATATACTTTTAAAATCCTCTAAAACATCTAATTTTTTATATGATTTTTCTTATGATTAATCATATAATGAATCATATATATTAAGCATGAAAGATTAGCAATACGCAAAAACCCATTTTCTTATCATTTTAGAAATATATTAACATATGAATCAACATTGATCTCACTTCCAATCACGAGAGTCGAGTGACTCACGCCGCATGCGTGAGACATGACTGAATAAGACGACACTTCAACGTTTAAATTCAAAACGGATGAGCGAAACAGCGATGGAACGCGGACCAGAGAGGACAGACCATATTTTTGTCCTCCATCTGGATTCTGGACATACCCATATAAGGGGATGCGTCAGACCTACTTTACCCGCCGATAAAATACATTATAAAATTCTTAAAAAATACGCATCAGAATTAAATTTCCTTTCCAGGCTAGCTTTATTTACGTGAAATACATAGCGGAACACTCAAATTATTATCAGAATTGAAAATTGGCAATTACGTGATTATGCTAATTGACGATTCTGATATCAATTAGAGTGTTCCGGTATGTATTTTTGGCGTAAAACGAAATTCTCGAAAAACATTTTTTTTCACTTTCCTATTGAGAAATAGAATGATTTAGCTCAAATTTTCAATGTTCCGCTATTTATTTGGTCCAAATAAAGCGATCCCTAAAATGAATCGATTCCGATGCGTAGTTTTTACGAAAAACGAAAATTTTATTTTGGTTTGCCACGGTCGGTAAACTAGGCCTGACGCATCCCCTAGGACTTAGGGTGTGTTCAGATGGAGAACAAACATATGGTCAGTCCTCTCTGGTCCGTGTTCCATCGCTGTTTCGCTGTTCAGTTTCGAATTCAAACGTTGGGATTTGATACGTTAAAACCGTTTAAAGTCACTCCGGATCTTCGGAGCAAATTTAGCCCTTGCAGTGGAGCATTGAGAGTATAGACGTATAAATGCATTTCAACGTTTGAATTCAAAACGGGACAGCGAAACAGCGATGGAATACGAACTGGAGAGGACAGACCATATTTTTGTCCTCCATCTGGACACACCCTAAGGCCCGCCTAGGCTGATCCGCTGATGTTTCGTGTACCGAGTTACATGTTTGTGAGATTTGTATTCCGAATTTTATAGTCGAGTTTCTCATCTAGGTTTAGTGCATGAATTCAGTTCATAACACCACACTCAGTAAATTAGTGACGTCACTAACGTCGGTATTATGACTTTATTTTAGCTTTGCACAAGTTGTAATTGAGTGTAAGAAATATACACAACGGACAGTATCAGAAATTTGTCACAAGTTTTTTGTGTAAATTACAAAAATTGTTTATTTTATTAAATTGGCAGATAAATAAAACCCTTCAAGATGGCGATGGCTATGTTACAACGGCGTGCAAACGTAAGTTTTTTGTATTATTTAATTAATAATTGTGTAATGAAATGTTCTATTATAACCTCAAAACATAAAGCATCATATATTTATGAAAATTTATCATTAATTATTAAATCCAGTAATAAATTTTAAAAGTATATTGTTAGTTTAATCATTTTTCGTTTTTAATATTTTGTATTTACAAATCAAAGTTATTCTGATTTTATTATTATTCATGTTTTTGGCATAGAGTTGTGGCACAACATCATTGTAACACATGAAGTGCAAGCAATACTTTACTTTAATATAATGTCATTTTAGGTAAGATTGCCGCCCGAAGTAAACAGAGTTTTGTACATCAGGAATCTTCCATACAAAATCACAGCTGAGGAAATGTACGATATTTTTGGGAAATATGGAGCTATAAGGCAAATCCGAGTGTAAGATGTCTTTATATTATGTATCATTATTTTCTAATCAAATAAATGCTGATTAGTTTAATAAAATCATTTTCTTTTACAGAGGTAACACTGCTGAAACAAGAGGAACAGCTTTTGTTGTATATGAAGATATTTTTGATGCAAAGAATGCATGTGATCATCTTAGTGGCTTCAATGTCTGTAACAGATATTTAGTTGTTTTGTATTATCAGAGTAACAAAGCATTCAAACGGGTGGATGTTGACAAGAAATTGGAAGAAATAGACAAACTCAAAACGAAATATAATCTCAACGAAGAAAAGAAATAGTGGAATAGTGAGATAAAGGCAATTGACTGTAATTTCTGTATGAAATTGAATGTCATACAGAATTTATGCTAAAAGTTACATGCAAATGTAATTCATTATAAAGTTGTATTGTTCAAGATAAATTACAACAATTGTCAGGTACATTTTGAAACTTTTACTTAATATTATCAGTTTCTGATGGATTTGAAAATACGAAAACAACAATTACTATCTTCTCTAATTGACGATTATTGTATCAATAAAATATAATTTATAATTTTCTTTTATAAATTAATATAAGTGCATTTAAAATTATACTATAATAGTAAGTAAGAAGTTAATATTTAATAAGTACATTTAATAAACAAATTTTAACTTTAAATTTAAATACTTTATTTTCATTATAGACGTATATTTTTAGATAACTTAATGTTTTAGATTATTAAATAATATAATAATGAAGAATGATATTTTTTAAATTATATAATTATTTTTATGTTTGAATTATTTTCTCTAAATGTGTGTGGGGGGGGGGGGGGGGGGGGCTATTTTATTTTGTTAAAACAAAAAGGAATAAACTGGCATTAGAAAATTTTTTTCGAGTTAAAAGGCTAT
Organism: Gastracanthus pulcherrimus; assembly: GCA_949152435.1. Taxonomy (NCBI): domain Eukaryota; kingdom Metazoa; phylum Arthropoda; class Insecta; order Hymenoptera; family Pteromalidae; genus Gastracanthus; species Gastracanthus pulcherrimus. The sequence goes on from OX424572.1 coordinate 87,892,469, forward strand.
ATAATTAAAGTGACTTTTACATGGCTTGTCAAGCCAGATTCCAATGCTACGAAGAATGCTAAATTGCTATTACATGGAACTATGTACATAAGAAACATGCTTGTTGTGACCTCAGTACAAGATCAACCTGCTCTTTCTTCATTCTACTAATCATTACCTTTTACATCAAATCTAGGAGTATTAAATACAAAAAACATCATCACTTTTTTCTTTAGATACTCTTTAACTTTTCATTGTTAATCGAATTTTACATACTTTGCTTCATATAATTTATTTATTTAAGTATTTAATTAAATTAAAAACAGGCCAAATGGCCTAATATAAAATGTGTACAAAAATTATTTGGTATCTGTTCTTAATAATAGGTGAATATTTTAGAGTAATTTGTGGCACACAGTAATTAATATTATACGTGTTATTAAATAATACTATTTATTACATTTAATAGATACCAAACGTAATGTCGCAGATCACTCAAATTTTTATTTACCTAGTACATAAACCTATAAGACTTCATTATAAATTATTATTTTCTCTTTTATACGCTTCTATATTTAGAAGTAATTAATTAAAAATCGATAAAATTTCGTAGCAAATTTAAACATGGAAAACAGCCACGAAATAATGGTGGCTAAATCAACGGTCTACCTAACCTCTTTTACGCAATACAAAGTGTAAAAAATAGATTATTTATGGAAAATAAAATTAATTTTTACATGTTTACACAACATTCTGAAAGAAACAAACCCATTTTTTGTATTTGTTACTTTGGATCAATTAAAATCTTAATTTGCAACTTGACCGTCGAAATATCCGCCATATTGAATTTATTTAGTCGGTCCGTTAGAACTTGCTTTAAGAAAATCAGATTTTTAATATTTTTTAGAAAAATAAGTACGCACCTAAATAGAATTATATTTGTACTATTGTGTATTATTTAGTCCATAGTTTAATTTAAAAATATAAAAGAATAGGCATAGTGTATTTCTTACACATAAGAACAATTCTTATGTGTAAGAAATACACTATGCCTATTCTTTTATATTTTGTACACGTAATTATTGTGCACAATTTAGCATTGGTCAAATATATCTATATATAATTTGACCAATGCTAAATTGTGTAAAATAATTACGTGTATAATTCTTATGTGTAAGAAACGCGCTATGCCAAAGAATACATGTTTGTTCTTTATAGATCGTTTGCTAATTGCTCGTTGATAATATTAATACAAAACTCCAATCTTATTTGGTCATAGGGTCGCTTATTGTGTCGTTTTAATTTGCCGATTTTTCGACCGTTTTATTGCCGGTCTTTTTCAAGGGTCTAAGTATAAAAATTATAATTAAATTACTAACTAGAAACATTTATAAAAAATTAAAATTAATTAAAAACAAGAACTTTAGTAAAAGCATAAACTACATATTTAACAATTTATAAAAATTGTAGTCAAAGGTCTTTAAGATCGTCAAAATAAGAAAAAAACAAAGTAAGACATGTTATGGTCAACCATTAATAAAATAAAAGTTATTTTAAAGTAAATTTCGTTTTTTTAATTTACCGGATTTGTCACATAAAATCACATTTGCACTCTGAAAACTTGATCTTTTCACTATTATTTAAGATTTATTCTATTAGAAATCTGAATTTCTATACATTTTTAGAAATTGTTAAATATGTAATCTACGCTTTTACCAAGATACTTGTTCTTAATTAATTTTAATTTTTGATAAATATTTCTGGTTAGTTTTTTCTATAATTATTGAACTTAGAACTTTGAAAAGGACCGTGAACAAAACGGTCGTAACGGTGGCTATTAAAAAGACACAATAAACGCTTGCATGACCAAATATAATTGGAGATTTTATTACTATTTATTACATATTTTCTCAGTCAAGAGAATAATTACTTTATTTAATAATACAGTATCAGTTATTTTTTAAAAAATGTTCTTTAGCAAGAATCTTAAATAATGCAATACCATTACACTTTAGAAATTCATTATGCATTTAGGTCCGATTTCATGCGGCGAATCCTATGCTGACATTAGGTGCGAGAGAGAAAGTATGATTATATCCTCTCTCTCTCGCGCCTATATGTTAGCATAGTATTCGCCGCATGAAAATGTACCCTAATTAGAACTTATTTCATAAGAATATTCATGTGACCAAAACAGAATTATTACCATTTACAGATTCATAATGCAATGCAATTGAGAGACAATCTTTCAATAGTAATAATTAATACTCAATAATAAATGAAAATCTTGATTTCAATTTGAATTTGTAGGGGAGAACGGAGTAATGCCGGTCACTGGCTAATTCCGGTCACCCTTATTTTCAATAATCTAAACATTTTTAGGTAATAATTCGAATAGTATATTAAACGCAACATAAAATGCAATTAATCTAATGCCCAAACAACCTTCTATTCAGTTTTATTAAGGAATTATACACAATCAAAGTATAGGCCTACATTTCTTATAAGAAATCTGGTCTATAAAATAAGCTTTTATGCATATTATTTGTTGCTTTATGCAGTTATTTTTTGCATCTTTATTAATTTGATCAATCTAAGAATACGAAGTAGTGAAGAAAAAAGAGTATAAACCTATTACATTTTTGTCATTTCAATTTAAATTACTAAGAAGAATAGGGGTAATCCCGGTCACAATGTTATTTATATGACGCTCCCGAAAGTGAGGCTAAGAAAACGTTTCGCTGCGCTTTCAGGTAGGGTAATCTTGCTTAAGTGTTTTTGATTGAACAGTGGTTATGTTATATGTTTCACTATGTAAGTGCGAATAATAATGCGACGGATCATATGAAAGTTCATATAATTGATTTAAAGAAATTTTTCACCTATAAAAGTGACTTTCTAATAGTGATCGGAATTGTACCAAGGCTGACTAGTATTACCCTTTGATGTGGAGTAAATTCGGTCAAAATTCTTTTTTTTATTTCGACTTATAGCTTCGATATCTTACATTTTTATATTAAACCAATAAGAAATATTTATAGTTAATGGTTTGAACTAACATAATAATTATTTAAAGTAAAAAGAAACAATTTGAAAGTGGAAATAACAAGCACGTTTGCTTAGGTGACCGGCAATACCCCATACTCCACTACAATCTTAAAAAATTAATTTCATTTAGAAATAAAAAACAATTATCAATGTTAGATTTTTCAAAAAATTAAAAATGTTTTTGTACAAATAGAGCAAAGCACTTTTACGTTAAAATTTTTTTATTATATTTTCGGAGACCTAACCTAAGATTTTTGAAAAAATGTAATTTTTTTAATTGGTTAGGTCTTTGAAGAAATATAATAAAAAATATTTTAACGAAAAAGTGCTTGGCTCCCTTCGTAATACATGTCAAAAGGAGTCGAATAACCGTCGAAAAAAGTATTTTCGTTCATCATGTCACCTGTAATCTTGTGAAGAACACAGCAACTTTAATAAAATGGTATTGAAAATATTGATTTATTCTGGCGTGTAAGATCCAGATTTTGAGGTTTTACTGCGGTAGAATTGAAGATATTACTTAGTATTGATAGCATAAAATTTTTCAGAATGATTGTTTTTAAATATAAAAAGTCTCCTGAACTAGTAAAAACAATTTTTTTTGGGTTTAATCCAGGCCTGCCCTCTGTTCGTAAAATTTGATTAAGGTAAAAATTGACTGCGTAAAACGAAAAATCGATAATGTCGGTAACTGGTATAAGGTATAGGCTTCCGACCTCTCCTTAAATAATCCAAATTTAAAAAGTTTGTTGTTTACTAACACACAATTGTTTCGGTTTAACGATTCTTTAAAAGAAATTATAAGATTGTTTTAATTTTTTGTTTTAATTTAAAAACGCATTTTTTCCTTACTTTACGTCATATAAAGGAATTATTACAAAATTAAGTAAACTATAAATAAAAATATTTATATTCCAGTCAAAATTGTGACAAGTTCTAAAAAAATAGTAAACTCCCCTGGATATGAGACAATATATTCAGTAGTATCAATGGGTGTACAACTACTTTTGTTAAGTATATGTACATTTGAAAGGAATTGTTTTTTATATAATAAAAATTGAATAGCGCAGTTTCATTTTTAATATTTTTTTTATTTAAATTATCAGTAATCAAGCTTAGGTGCGCCAATCATGCCATCATCGTATCTATCCTAGAAAATACGTATTTGCTTTTTATTTAAGAACATAAGTAAAAAAATCCTATAGGCCAATATAGGCCTTAAGGGGAGGTCGTAGCCAACGCTGATTGGTAGAGAGTCAACCTAACCTCCAAAATATATAGCATAAAAATAAAAATTTGTGGGAATTTATAGTGCAAATACGCGGTTGTCCCCTATTCTTGCCATAATAATAAATGTTAATAAAAATTAAAATCTATATATTTAGGCAAAATTTTATAGAATAATTAAAAATACGGCACGAGGTGAGGGCTAGAAAATGGTAAGATGACCGTCATTTTTACCGTATTTCATTGGTCAATTATAATAATATTCTATGTTAAAAAACTTTTTAGGCTATTTATAACTAAAAAAGCTGTCGTCCGCAATTCTTTACATGATAATAAATCATTATCATCTTCGACTTTAGTGTTAACACGTAAACTTTAAACGTATAACGAAAACTACAACGCGGGGTGAAGGTTACAATGGTAAAATTCACTCCGGCCTCCCCTTAAGGAGGATCGGGGGTTTTCAGAAAATCAGAGAACGTAATGAAGCTCACGCAGATCATTGTTTAGAGAATCAAGAAATTCCCTGCATTTTTTCAATATTTGTTACCGATGTTATATTTAAGATATTCGATTTAGAAGTTTACTCGTTATACATGGGCTCTTATGAAACTCGGCTATTAAAACAGATTGACGTAGGGTGCGATGTGTGTAAAAAAACAGAGAATGAAATAGAAAAACTATGTACGTTATCAATTAACTCATTACGAAACTGTGTGCAAATTTTTAACGCATGTCACCGCATTTAATTCCGAGTATTGAATGAAAACGTAAACAAAAAGTCAAGCTTTTAGGTTGTGCGAGGTGGTGCGCGGGGAGCGGAGCGGCGCGCGGGAAAAAGGGGAGAGACCCTCGTTCCTCACCGCACCCTCTGATACCCCCGAACTTCCTTAACTTGTTAGTTCGGAAACAGATATACACTTGCCATATATCGAATCATGGTGTAACGACAAGGGTGTGCCATTCCGGAGTACTCCCAACGTCCGCCATTTATAGCTCATGTATTTTTAATGAGCTATAAATGGCGGATGCTGAGAGCACTCCGGAGTAGCACACCCTTGTCTTTTCACCATGGATCGAATAGACGTATATTGTAATGATTTGCTATCAACATTAGCGTCGAAGAAGTATTGGTTACAAGCAAAGAATATAATAAAATAGTACATTATGTACCTAGGGTGAAAAGTAGACTAATTTGTTTGTATGTGGTTTGCAGTAAGAATCGAGACGAGCAATTAAGCACAAGCCGAAGGCACATTGTAGAGTTGTAGAGGCACAAGTACGCATTGCGAGCCGAAGACAAGTATTGCTATCACATAAGGACAAAATAATATATTACGCAACTAGGGGCGAAAACGGGTATTTCCAAGCGAGGATGATGATTGAAAATACCCTTATGCCCCAAGTTACGTACCGTATTCTTTATAACAAGTGCATAAAGAAGGCCATTCTTTGTCGTCTACAAAGTGAATTGAGAATAGAGTTTTTTGAGTCGTCCACTTTATTAAGGAAATGGAGCAAAAATAAATAAAGGGTACCGAAAATACTCATTTTCGCCACCGAAAATAAAAGGTAGCTAAAATGAGTACCCTTTATTTGAGGCTCGGAAAACTCTATTTTCGCTGCACTTTATAGGCGCCGAAAATGGTCTTTTTTATTCACGTGTTATAAAAAAGCATTTTCACCCATGGGACACACTGTACCTTTTATAACACATGTCTTGATTTCGCGTTTTCTTCTGCCTCTAAAGCAGACCCAAATGTGGCTGTTTTTCAACTCGGTGTAAAGACACGCCTATTAGACTACAATATCAGGATGTCATAGTGTTTAGGCCCCCCGAAACATGTGGTATCATTCAGATGGTACTACATGTTTACGGGTCCAAGGACATATTTGAAGCGCGGTCGTGATAGCGGGCGAAAAGTAAGAAATTTTCGTCCGTTGAACGAATGGTTTTTGCGCAGAGCGGGCAAAAAGTTTCTTTTTGTAAAAAGCAGGCACAAAACCAGGCCTAAAGTGGCCGTTTTCCGACCAGCGGCTTCACGCCTGCTGCTCGTTTTAGACGACTTGTACTACAAACTCGGTGAAAAAGACCCACTTCTCGCCCTTGGTACACAATGTACTATTTTGTTCGTGAAAAAACGCGAAAATCGTGCATGTATGACAAAAAATTACTTTTATCGTGTTTCAGACGCTCTGAGTGTAACTTGCATGTAAAATAGTTACCTCAATTTTATTTTTAATTAACAAATATTTAAGTGTCGTTAAATTTGTTGAAAATGAGTAATGCGTGGCCTGCTAGATTCATGAGTAAGATCACAGATTATTTTAAATAATAGTACATATAGTAATAGTAGGGGAGAATGGGACTAATTCGTACACGGGGTAAATTTGTACAATGCCCAAGTTTTTGTTCAAGCTTGTTAATCAAGCATAATATTACAGACATAAACCTTTCCTTCGATTTTTTAAATTATTGTTATCATTATAACTTAAAGAAATTGCTACCTAAATTAAATTATACTAATTTTTAAATAAAAAGCCATTCTTACAAAATGTACTGTTTTTCACAGTCTCAAACAATATTCTATTTTTAAAATTCGTTTTGCATGGTAACGGTTAACGAGAAAGGGTAAATGAACTTGCATACTCGCTACAAGTAAGCTAACATGCGATTAAATAGATGACACTACTTGATGACTACACGACATGATTGCATGGAGTAACCTATAACGTACTATACATGTGACCCACACTTCGGTTCCCCGGCGCAGCATATGAATTGTTCTTTTATACAAGTTTTTATTCGTTGTCACAACTACTCCGTTATTACCCCATACTCCATTATACTCCAGACTCCCCTATCAAACCATGAATTAAGTAATGAAAATTTTGAATTTTTTCTAGTTAGAATATTCTTTTATAAAGATTTTAAGCCTTGTTAAACAATAAAAGGTGCCTAATATGGTTTACAATAATTTTCAGAAGATAAACTTGTGTGTGGGACAAATTTTAACAGCAATTACCTAATTTTAGGCATGCATAATTTTTCATAATATTTGTTTATAACGTAGGACCTTTTCCTACATGTATTTTATGATAAAATTCGTTGCTAAGTATATAAAAAATGTTAAAAAGCAGTTAATTTGTGACTCCTCATTTAAAATACACGTAAAAGCGGTAAAAACAACTTTACCCCGGCGAGGTAAAAATGTACGCAAAAGTTTGATTTTGTTCAATTACAAAAAATACATATTTAACTACTAACTGGAGATTCCGGAAAAATCATACACTTAGAAGCATATACATTTTCAATCTGTGTACTGACGAAATTAATTAAAAACGAATAGTCAATTTAAAAAATCATTAATACCTAAGTGTACAAAAATGCCCCACTCTCCCCTATATACTTATTATTACTCGTAGTAGTATAATATTTATTTTTCATGGTCTGTTATACATTTTTGTGAATTGTAAGTTTGTTAGTGAAAACTAATAGATTCCACGATTAAAGAAAAAAGAAAGGAATTTTTTGGAAAGCTAAAGGATAGCATTTTTGCTGAAAACATTAAATGAGAAAGTTTCAGGTTTTATAAACTTGTCCGATTCCGTTATAAAAAATTAAATGCAAAAAGGTGTATTCCTTTATGAGAACACGCAATGTTCACCAGTATCTTAATTCGGAATACAAATATAGAATTACTTTATTATAATTTCTGAAGTTTTTATTACAAAAAGTTTTAATTACGAAAGTCAAATTCATGATTACTATAATAATTGATAAGAATGACCAAAATTCAGAAAAAATGTAGTACTTTTAGTATAATACGGCTTGTATACAATTATGACAAATTTGATTTTTATTGTTCTGAAGTATATTATGAATTAATTATATCAGTATAATACTAGATTCGAATTTTGATCATTTTTTGGGGATTTAAAATTCTGATTGGATGTATGGGAAATAATCGGTTGTTCTATAATAGAGTTCCACTCACGCCAAACCTGGATACATTCCGACAGAGTCGAATATGGAAGTTTAAGCAACTTTTTATTTTTTTTCCCTGTGAGAAATCTATTATATCCTATTTGAACCCTATTGTCAAAATATTTAAAGATCCTATTTGCAAATATGATGAATATGTAATTTTTGTTTTGGTAAATAGGATTTAATAGATTTTCTTTTTCAGATTTCCGGTACCGGATAGTTTTTGGAACAATTTTCGTCCTATATTATACGAACTTATGCGGATTATTTGAATTTCTATAATGTATAAGAATCGCGTTTCATTTTTAACTATAAGTCCATGTATAACCCCAAAATTTTATTGTTAAATGTTGTTTTGATTAGGTAGTAAAATTGTATATAAAATATATATGAAATAATTATATAAAATTATAATAAATATTGCGATACTTCAATCTTGAGTGCCGGCGCTATTATCCGTAAGAGGCCTCTGACCACTGACCAGCACTACTTTACTGAAAAATCTTACATGGGTCAACCATAGGAGATCTAGGATTTATCCTAGTAAAGTCTGGGGCTATAATATACTGCAAGAAAATAATCACATATTATTCCACAATCCACTTGTCTTTTTACACATGGACCATAATTTTTAACTGCATTCTCATGAATGAGCCATCCGCGAAATTCCAAATGGGATTATGAGAAATATTCCGCAAATTCTTAATTCCAGAAAGGTTTCACATACAGTTCCGGAAAGAGTCGAAAAGAAAGCTTAATTAACAGGTTGAGCGCGGCTAATGTATTAGCCATTTTTCCGATTATTTACGAATTTAATTGAATTTTCAAATATTTAATAAAATCTCGGCGTTTCTACCTCTTTGTAAGATTATAAAGAATATAAATATCGTTTGCACAGATAGTTTTATTAATTCTTGTTTTTACAGTGAAACACAATGCAAGACAAAATGCGACAATTTATGTATCCTATATGGTACACGTAGCGCTCAACCTGTTAGGAACTTTCCGTTCTTTTCAGAAATTAGGCGGATGTTGGAACCAATTCTGTCCGAAACTTTTCAGACGTTTTCGGAATCTTCAGGTTTTTAATGTGCTATACATAATATAATTTTTTCTTTACAATAATACATTATATTGCGTCTTAAAAATCTATAAATAAAAAATTTTAAATGTTAAAAAAGAAACAAATAAAGAAAACTATACAATACATACCGTTGCTCAAAAGCCTACCTACCCTCGTGGAAATTTCAAACTGTGAAAAACTATGAGAAACTGTGACAAATGTGTGAAAAAGTGTGTAAAACCATGAAATTTCGTGAAAAACTGTGATATTAGGCTTAAAATTGGAACAAGATTATAAAATAATATAGAATATTTCATCATTTTTGTTACATTTTCTATATAGTTTTTTACAGTTTTTCACAGGTTTTCACAGTTTCTCACATTTTTTCACAATTTTTCACAGTTTTAATTTCCTTTATATAAGAGAATGCAACGGAAAAAAATGTGAGAAAATGTGAAAAACTGTGAAAAGCTATAAAGTGTGAAAAACTGTGAAAACCGGTGAAATAATGTGCATATTTGTTTGTAACAGATGTTCCAAAAGTATGTGTATTTTCATACTTCTTCACACTTTCTCACATTTTCTTCAGAGTTTTTCCCAGTTTTTCACATTTGTCATTTCCACTAGGGTAATAAAAACAATTTCTTTTCAAATAGCAAACACCGGCTCTTATCAGTAAAAACGCTTTTCCTTCCATACTTATTTCCCACCCAGTATAAACACGATACACACCTCGCATAACATCCTATCCTACCACTGTCTCTGCGCACACTCGCCTTCTCGCAAATGTCGTACGAGTGCTGCGGCGACGCTCGCCGCACCGGCGAGACCCTCGGCGCAGCCCTGACCGGCGCCCTCCACCAGTTCCGCGAGCTCCTGCAGGCCACTCACACCCACCAGGAAGCCGATGGCCCCAACTTCTTCGCCTTAGCTGCGCTAGTCGCGGCGCTACTCGCCTGCGGCATCGCTCTCGTAGTCGCGCGTCTCGCCTTAGGCCGCCGCGCTCGAGCTTTTCGAGGTTAGGTTGTACGAACAAGATATATATATATATATATGACACACCACGGACGACCTTGGGAGGCTTCGGCTTCGTGTTAGGCCAGCAGCAGAAGAGAAAATATATAACATGCGTACGGTGAAGGAAGTATAACTATATGGAGTTGCTGTACGGGTAGATGAATTTACTTGTGCTTTTTGTTAATGGTGGACTTGGATAGGGCGAGGATATAATGAAGAGGGGCGCGTACGAGAAGGCCTGCGCCCCGGTGCGCTAGCAGTTTTTTTTGTAAACATTCGAAAGTGTCAATTATTATAAATTAATTAATTATTTAATTAATTAAACGTTGGAGAGTTGGATTATAGTACAGCGGAATGCCAAACTTCGAGAGGATATCTTATGGCTAAAGCTCTTTTGAGTTGAGTTTTATGCGCCGGAACGTCGGAGCATGAGTGCGAGAGAAGAGGAGCTTGCAAGCTGCGGAAACTGCGACGCAGTTCGTCGTCGTCGCCGTCTCGAATCGAGCGAAAAACGTCGATACTTACACCCAGCGGATATTACAACAATATAAAAAAAGCATCGCTCTCAACGAAATTCCACCGAACGAAGAAGCAAAGCCTCGTAAATTCTTAACTATAACATTAAATTCAATACTTTCATTACCCAAACATATGCATACAATTTTCTCTAAACTCAAAATTTCGCCCTATTCGCAAGTATATAAACATAATAATACATAATTGTAGACGTAGCGCGATTAGCAGGCAGCGAATGATTACATGCCGTACAGTGCGTTGCTCAGTGTATATAACGCGAGCGTGTGCGTGTGCGTGTGTGCGTGAGAGCGTCTGGGAGATGCAGACATGCAGATGCGCGTCGGTGGTGGTGTGGCACTGCCGTCAGTCGTAGTGCAGCCGCGCTCCGCGCACTGTTATTGTTGTTGTTGTTTTGACGGCGTGCCTGCCTGCACCGCCGCCGCCGGCTGCAAGACAGACGCGGCCGAGAATATTGCGTCCTCGAGGAGGTGGGTGTTGTCGTATATACCTTTTTTTCTGTAGAAAGCTGCACCGAGCTTTGCGTTTGATTGTATATTGCGTTGCACGCGAATGTGCAATTTTTTTAAGAAGTTTTTTTTTTATTTTGTAAGACGCGAGATGTGTGTGTATGAGCTAGGCTGTGCGCAGCTGCCCCCTGCAGTTTTGAGGTTAATTTTTTGCGTGAGAAGAGAGTGGCGTTTTATTTTTGCGAGCGTCGTTGAATGTTAAGTAGGTGCAGTGTGAATTGGTGTTTATGTAGCGAGACTTTGATTGAGATTTGAGATTCGATATGTTTTGATTTTGGATTTTTTAAGCGCTTTTATGAACAGATATGTTTGTGTAGATGTGGATTGTGTATAAAATAGAAGTGTTTAGGCATATGTGAATGCTTTGTTTACCATTTTGATATGGGCATGCTTTCTTGCGAGTGTTGTATTTTATTTGTTGATTTTTATTAATGGATGTGTAACTGTATTTGCTACCAACGTAATGCCTGAATATTTTTGTAAGCTATGCATTTTGAGATTTTTTGTTTTATTGTTATTTAATGCTTTGTAAATATTTTAATAAAATTGCTCCTTATAAAAATTACATTGCCTGATATTAAAGGAACTGACTTGTTAATTCAACCAAAATTGTTCTCATAAACGAAAAAACTTATAACGAGTGATTAAACCATAATTCAAGTATATTCGAGGTTCAGTATATTTTTTTAAAAATTGAAAATTTATCAAATCCTGCAAGATTTTGATTTTCAACAAAATATTGTTTTAAAAACTGTCTTCAGCCATTTTTAAGGTTATTTCGGAAAAACAATCAATGACCTTTCCAATTCCAGCCGATACTCTGAAAATTAATGTTAAAATTTTGAAAGTATAGGAAAATGGACGTTTTTCAAGAGTTTACAAAAATAGTATTTGTCTTTGGATACACTTTTTATTATATTTATCGCCCTACTGATAATTTTAAAACAATAAGCTTGCTTATCTGAAAGAAAAGCACTTTATAAGATAATTCCACAGTTCCCGGCATAACGACAAAACTTAGGGATTTAGCGAGTTTCCACGAAGTAAAAAATGTATACCTTGGTCATACCACCGTGTAAATATATGTATTGAACGTGTCAATTGACCAGTACAGTATCGTTCACCATCTCATTTGTTTCGATCTTACTGATAGTTTGACCATTAAAACCTTTTTTTCTTAGAAAATGGGAAAAGTGGATTTATCTTCTTATTATATCTTCGGAATTATACACGTACAAATCTAGAAAAACACGTATACGAACTTAATAATTGACTGTAATTTGTTCCCCCTAAAAATTTCCAAATTAAAATCGGAGAAAAAATAAAAAAAGATTCAATATCGAAATTTTTATGAAAGAAATATGTTGCTTAATATACCCTATTATATAGTGCGTCTCATAACTATAGAAACACCAAAAAATTTTATATTTAAATCTGTGTATTATACCTTTTCTTAAAAAACCTGTAACTTTCGAAGCAAAAAACCAAGGATAATTTAAAAAATAGCAAATAAAAGGCAATTTTATTCTCTTTAAGACGTTACCAAAACATTGTGTCTACATTAACTTATGAAAAATTCACGGACGGTTTAAACAAAACTTGAATACTAGATAAAAAATTTACATTGATTTAAATGGGTCTAAAAATTTAAAATGTTTCTATAGTTATGAAACAACGATAACTTCTTTAATGTTGATGCGAAAGAAATATTCTAGTAATGTTTTAAAGAGAATATATTTTCCATTCATTGGCTTTTTGCAAAATTATCATCGGATTTTTGCTTCCAAAGTTACAGGTTCTTTAAAAAAAGGTATAATATACACATTTAAACGTGAAAATTTGTGGTGTTTCTATAGTTATGAGACGCACTGTATTATCACGTTTCTTATATTGTAATATGTACACAACTTATTGTGCATATTTCTATATTTAAGGTCGTCGTTGATATAACAATTATTCGGCTTTTACGGTCGTAAACCTTTCTTCCGTAGCTCTTTTCTTTTATGGGGATATTATTGTACAGAACCCCGAATTTAAAGCCTAATACCGTGATTTTTTAAAGTGAGATGAAAAATTTTAATGTGTTGGAAATCTGCCTGCATATTAAGGTATATATAAAGTACTCCCCCAAATTTTTTAAACCATTTTTATTGATAAAATACACAGTTTTAGATGATTTAGCAGGTCTCCTGCATAAACAGGTCTTGCATTGGCGCACACCCACAGTTCATTCTAGTTATCCAAAATGAAAAAAAAAACAAAAAATTAGTCTTGTCACGATGGTAGCTATGGTCTAAACCACTTTTACCACATAAATAATTTGTTTCGCAAAATGGGGTCACGTTAAATAAAATTGTTCGATTTTTGCATAAAATTTCGATGGTTTTCGGTTTCTGAACATTTTTCTATGCGAGATACAAACTTCTATGAGGTCCAGACAATTGCCAGTGTTACTTTAAACATTCCCAGATAAATACGTACGGCCTAATACTTTTTGAGATATACTTGCACCAGACGAAAAAAATCTTGTTTTGAAAAAAATGCGTTTAAAGTTTATGAAGTTGCGTGTATCCTTGCAAGAAGCGCTACTTGTCACGCCTATACCTCCGAAACTAATGAAAATTAAGCTAAACCCCTTTACAGACGTATTTTCAACACCAAATACTATAACAAAATGCAAATAAAATAGTCGATTTTCTCAAAATGCTACGCTAAATACCTCCTTAAAGCTTCTTTTGACTACTTTTATGTTCTTCTTTGAAGAAATGCCCCCTTAGAATACAAAGTCAAGTAATTGTTATATGAACCATGATTGTTTTTAGGAATTCATTCCCATCATGATAAATCCTCATAAGAGATATTGATATACAAGTAAAGTATTTTTATATCATCCATGATCATTTTTAAGAAATAATTCCCATGTTAAATCCTCATAAGAGATATTGATGTACACGTAAAAGTGTCACAAGGTCTTTGTCACATGTTGGAAACTTTTTTGAATACTGTATAATCCTAAAAGCAAAAAGAATGTAGTTGCAAAAATTATGCTCCACATTTTTTTGAGTAATCTTTTGAAACTATTTTTTGGAAAATTTTGTGTAACTTCCTCATATGAAAAATGAGACAACGCTTATTACCTGGTTACTGAAAGTGTTAAATGTCTCATTAGGTGTTAAGTGTCCAGTTTATATATATGGATAAATATTTTATATTTAACGAAAAAAATTTACTAGCGATATACATGCACCAATTTAATTATTTTTCCTTGTTTTTGTCATTATACTAAGCTAAACATCTATATACATAAAATTAAAAAGAATTAATATAAACAATGAACTGAACAACTTATATGCCCTTTGATCATTTAAATTAAACGCATTCATTGTTTAAATTTTTCAAATAATCGCAATAGCAGATAGAAAACAATTAGGACTTTGCATGAAAAAATCCATTAGGTCCGTAATGTAGAATATAAAAAACTAAAGGACGTATTCAAAGCGCCGTAACTCTTTTAATTTGCATCTATTAAAAAAAGAATAATACGTGTCCTTTATTCTGTTATATTCTACATTACGGATCTAATGGATTTTTTTTATGCAAAATCCCAATTGTTGAATTGTATCATTTGAATAATTAGAATTTACATATTATAATGCCTTTCTTGTCTTGAACTCTAAATATTTCAAATAATTCATAGTTATTCAATGTTTCCATTCATAATTTAAATTCTTAAACAAGATCTAATCAAGAAAAATCAAATTAGTTAAATAACCAAATTCTTACATGCTACTTTTAAAAAAAATTCTATATGATTCATCACGATCTCATACACTTCAATCATTTATTTATGAAAGAGTATAAGCACCGAATCGCGTGGATGCCTTATCTTTATAAAAAGTATTATTACACGCGAGAGAACATTTTGTTCTATAAAAAACCGAGTCGCTCGCGCGTGCCTTTGAAAACGCGCGAATGAATGAAAAGCCGAGTATATGAACTTTGCGGCGGCGCATACAGTCAAAGAACCCGCGCCACGCCGTGAGATCATCGACACGGCACGCAAATATTATTAGCATGCACGCATCTCGTATAATATTTTCCTTCGGCTGATTTTCCAATTGCTTGTGACGCGAATGTAGGCAAGTGAAAATTCTATTCGTAGGTAGCTACACTTGGGAAAATTCGCTATTAACATACTGATGGTAATACACTTAGGCATACTCGCGTTTATGCCACTGCGACTTATTATACAATACTCAGAAAACGAACATCTTGATTTAGGAAGATGGCCTCTTAATAGTACATTATGCATCAAGGGAGTAAAGTGGACAATGTACGCACTGTGTGACGTTGCCGACCGAGCGAAGCGAGGTCGGCATTTCACACAGTGCATGCTTGCCTACTGTACTCCAGAGGTGCGTATACTACTTTTCACCACACCCCCGTAAAGAAATGACTGTACGCATCTCAGCAGGCCGTACAGTACCCCATGCTCTGCCTAGAAGTAAAGTGACTTGTGTACGCGCGACGCGCTGTTTTACCGCTCGAGACGCAGTCGAGAGCGGAAAAAGGCGCATCGCGCATGCGCAAGTCACTTTATTCCCTAGGCAGTCCATGCGGTACTGTACGGCCTGCTGAGAGGGCGTACAGTCAGCACTTTACGCGCAGTGTGGTGAAAAATTATATAATTTTTACATAAATGAAAATGCTTGACTTTCATAAATCAAGACGATTTAAGACAATAATATACCATTATTACATTGGTCCATCAAAACTGTCATCAAACCTTGCAGGTTCAATATTTAATTGATTTATTGGATTCATGTAGAAATCACTATAAATAGGTATATCAGGTTGTTGATGTAAGTATCTTAGTAAAAAGTTACCCACATATTCGGAATTTTGGACAATAATTTAACGGTGATTTCATGTTCATGATTTTACAATAGGTTTTAGGAGGTGTTTTCCGGTATCTATAAAAATGATCTTTAGCTCTCGTAGTATGCTCTAAATCTCATACTCTAAATTTGCGTTATTTTAGTAAAAGGTGGTACCTCTACTTCTTATCTAACTCCACATGCATTTACACTAGAAAGATCACTAAAAAAATATTAAAGAATGTGGAATAAAGTTTTAATTAAAACTTTGCTTTTTATAAAAATATTAATCTGTATCAAAGTTACTGACAATTGAAGATGGTAATTGGAAATGCATGAAAAATCAACGAATTTAAAACAGTTAAATTTCTTCGAATATTCATGTTTTTTAATCATCACTTGTTAATTATTAATTCCGTGACTGTCACAAAAAACGCTTGGTGCCAACAATGATATTTTAGGGAGAAGATCGATATTTGTACCACCATATTGATCAGCTATATTGCATTTTGAAATTCAGTCTTTAAATTCACATTCAGTGACTCCAAAAATAAAAATAAAAAGTATTTATGTCTATCTGAACGAAAATAGACACTTTTTTCTCTGAAAAGCGAGACCAAAATTACACTTTTTACCCGCAAAATTGCTTAACGGGAGAAAAGTTACTTTTTTCCCGCAATTAACTTTTTTCCGTAGGGATAAAAGTGACTTTACTAGAAAATAGTCAAAATTCCTTTATTTCATCAAAAAGTGGCCACAGTTGAGATAGGCATAAAGTACTATATGTAACTCGAGAAAAAAGTCGATTTTTCCCTCGGGTGATAATGCCCTCGCTTCGCTTTCCTCGCTCGAGCAGTAAACTCGTCCGCGGGAAAAATATTCGACTTTTTGCCCTTGTTACATAATGTACTATTTTGTCATACATGCACGATTTTCGCGTTTTTTCGTTCCTCTAAGGCGGGCGTAAGGTAGCTGCTTTCAGATCGGCGGGCGAAATTTTTTTTTGCCCGCTCAAAACAACAAAATTTTGTCAAGCGGGCGAAAAGTGCTTACTTTTCACCCGGCGGGCGAAAGGCGACTACTTTTCGCCTGCTACACAGAAAATAGATATTGGTATATAAAAATGTACGAGCGTGTGTGCGTGCAATCATGCGTGTGTAAAAATTTTTAAAAATATTCAAAATTATAAATAAAATGACAGATATGACAAAAAGTTTGGTATGTACCTAGGGTGAAAAGTCTTTTTTGTCCTCGTGTTATTGCAGTACTCGTCTTTGGCTCGCAATGCGCACTCGGCTTTGGCTTGTGCTTGCTCGTCTCGACTCGTATTACAAACCACACACGGGCAAAAAAAGGCTACTTTTCACTCTAGAATGAGAATCACTTTTGGCCACTTTCTTTTTTTTTCTGCGGATTTTTACGCTATTGTCAGTAAAGAGGTTAATCTACGCTTGATTTGGATTAAAATTTTCTAATACAAAGCAAAGCTCAAATAAAAGCTTTTACCACCTACTGTTATATTCTTTTGAATCATTTTTCTGTATACATGCGGCATATTTTGAGGTACCAGAAAACACTTGCGTATCTATTTCCTTAAAATTTACTTAATTTTCTTAAATACTTCTCTCTGCATACTCGCAACTAAAGAACGAACCTCCTTGCGCACTACAACTACTTATCGCACACTCTTACATATACCACTCTCATCCACTGCAGCGATTAGCCGCAGCGACGCACACACCGAGTGTCGTCGTCCTTTTGGATATATGCATATAACACGAGAGACAGAGAGAGAAAGAGAGAGAGTGAGAGAGAGAAAGAGAGATAGATAGAGAGAGAGAGAAAGAAAGAAAGAGAGAGAAAGAGAGAGAGAGAAAGAGAGAGAGAGAGAGAGAGAAGGAGAGAAAGAGAGATAGCTGTAACTATAACTACCTCGCGTATGCAGCGCCGAGGTTATTTTCGAGTCGCGACGTATAATGCATGTACAGATTCTGCGCGCACTCGCGAGGAAGTTATGCCCGCTATAGCGCACTACGAAGCGAAAAAGAGACGAGACTCGCGGCTATGGCCTTGAAGGCCCCAGGCTCTTTCTCTCTCTCTCTCTCTCGCTCTCTTGTAGTTAGATATGTGTATATGTACTGTACTCGACTAGCCCGTTTAGAGTAGCGAGAAACAAGCCTTACCGCTGCTGCTACTGCTGTTGGTAATGCGTGATGGCTATATGTGTACTTAGCTTAGGTACGTGCGGCTACTATAGGAGGTGGCCGGTGGTCCTTCGAACGTGAGAATGCGCTGGCGAGGGAAGCTGTGTGGATATACGGGGTGCAGTGAGACGGTAATTGTTGTAGGTTTGTGTGGCGCAGAGAGAAATTTATGGAAAAATTACCGTTGAAAGCGTATATAAGGTATAAAAGGTATACCTGTACAGTAATCATGACACGCTGTAGGGACGTTGCCGCAACGTTGCTCTGACAACCAAGCAAAATTTCTCGGAATCGTTGTAAGAACGTGTTGGCGGCGTTGCAGAAACATTTAAATATCTGCTTTGGTTGCAAAAGAGACGTTGTAGAAACGTTTTGGTAACGCGCTTACGACGTTCTACCACGTTGCTAGAGCGTTACTTTGGAAACGTGCTTAAAATATTTCTAAAACGTCTCTGACATCTTCTGAAATTGTCTGAATATATTTTTTACGTTGTAGGTACGTTGTCAGAACGTTGCTACGTAATTAGCAAAGAATAAAAATAAAAATTAAAAATAATAAATTCTAGTCTTGAACAAGAGATATATTAGATCATCATATTTCAAATTACGAAGTACCATCCGGATGGTACAACCAAATAGGACAATTTGCTGTAGCTGTTTCTATTTTTATAAATATTTACCAATAAATTTTGCAAGTTTTTGTGGTAACGTTCTACCGACGTGTTTGCAACGTGGAAGAGTGACATTTTGACAAATTTATCAATTTTCAGAAACGTGTCAGAATCTTTCTAAACATGTTTCAAAAAACACGTTCTAACAATGTATAAGTAGAACGTCGTAGGTACGTTACTTCGGTACGTTGCAAACAAAGCGGACATTTCATCGTTGCGGACGCATTGCAACAACGCTTACGAACAACGTTACTTGGTTTTTAGAGCAACGTTGCGACAACGTTCGCACAACGTGTCGTGATATCTGGTAAACGAGGAACATCCTAACATAACGAAAAAATACCCTGTACTCTTAAAATAAAATTGATATACTTTTCACTTGTTCACATTTAGAGAGTAATGAATGGTAAAATTTAAGGTGATTTAGGAATCATAATTTGTACCGTATAGTATCGGTGTAAATTTTATCGAATAAACTGAAAATTGTATAGATGTAATGATCTTTATTTTTAATAATTATAATAATCTTGATTTACTTATCAAAGTAGCAGAGCGTTTTGTCCTCTATAGTACGTGATATAGACAATTACCATTGCATTTTGGCTCTAATACCAACACCATTTACAAATAAGAAAAAGTAAAAAAATGTAAAGAGAAAAGACAAATTTCATGTAGTAGGTTAAAGAAGCTTAATTAAATACAGCTCATAAACACTAATAAAACATGTCTATATATTTATAAATATAATAATAAGAAAAAAATAACTAAAACGGATTCTCTTAAGAAATTAATCAACGTTCACGCGGTACATGATTGTAGAAACAATTTTTATCAGATTGTCTTGCATATTTCAGGAATTTTTCAAAAACTCATTTTCTTAACAATACAGCAAAATGAATTTGGAAAAAGTTGGTGTTAAAACTTTTTTTACTTCGTACAAAGTTTAAGTGCGTGTATGAATTTTCACTAATTATAATGAAAAATGGTTAAAACTTAAAATAATTAAAATTAAATGTAAGAATGTAATTTATTATGAGCAAATATTATGCACATGTTATTTGAAATAAGAAATTTCAACTATGTTTGACAATCTTTCTTGTAATTAGAGAGACAGTTTAAGCATCTAGTGATATTCTATACACTGTATACAAGAACACATGTAAAATAATCATCCGGTTCGCATTGCGAATCAAAAGTAACTTGAGACGAAACTTGTTTCGCGCTATCTTTCAGCCACGATAAGATGCGTAATGTTTAGTGTCATTCTCCTGCAAGTAGTGCAAGTGTATTATTTCTTGTATCTTACACCTGCTGTGAAATACCAACTATTTAAATAAAATAAACTTCTATTCCTATTAATTATAGAGTCTATATCTTATATAATATTGAAGAATAAAACTTTATGTTTAAATTAAAGAATGAAAAAGGGCTGTAAAATTATATGCAGCAGCCCAGCAGCTGTGCAAAACAATAATGCAAGTATGATTCAACGCTAATAAATGCTCCTGCGAACGATAAATCGACGCTTGTAAAGAGGAAAAAAATTGCAAGAGAGTTCACTTACTTCGCTTTGATACTGCACATTACAGACCTTGGCGCGCAATTCATTTCACTTGCGCTGGACTATCTGTCGTTCTCATCTGAGCGATTGCGCCTATTTTCCGATTCTTGTCTTATTGAATTGCTAGCAATGCAAAGAAAATATACAGAAGCATTAGTAAGAGTTTTTCTCAACTAAATTTCAATATAAAAGAAAATATTTCTACTTTGAATATTTTTATTTTTATTTTTATTTTATTCATTAATCAAAAGTAGCCATTTAAATTAGACTTATTTTTACATTCATCATATCTTTTTTTGCGTTAAAGATTCCTTGCGATTGTCTTGATGAGTAGGGATTTTAAAACAATATTTAGTTTTGACGCTTTATTTATTACAGCGATAACAATGCTTATGCTGTACACTCGACGTTAAAAGTATCTGACCGAATTTGTTTGAATTTTTTGAAATTCTCCAATGAGGTTTGTAAAGACGAACATTCGATCCAATGAAGTTGCATTGCGTCATTTAAAACAAAATAATTTCGACCAGATATTTTTAACTTTGAGTGGGCGTATCAATATATTTTTATTTTGCTTATTTCAGCAAGCAAGCTTTGTCATTTTGTATTACGTTTTTTCTCGTCTTAAGTTTAAATATTAAAAATTTAAATTTAAATTTAAATTTATCACAGACAAGACAACAACTTTTGTATCTATAGCTATTTGTATTATTCATTTTGCGCTGCAGTATTTCGATAGTTTTCTTTATACAAGACATTGATATTTTGTATTTAATCAGTAACATATAAGTGTTGTCCAAAACTCTCATGATCTGATGTAGGTTTCTACGGTTTTTTAAAAATAAAAATAGAAGTAGAAAAAGTTTTATTTTAAAGTAAAAAAATAGTACATTTTAAGATCCTATATACCTGCTATTGTATCCTGACCTTGCAGCTGTACTCAGCAGGTTGGAACTGGTTCGATCGAGTCACAATTCCTATCTTAGTTAACGTACTCGAATCTCGAAGACAATGAGCGTGATAGCACCCCCGATCTCAGGTGCACGATTTTTATTTGATCGACAGTATAATCGTACCTTTCTTTTTTTCGTCTATTCCGGTACATTTTTAACATGTGCTGAAGTGTGTCTAATTAGCGAGAACAAGATATTATTTTCCTTGCAAGATTTTAAAAATTAAGAACGGTGGCTTCAATATTATGGTGGAAAATTTTGTTCAATATACGCTATATATTTAATCCACCATTTTCAATTTTAAAACTCTGACATATAAGACTTGTAATCAGCGACCTTAAAGACGAATTTTTAAGTTTTGAATTATAGGAAACTTATAATTACAATCAATTTATGTCTAATACAAAATTCCGGGGTAAAGTTAAGAAAAAATCGATGTAATTGAAAAAAAATGTCGCGTTACATAAACGTTGTTACACATATAAAACGAGAAACCTTTACAGCTTTTTTTGGTTAGTCGTTACACTTGTTTTATTGTTTAGAAGGATCGTTACTTATAAATGATTACAATTTTTACACAAATTAAACTTATTTTAAAATTATGCGTTAATACAAGTAAATTTTTTATTTCCTACCTTTGCAGTAAATTTATATTATAGATACAGTCGAGATACAAATAAAAAAGCTGTTTCTTTGAGAAAGCAAAAAGATACAGTTTCTTAAAATTTCAATCTAAGTATTAGTTTTTTTTTTAAGGTGATGCTAAATCCTTGTATTACCGGAAAAACGGGGAACCGCTTTTCTTGTTTAATTTTCAGTTTTGACAAAATATCTGTCTGAAGAGTTGTTGTCTTTGACTGGGACAACAACATTTCAGAGACATATTAACTAAAAATTGAAAATTTAATGAAGTAAGTGGGTCTTCGTAATTGTTGGTAGAAGGTGGGTTTAGCATTACCTAAATTATATGTAGTAGATTTAATGACGATCATTTATTGCCCTTGTTGTAACATTCACAACAAAATCTGAAGAATATATATAACTCATAGAACTTCAGTGCTGCGTGAATGTTGGCACGTAGGCAACCTGGTCTTCCGTAGCAAAAGTTTTAGAAGTTTTATCGGTCCAGGAAAGGAATTCATTATAGAAGACAAGGAAAACATTTGTATTTGAAATAAAACTGCAATAAAATTGAAATAAATTCTTGTTCTGTGTAGCTTGTAAAGAATACAAAATAAACATAACAAATTTATATACAATGTACACAAAATTCATTTCAAACAGTGAAATTCTCTAAAATTAAAGCGTGAAAAGGTAACGGCTACTGGATAAAATCATCGGAAATCGTCACACGCGGGCAGCCAGAAAAATCCTTCGAAAGTGAAATTCGCTTGATTTACAAGCAAACAATTGGACCGGAGCGCTAATTACGTCTGTAAGGTCGGGATTGCGACGACGTAACGCTATGCGCGCAGCGCGCCCGCATCCAAAAAAAGCAGAGCAAACTGCTCTCGCGTCTCTGGATATCATAACGAGCTAATTACAATTCGCTGTTAGTCTTGTTCTGCAGTGTGTACACATTGTTAATAAAATTTAATCGGCGCGAAATGAATTTCGTGCGTACGGCAATTATAAAGCTGTCGAGCTTGTGCATGCTATTAAAATTGTATTTCGATAATGATTGAGGATATTATTGATAGTTATAAAGCAAACATTTTTAATAAGTATGCAAAGATACTGTACGTAAGATGTAAGAGTATGCTTAGGATGTTAAATGAGAATATTTGTAAATTTACTTAAGTATTAATTGTTAAACATGTATCAAGTATAATATTATGTAATATTAAACACACACAAGTGCTTTTAAATGTTGATATTATATTTTGATATTTAAGAAAAAACAACTTATGTTTTATTATTCGTAAAATGGCTGAGTTAACAAATTTTACCTAAGAATGTTCTGTTTTTTTATGAATGGTTCATCAGACTTCATTCGAACTAATTTTGAATTAACTCTATGTCTTATGATGTAATGATAACGTACGGTTGTCGTCTGTCTGATTAAATAAGCATATGTTACACAGACTTATACATCTAATAATATGATTATAACTTTGTTTTGATTTATTATGCATAGTTATTAGTCTTTTTTGTTTGGATTTTGAAGCCTGTATGGTGTAAATGAATGAAAATTTTTCTAAAAATATTTATCTGTGTGTAAAAACTTGCTTTTACAGCGTCGGCATCATAAATCAACAAATTTTATGCAGAGCACTAGTTCAACAGCAATTCAATTTATTAATTTTATGAATTCAAATACTTTTTTCATTGACATTTCATAGAACTCGCTAATAAAATTGAAATTAATATATGTACATTTTAAGGATAATCGCGTTTAAAAATAAACATTTTTTACTACAATTGAATCACTCACATTGATATGAAAGTCAATATATTATGAGATAAAGAGTTTTTTGTCGAACTAAAAAATATTTTTTATCGAAATTGCACTATTGTAAAATTGTTTATCATTACACATATATACGCTTATAAATATTTGAATGTAACTTTTCAGGTCTTGATCATTTTCAAATTTTGATATCGGTAAGTCCCCCTGAAATTGTTCAAGGAACAAAATGAGACCTTCAGAATAAAAATCGGATAACAAATAAAAAGGTCTCCACTGTTTTATCAACTGCCTCTAGTTAACGGCAATTAATTTTACAATAGCTGAATTTCGATAAAAAAATGTTGTAGTCACATAAAGTATCCTTTTTCGTAATTTATTCATTTTCATATCATTATGCCTGAATGAATTATAGTAAAAAATCTTAATATTTTAAGGCCAGTTAGCTGATAGAACTTCCTTAATTCCTTCAATTATTCAAAAATTAACCCAATTATGGTTACCACAAATCCATTAGTGTATTTTAGTACATTTTAAGTAACGGCTTAATTTCTTAAAAAATAATTTATGACGAGTAAATGTTTTTTCCCAGTTTTATCTTATACAAATTTTATAGATATAACTCAGAATTAATAACTGCACTTGAAAGTGAATCAGCATCATTAAAAACTGCAAAATACTAACAAAGTTGTTAAGTAATTAATATATATCATCCCCATGCACCTCATATTTTCTCTCGAAAACAAAAAGAAAAGTGTCCTTCGAAACAAGCATGAAAGTCAAGCGATATAGTTTCGTGTTTAAGTTGCGTGCATTCGATTCAGTAGCTCGCTTCAACCGTGGGGGCAACTCCGCGTGAAGATGCTCTCTGCATGAAGAACAAACGTTACTTTGTGCACATACGCGCGCATATAACCCCTTGCGCCGCACTGGACCGAAATGACAAGGATGCCGCTGTTGCTGTTTCTCGCTTTCGCTGTTTTCTTTTTTTTTTCTTTTTTGAAAAAGAAAAGGTGCGCGCGGTTATCTTGCACTCGTAGAATGAGCATCTTTTTGCTTTTGTTATGCTTAGTTTGGCATAGCGTAGATTGCTATTGAATGCAAAAAGTGAATATTGAGTGGCGGTATGGTATTCTTTTGTTGTCGAATGTAATTTCATGAGATCTTTGCGTTTCCAGGTCATGAGTTCTCCCTACCTTCGGCGCAAACAATGGGGTGAGTTTCGACAGTTGTTATTATATGCTTTTTCACATATTATGTTTATTTTTGTATACGTTTTTAGTTTATATATAGCAAAGTATTTTGTTGTATAGTTTTACAATAACATTAAATGTCATGGTAAAAATTGCATTGTATAAAAAGCTGTATAACCGCTTTAAAAGTATATGGGGGATGTAAGTAAAAAGATAATATATTAATTGTTTTTAAGAGAGTTATTTGATAATTAATCCTTTAAGTCACCATGTCTTAGAGTCTATTTTAAAGATCTTTTGTTTTCATCTCATAAAATTATTTTTCATTTTTTTGTTAAATTAAACAATGATATAAATCTAATGTAAAAATAAGCTATATCAGAACTTCTCCTTCATTTAAAAAGGTTAAAGCTTCAAATTGAAAAAATTGTTTGAGTTTCTTAAGGTAGAAATTCCGTCGAAATCAGGGAAATACAAAAAATTATTATATTATCATGAAGTATTGTGAGTAAAATAACTATACAGCCATGATTAGATAACCACTTTTTATGTACGAAAAAAAATAGGATAACCAAAAAATAATAACAAATGAGCATCTATTTAAAGTATGGAAAAATTAAGTACAACCCAACAAACTTTTATATTTAAACTTATAATTTTTGTTGGATACTTTTTAGAATCCTTAGACAATTTTCACGACCTCAACCGTTTTATTTTTGAAAAAATACTTACTTAGTGAAGAACAATGAGCATTTGTTTATAAAATGTGACGTATGATAAAGAGAAATATGATCGAAAGTATTATAGACAAATGCTCATTGTTCTTCATTTATCAAGTATTTTGTTCTCTTAAAATTGAAACAGAGGAGGTCTTGTAAATTGTCTAAGGATTCTAAAGAGCATAAAAAAATCATAAATTTGTTGGCTTGTAAACGAGCGTCGATTTTTTCAAACTCCAGGTACAAGCTCATTTGTTGTTAATTTTTGGTTAATAAATTTTATTTGTGAATAAAAATGTTTTATCTAATCAATGCTGTGTAGTTACTCTGCCCGAAATATATTTTATAACAGAAAAATAATTCATTCTCTATTTCTTTAATTCGATGCTTAAGTCTGTGTTTAAAAACAAATTATCGTGAATCGTTTAGGATTTGTTTTGGTTTGCTAAAAACATAAATTAGAAGCTCAAAAATTACTTCACACTTGCGTCAAAATTCTAATTTAAACATGTGCTTTTGATGTACAACAAAATCAATACTAATTTGTACGAATTAAGAAGCCGTGACTAAAAGAGTAAAAATTATATTGCTTTAGATTGTTATAGTTATATGCAACTACAATTAAAATAAATAGATCAATCGAATGCCTTTTTATACCTACTTATTTTAGCTATCTACATAAACGTCTATACTGTACAAACACGTAACCTACATTCGACTAGAAAACAATCCGATTTAAAAATCAGCGAGAAATGTGTAAGAGCCCTACTCACTTAGTATTCGCGTCGTGTTATCGAGTCCGGATTGAAAACGCAAAATGCACGCTTTCTATACAGAAAGAGATTTCGAATATCGATTTCAATGAATAATTGATATTCCAGTTCCAGATCGCCTCGCCAGTCAGATTGATCTGGCGAGATATGCGCACGCGCGCGCGCGGTTCGAAGAAACTCATGCCAATTTCATCATAATTTTATTATGAAACGTTTATAAAGCTTTTACGTGACTCTCATTATTCGTGTTCGTTCTGTTTGAGTCTTACGAGTCGAAGATAAGGAGAGTATAGGAACCGTTGTGGTGGTATATAAATATGTTTTTGCATAATATATGGTTTTAAAATGAGTTTAATGTAATTCTTGCAGTTTCTTCTTATTTCTTCAATATAGATCGTAGAATATTTAATGCAAAGATAATATTAGTATATTATAGATAAGAAAAATATTTAAAGTTTTTGAGTTATTTTGCAATATTGAAGATTTTTGTAAAATGTAAAAAGCACTTTACTCTCATTTATACAATATAATTATATTGGCTATTAATACTGAAAATGTACAAGTTATTGTAAAGAAATAGCATGCTATAACTAAAGCATTTTTCACCTTGAGCGATCATAATCTATAAATACACAATAATATATATAATACGCTTTACATCTAAAATCATTCACGATACTCTCGATTTCGTCAACGTCTGAAGCAATCTTTACAAAAATAATATAAAAGAATTACAATAATCTGCGTTGCGTGCAATGTTTTCTAAGAAATAATTAATAATTGAAGAAAAGCACACATTACTATGGTTTCTTAAATTACTAATTAAATAGTCACAAATATATCACTAAATTGTCACAAAGATATCACTAACACTGTCGGTGAAAAAATACTCCAGCGCTAGAAGTTACAAAATTGCAAAGCGACATGTTTGCTTTGGCAAAATAGACACTCACCAACTCCTAAAATATATAATTGTAATCACAGAACAATCTCTATTTTACAAGTCACAAATTTACAAAAAGCGCTTCTGCTTGTTGATCCCCGACATATGCATGAGTTTGCAAGGCCGCAATACTATTAACTTCTTCCCCGTCAACTCGAACTCGTCGAAGTCTCGCTCCACGTTGGCCGCGTCCTGCATCTTTTCGAAGTAAACGTGGCAGTAGTGTCTGTCGGTGTTAGGCACAACCTGCAGGTAGCTGATCGCCAGAGGATTGTACTTTTTGAACAGGTGAAGGAGGTAGGCGCCGCCGAAGCTTGGGGGGATGTTGCCGACGACGACCTCCGCGGCGTTGATGACTACCTTTGGCTTTTCGATGAAGGCTAGATTGTTGCTGTTGTTTCGTGTGTGTGGTTTTTCTTCGATGTCGTCGTCGTCGCTGAATCCGTACTTAAGTAACGTTTGCCAGTTGAAGTTGCGCTGGTTGAGGGGTTTCTCCTTAAAAGTAAGGGTACGAAGATTATTTACATTTTTATTGCATCCTGATGGAACAAATCTGCAAGCATTTCTACAAGATTTTCTGCAGAATTTTCATAACTTGTAACTGTTTCTATACTATTTTCTACATATTTTTCTCTAAGATTTTTCCCTGCAGATCTGTCTGCAGAAGCAGAATATATTTCTGCAAACAGATCTGCAGACAAGAAATTTGTAGAAAAATTTGCAAATTCTGAAAATTCTGCAGAAAATCGTGCAAAAGTTCTGCAGGAAATATTTCGGGAATTTCAACTATTTACGCCATAAGGGCAAAGAGATTTTCAAAAAATTCTGAAGATTAGTACTAACAAAATGCTCAAAATTAGATGATTTCCTTTATCCTTCCCTTATCCCTTTAAAAATATTCTATACATTAGAAGTTTTCAGTATTAGTGTTGTTAACACATTCTTCGATAGTTGGTTTTCTCATGATCTTTTCTAAACCTTGAATTTTGCTGAAAATTCGAGCGAATAATCGCTATATTTAGAGTGAATCTTTTTCACTGAAGACAGGAATTGAAGTAAATTAGTGCTTATTCTCTCCTACAAAGGGAAAAAATTTCCCGAAAAAGGTTGTTTATATATCCATTCAAAGAAACTGAATACGTCACTGGTGTTTTTTTATCATCATTTCAATAATATCCTGCAAAACTCTACCTACCCACACAACTCTATCCGATTTGTCCTCGGTCTCCTTGTCCATCGGCGCCAAGCTCTGCAAGCTCTGCGCCCTCTCCTGTCCGAAGTCCTTTTGCTGCTGCTGTTGCTGTATTCCTGGCTGCCTCGACTGATCGTCCGAGGACGTCTCGTCGCTGCTATCCTTCCAGACGTTGCTATTATACGCCTCGTGCTGCCAGACCGGCATCCTCGCTCTTATCAGCCTGCTGTTCAGACTCGACTCGCGCAGCCTCCCGTTGGCATTGTTGTTCGAGTCCAAGGGTTGATTCCGCTGCGTAGTGCCTCCGTGTTTCGGCCTGTGCGAGCTGAGCCTGATGCCGTGCCTGTGCACGTTCTCCGCGGCGTTCTCCGCCTCCTCCCGGGTGGCGTAGCGGACGAAGTGGTGGCCGCGCGGGTAGCCGGGCCTGGTCACGCTGGTCACGCGACCGTACTCCGAGAAGATCTCCTCGATCTGGGCATTGTCGAGGGCGCGGTAGTTCGGGAAGATGATGCAGTAGCCGCGATGGTCCTTCCTGATCAGGTTCTCGATGCTCATGGTTGCTGGGGGGTTATGAGTAGTGTTGGAAACTTTGTTTTCAATGATGTGCTAGGTAGATTGATGTAAAAGTAGGTAGGTGGGGTCGTATTTTTTCTTTTTACGAAAGGTAAACAAAGCAATGATTTTCAAGGCTATAGATGTTTGAGGTTTATCAAGTTTATCGTTTAAGTTCATGGTGTCATGCAAATTTCAACTTACTAGATGTATTTTAGTGTTTGCTTAATTAAAAAACAAAAAATATGATTTTTTCACATAAGGTATCAAAATAGTGAAGCTCGTTACTTACGTTGTACGGAAATGTTATAGAAATTGATTAAGTGTGCAAATTATGGTTCGAATAAGTGAGAAAGGCGAAACTTTAGGAATAATACATTATTCATACAAACATAATAATACAAAAATATTAAAGCTGAAGTGTTTATTTTCCTTGGTCAATTGAATCATAATAACTTTATTAAAAATAATTTAATTAAGGCTTTATTTTTACACTCCATCTAAACATCCAAGAATATATTGTTAATGTTCACTTTTGCATTATTTTACAAATTCAAACTCAACTATAAAAGCCAATGTTTAACTTTGAAAGATTAAAATTTTAGTAGTTCATCTGATGGTATAGAGAATTATTTTCAGAATTACGAAAAGTAAATAAAAGAAAAATAAACATTCAAACGCATGACTCACCTGTACTAAAATCACTCGAGTAAAATTACAATTATGATACAATTTAACGTTGAGAGTAATGATAAAAATTATTTGTGTGTCCTTCTTAATGTTCAAAATGTCGTAATAACACGTTGACTGACTCTCTACACGTCTCGGAAGATACTGCCTACTGTTTCTATGGCAGTATAATTTTTGCTAAAGTTGAACAGAATGAGAATATACAGACGCTGATCGTACGCCCACGTTATATATTTGTTCTGTTCCAAGTATTATTCTAAATATTCGAATTCTGAGTATTTCAATCTTCGAATCGTTTGTCGATGGTTGATTATCATATAAGAATTCATGGAACTCATACTTTATAGTTTTAGTTATACCAAATTCAAATAAATGTTATGTATGTTTTATATTTAAACATCGCAATCACAACAAATATGAGAAAAGCGAATTAATAAATAATTTACAATAATTCTGGTTAAAATTGCGTCCATATTAAACGTAGTTTTTGGATTAACATGTAACGTTTTTATCAGATTAAATTGCAAAAAATCAGGAATGTGTGAAAATATGTGACGATATCTACTATTTATGATTTTTTGAACATTAGTTTAAATGTAAAATAAAAACTTTAAACCTTAATATCTCGAAAACATAAAAACTGGACTTGAATCGTTTTTCCGAGAACCCACAGAATTATACTTGCAGTAATAACAACTACATATTTAATTCAGCAACTTCATAATATTACAGTTGAAATATTCTAAAGTAAACTTAATGCTTCTGATTATTTCCATTTTCAACTAATAATTTTTGTAGCTTCTTATGTTTAGTTATACAAGAAGATAGTTAATAATATTTTTTAGTATATATATAATTACCTAAATTTTCATACTAACTGTTACTAAACATACTTTCCATTTCTATCAGTGTACAAGGCAATGTATACATATACATTGGAGACATCCGCGTATTGCAAACGAGGCTCGAGGCGACATAAATATTATCGCAATATAGCAAAATATACGTAATACATAAATATAAAAGTCCATTCATAGAGAGATAAAAAGAACGGGACTATTTGGGTCTAGACTCAACCGGGTTCGGCTACAGACCCAACAAGACGCAATAAGCTTTGAAATGGTAACATATATCATATATGTACCCAAAAGCAGTAATATTAGTAGGAAAAGAATAATATTTTTACTAAAACTGGCAGTTTTCTAATTTTCTTCATTATCAATACATTTATATAAATATAATTGTAGTTGTAAAAACATCTGCTATAACAGTAGTGTAGTACCACAACGTAAAATTAAGTTTTAATAATAAAGTTTTTGAACAATTAACGTACCAGAGCTTCACGATACGAACAACACACACCTTGTCAAATCCTGTTTGTTCAGGTCGACTTGGGTCTAGTTTAGTCGTCTCAGATCAAGTCTAGACGCTAGACCCAACCAGTCCCATCTCACTTATCTCACTATGAATAGACCCTAATGTGCGAATATACAAGCTGCCCATAGTGTCGGCACGTAGCAGCAGCAGCAGCAGCGAGAGAGACTCTAATAGAGCATAGACTAGCGGCTGCCCTAGTTTCGCGGTGATATATCAAATGGGAAAAATGCGAGTTAGGCGATGAAGACAAATGATCGCGACGACGCGACACGAGGAGCGGAGTGGATGCATATGACGCAGGCGTTAGTACGCGACGTTCGACACTCGTGCTTTTGCTTACTTTCTTTTTTTACGTTTTTTTCTGATTCTCGATTTGTTCGAGATGTGCTGTGATCGATTGGAGTGGCGCTTGAAGTTGATATTCTGATGTAAATCTCGTGCTGTCAGAAGTGTCTTTTGAATTATTTCGAGTGTAATACGGGGGTAGATAATTTTCTTAATCTTAATTGATTAAATTATTAATTGATGCACTCAAATATTCTTATCTTATTGACAATTGTATATTTGTTTAAATCGTGAATTATCGATGAAAATAATAAGTATAATTATAGTTCTACATTAAAAAATCTGATTTGTATAAAATAGCTTATAGTAAATATTCTATTTTTTGTCACTTTATCAGTTCCAGTTCCAGTGTTAAATGTAAGAGACTATACATCACTTCAAATTTCATATGTTAGATCATATTTCTACGTTCGTAGCACACGTGCCAAAATTGGAAAATATATTTTGAAAATTCTCATTTAAATTCCAATTTATAAAGTACGCGGTTCTCTCTTCAAACATAAAAATAGAATATTAATTTTTTCAAATATGATTTTCAGTTAGGAAATCTAGTATTATGTTATCCAATAAAAATGCATGAAACAGTCTTTAATAAAAATAGTTTTTATTTAAGTACGAGTATGAATTAAAATAAGATAAAGAACTTTAACCCAGAATATTGATAATAATTAGAATTAACTTTGGAACTATACAGAGAAAAGGATTCCTTATTTTACAAACAAATTTTATTGCAATATAAATTAAGAAATTTTGTGTCTTAAGTCAAGTCAAGTTATTTTTACTTTTTGAAATACGTAACTGGAATTAATACTACTAAAAGGATTAGTAACACTCATTCGGATATAGCTAAATCTAAGTCAATAAGCCAAAATGTACGTTTATTTCATCGTCACTAAATCTTGTTTGAGAAATTACGCATATAGGGAGGAAAAGTATTGGCTAATCCATTGCACGTGTAAGTTGCCACCCGAGCCTTTTTCCTCCCGTGGTGCGTATACTATGTTTCATCATACCCGGGCCGAAAATGACACATTTCAGTTTCGGAGCTGGGAGGAAATGTGGTACTTTCGGCCAGGATATGGTGAAAAATAAGTTTTTATTCCTCTTATTTGTCGTATATATACATATATATCAATCAATGTTATTCTTATGTCTATCCTTATTCTTTTAGCATGCAAAAGTTCTTTACTCTCCCAACACACATGCAGACATTTATACATACACAGTGTGTTGACAGCTGGGAGTTGGGGGAGAGAGCAGACCCTTACCCGTTTGAAACATTTTAAGAAAAACGTAGTTTTGCCTTCTGAGCAGTTTAGCAGATTTAATTTAAAAAGTTGAGCAGGATTGCTTAGTACAATTTGCCCAATAGAGTCAAGAAAATTTGACTTAACTACTAAAGCAATTTTTACTTAAGTCGATGAACTAGAATAGTTGGACAAGTTCAACGCAAATAAATAAGCAGCGTTTGGTCCAATTTATGTATTTATTTATTTGTTAATTAATATATATTTATTAATGCAAACGATTAAATTAAACTAAAATTTATCGTACATATCTTAAAATAAATACAAGAAAAAATATTTGTTGGTTAGGTTTGAATATATTCAGCATGTAAGCTCGACGTGCCACATGCTAATATAATTTTTTAATTATTTGTTCTCTTTTAAGTATCTAATTCGTATTCAATTATTTCAGGTTAAGGGGTAACACCACTCTAGCGGCCCGAAAAATGCATAATTTGTTCGATTTGTTACAAGAGTAGGATAGAAGGGATCAAATTTCTTTTTAGAGAGTTTACTATACATATATTGAGGTACAAAAATATACTTTTTTTTACATTTAAATACAAAATGGCGGCTATACAGAGAATTTCGTGAGAAGCCTTTTTCTCAAACCTCCAAACGGGAGAAAACTTTTCTCGGAAAGTATGAGACCTGGAACAAAAAACCAAAGAAATTCTTAATCTATATAACGTTAACTTTGGAAGTATGTAGGGATTTTTTTTATTTCAATTTTTGTAGAAATGGTGCACTTCGGAAGAAAAAGTCGATTTTTCTCGAAAAGAAAACGATGTAAATTGATTATAGAAAAAAAATTTTACATTAAAAAGAATTTACATTCAATCGAAAAACGGCTACGTACTTCTTTAGAGAATCTATTTGTGAAGCTACAGTAAAAATTTCAATCCAATTCATGCAAGAGTTTACGAGTAATCTGTTCTCCCAGTTTGAAAAAACCGGTTTCGAGAAAAACGTTGTTTTACGTGCACTTAAATCATCGATATTTGCACCATACATTTGGCCATCCAAATTAATATTTGCCTCCTCCTCTTCCTTTCTCATCGATTTTGAATCTAATCGGGCCGTCTTGGCTGCATCTGTGAGCGGCTGCTCGGAAAACTTGATCCGCCGCTCATCAGTTTCAATGCAGAAATTGAAACAATTTGGTCCTATTGTAAGGCCTAATTTCTGCATAAGCTTCATGATGCTTGACAGGCCATCGTTGTAAATGCCTGCGGCAATATATACTGCAGTGTCAAGAACGTGCTTGCCACTGGAGACTGATTTCGTAGCCATACACCACACGATTGAGTTGAAACTCTCGTTGCTGTTTTGCGTATATCCGCCGAGGTCGATGCACTCTTTCTTCGTTACTGACAAATTTTCATAAAGCTGCGAGTCTACGATACCTTTAAAAGTTTTTGAATCACCGTCCCCGACGTAATTTGTATATTTAAGTCGGTGTAAAGATTCTGAGCACTGGAACATCTCAATAACGGCATCTACTTTCATTTTTTCCGCCGAGCCGTTATGGTTCGATTGGCATTCGTTTTCATGGGTTTCGAGCCATTCCTTGTACTCATCCGTGTCACTTTTCTTTTCCCAAAATTCGCATGCCTTACAATATTTAGATTTTACTAAAATGTCGACCACTTTGCCAGTACATCATCCAATAAGTGATACAAATCCGAAGAGGGACGTGAAGCCGCGTTTGCGCCACGAACCATCGCCAGACACAGTAATACCACTTGTGTTTCCTTATCATCACTTTTTTTCTTCTCTTAGCTGCAATTTTTATACTCTGCTCACAAATCTCCTTTGCATCGACAGCAATCTTCTGCACAACTTTATCGTAAAATGATTGAAAAATTGGCCGCGGGAGCTCCATGAACGCGCAAAATTTTATTATTCCATTCAATTCTATTCCCAGTAGGCGCATAGCAAGAATCATTCTACGATTAATGTCGTATGCTTTTACAATGAATGGTGAAGAAGAGATAGAAATGTTGTCGCAGTTTTGGCATGAAATAACAATTCTGAAACCCAAGCCACGCTTTCCACACTCGGTGAATGTCACATATGACTTGCACTTTTTGCACACAACAGCTTGCGATATAGCGGTAAATACGGTTAAAAAATTCAGAATTCGATAAGCAAAGCCTTCGTCTACTTCAAAGTCATCAGGATCGATGGTAGATAATTTTTGACCCGATGTGTCAACCGCCTCGACGCTTGGCTTCTCCATTTCATAACGGTTACTTGGCCGTCGTTTTGAAATTTTCGGTCTCTTCAAATTGCTCTTTTTCCCCTTCGTCGATTTCTTGCCATCATACACTGGTCTTTCACTACTCATATTGTTTATAAATTTCACACTGTTCACTTACAATCAACGAAATGTGTAATATATAAAAATATAAAAACGAAAAATCAGCAGAAATACAAATCGAAGCGTATGCACGGCGTCGCTTTGCAGCTGTACTAATTAACACATATACACATCGATACAAGCTAATTTCAGTATTAGCACACACTGCAGGATGCCTGAGGAACCTCAAGGACCTTTATCTCTGTAAGTAACAAGGTTTCCTATTATTCCGATAGATGAAATCAATACAAAAGCGATGAATCAGAACGCGCCGCGCACTCTCATTTAGCGCGCTCAGCGAGCGGTCCGAGGCGCTGCCGCAAAATCGATATTTGAACCTTTTAAAAATTATTTGACACTATAGGACCAATTGCATATTATTTTTATGACCCTAAAGTATTATTTAAGCCGAAAAAATCGATTTTTTGAAAATCCTGGAGTGGTGTTACACTTTAATTAAATTTTATTTATAAATAATTATATAAATTACACCACGTTTTGGCCATAAATCGTCGGCCATAAACTGGGGTGTTGACCATAATATACGCCATAAATTGACCACACACCATAAAATTAAACATTATATGGCAAATAGTTGGTCAATCTTTCTACCAGTGTATTGCAACTGTTCATTCGAAGCTTCTACATCTAGAGTACTTGTCCATATTTATGAGCCTGACCATATTTGTGTGCCTTTTCTTAAATGTAATTTGCAGCAATTAAATCATAAATGAATCAGTAGAACTATTTTTAAAACTAAGATAAACTATTAAGTTAGAGTTTACAAGAGTTACATGAAAGTTTAAAATGTTTTTCATAGAGTTATAATTTTTTAAATTTATGAATCATGATCTGGTGGTTTTACTTTGTTTCCTTGTCTAAAATGCTAAGGATTGCTTGACTTTTAAAACTTAATTTAATTATTCGGACGTGATTTATGACAAACAAAATATTTATTGTATCATAAAATAATTCAATTTAATATTAAAAAATGTGAAATGAGCATTTTAGACTCAATTTATTAATTTATTAATGAATCCAGTAATACCGCGAGATTTTCGAAGTTTATCCGTATTTATGCGCCCCCTCGTGATCGACGTAATACTCACTCACTTCTGCTTGTAGAAGGGAGAAGAAGTTTTCGCAAGCTTTATTTTTTCCAACGTTGTTGTTAATGAAATTTGTAGGTATAACTAACAAAATATACATAATATGATAAAAATTATTAAGACATTTTGATTTATTGATTTATACCAGAAACTAATTATATTAGTAATTAGTATTACAAACTAAATAAACATAAAAAACATAAAAAAAACTTATTAACTACGACTAACTAACTACGAATTGAAACTAAAATTCAGTGAGCTAGCTAACTCTTTAACAGTTTATATAATTTTATAAAATCTGTAAAATGTTAAAAAAACATTACTAGTTTATATCACTTAACCCCCCTGCGCAGAGAGCCGAGTATACTCGTCCAATCGGAGTAGTTCCTGTATGCAGGAGGACGAGTATACTCCAAACATTTTTTATCATAACTTTTGAACAAAATAACTATAAGACATCAACGACCCCGCAAATTAAAGCCTAGAATATATGTAATAAGATAGCTGGAGTTTGAAATACGATTTTGAATGTTATTATAAAATTATTATAATCTGAAAAATAAGCAAATTACGTTTTTTTATACTTATTGTATGGAATTGTAAAATCTTTCGTAAATTGCTTAAAATACCTCAAAATAGATTGAAAACCCTTACTCGGGGGTTTTCAAGGTCGCTTATTACGATTCCGCAGTTATAATTTCAAAATTCAAAATGGCTGATCCAATATGGCGGCTGTTAAACTTATTCCCGAGAATTATAAGAATATTTTCTAAAAATATGAACGTAAATAAGCTTTTAACATTATCAATATTATATCTATTATTAAAATTTCAAAATTCAAAATGGCAGATCCAATATGGCCGCTACATACAAAATTCCTGTATATTATTTAATAATATATAAAACAATCGTATAATTAATACGATTGTTTTCAAAGAAAATAACCATACATGGGTTTTCGGGGTCGCTGATTATGAATCTGCTGCAGAATTTCGATATTCGAAATGGCGGATCCAATATGGCCGCCACATACACAATATCCGGACATTACAAGTGTCTTTGAAGAAAATAACCTTACATGGGTTTTCGTGGTCGCTGACTACTTATTTGCAGTCAGAATTTCAGAATTCAAAATGGCGGAATTATTATCTCTGTTATAGAGTGAAATATTATAAATTTACAGCCCTATAACCCAAAAACCTTTATACACATTAAAACATGGGTTTCGTTGAAAAAATCGTAAAACCTCAAAATCTGTTTTGTGACACGTTCGTTTTTTGCTGAGAAAAGTTGCACAAGTCCCAAAAACCCATGTATGGTTATTTTCTTGAAAAAAATCGTAATATACAAGAATTTAGTATTTAGCATGTACAATTTAGTATGTAGCAGCCATATTGGATCCGCCATTTTGAATTTCGTAATTCTGACTGCAGATTCGTAATCAGCGACCCCAAAAACCTTAAAATCATTCCCCTCTAAGTTTTAGACTTGCTTTGAAAAATTACTGCATTTGGAAGGTATTTCTGGCATGATAACTCCTGCGCAGGGAGGTTAAGAATTATAAAACTATTAATTTATAACATTATTAACAATGAGTTGTATCATTGAATAACATTTTTAATCCAAGTCTTTAGTTTGCATTTAGCATATTTTGAATTTCTCAGAATTTTTAGGTTAGTTTTTAATGGTTATTGCTAAGAACCTTCTAGGAATAGCTGTATTTTTATTTCTAGTTTGCTTATTGACTTAACATGGATTTGACTAAGTGTCATGTAATTATAATTTGGAGATTCAAAATCAAATAATCATCTTATATTGAATGGAATTTCTTCGGCAAACTTATTTTTAGTTATAACTTTTAGTATCCTATTTTATAGTCTTTGCAATAGGACTAAGGTAGTGGACCCGGTTCTCGATAGGTACCCAGTTGTCGATAACTCGAAGGAATAATACGATTTTAGATATATTTAGAGCAATTTTTCGGTACGAGAAAATTATTTCTATATTAAGAATATATCACTGAATAAATATTTTGAATTATAAAAACTCAGTTAGCGCTACTTGTTAAATAGAAATTCACACTTCTTGGCACTCTCAGATTTGATGAGTTTCTCGACGTTTTCTTAATCACGACTGTAACAAACAGTAAACTTTAAAGTGACATTTTTGTAATAAATAGAACGTTTTAAAAAACTATAAAGCCAAGATTAGCTTTAAATTCAACAAAATAAGCGTAATCAAAAAGTTAAATTTTGATTTATTTACTTATAACTATTTTAATTCATATATCGACAACTCCGTCTTAATTATGCGTACGTACCCAGTTGTCAATACTCAGATAATATATACAAAATACAAATAAATTTTTCTTTAAATGTTATTTCAATGCTTAAAAGTACTTAAGCACTACTTTTAATTAATAATTATGTAATTATAATAATCAAAATGTGTATGTTATTCAATCAAGTTTTGACATAACCTAGAACCTAACCTGAATAATGGGCTTGTTGGTATATCGAGAACTGGGTCTTTTGCATCTATCGAGAATTGCTCCGACTCGTAAAATGGTTATCGACAACTGCTCCCTCGGATTATTTTTTGGTTTATTGAATTTAGAAGTAAAAATTACGTTAAAATTTCGTCTTTTTCGAGTTATTTGCTAAATAAGTATATTAATTAATAGTTGAAAACAAAAAATTTCTATTTTTTTAAAATTAAAGCATTTTTTATAGCGAAATAAGTTGAGTCTGTTACTAAGCTATCGAGAACAGGGTCAACTACCTTATGAGTTCTACAAACGCCTCGCCAAGCTATAATACCATAACTGATTATACTATGGAATAGTGCATAATGAATCATTATCATTGTATCAGTTTGCATGAATTTAGATAATTTATAGATTATGAATTCTGTGTCAAATACTTAGTTTTGTTCATAATATCTCTGTGTCTATCACATTTATTAATGTCAAATATTTTGAAACTTTATTTATATTTATTAATTATTAATTAAAAACTACCTAATTACAATTATTTATTATAATATTTCAAAATAATATATAAATAAAAAATAATAATAATAAAATTATTTAATTAAGCTTATTTTAAGTTATCTTATACTTAAACAAAAAATAGATTCCATTAATATTAATATTTAGCAGTAATTATAGAACTTATCGGGGGCACAGTTTATTGAGCAGGCACACTAATGGGGGCCCCAGAATTGTGAACACGCGCACTAATACGGGCAGATTGGGCACAGTAATACTTTATAGCCCATTGAAGAAGCACACTAATATGGATTAAAACCTTTTATTTCAAATATATTTGTACGAATGCTTAATATATTCAAATAAAACAAATTCCATCTTAAACACGGAACGTTAGAGTACCTATGTAAACTTCAATAGCAAAGATTAAAGCTATATACGTTCAGCAATCAATTATTAAATGCAAAAAATTGCTTCATGGCACACTAATACGGATAAGTACCCTATTGGTACAATCTTGCAGACACTGCAAAAGTATTAGTTCTTAAAAAATGGTAAAAAATAAAGTACATCACAAAAGATTCCATAAGTAACGCCCATTCTTCCTACACACCTTAAAATGAAACTGGCACTGCGGCCTACCTGCACTCCGTCCCGAAAACATTGTACACCCCACGTCCCTACCTACCCATTGAAAAATTGACTTACACAGAGTTATTAATTACCGCCAAGTTGGTCGATGACCTACTTCAAACGTCTGCAAAACTCATTACCGTCAACCGACGCGCTTCTTCTTCACTTATTGCACCCCGCGCATATATACTTACGCACATAACCCTCTCCGCAACAATGTCACAGAGGAACAACAGCGTTGCACGGCTAATCCTGCGCTCTTTTTTTCTCTTTGCTGCGCCGCGCGCACAACAGGTTCCGCCGCTGCCGCCCTTCTTTATTTTTTTTTCGTTCACGTGCGAATTGCGCAGACGAGCGCGAGACAAAATAACCGGGGGAGGGGGGTCTGCGAGTGCAATGGCAAAGCAGACGCGCGATGCGTGTGAACGAAGCTACAGCGCGGCCGTAAAGAGAGTTTATCGTCTTAGCGCCCCCCAGGGACATTTAAAAATCCAAGGTTGCGCCCGCAGCCCTGAATTCGCGTCCCTTGTTTGGGGATTGTTCTTTGAGTGCGTGTATTATGAGTGTAGTCGGTTTTTTGTAAACCTGATTTTTGAGCATTGGTGTGTTTAGAGAGTTTTGGGGAAGGTTTCTTTTCATGAGTTTTGCATTCTGTAATTTTTTCCGCGATGTTGATATTAAGTTTATGGTTGTATAATAAATCTATGTATAGAGTTTTTTAAAATGTCAATTTTTCAAATTAATTTTAATAATATGTTAAGTAATATTAGTTCTTGCAATTATTGGAAATCATCATTTTCTGTCGTTATTCGTATTGAACGTATTTCAAATTCTTTAATATAATTGGCTATAAGAAAGTGGGTAAGATTGTAATCCGATTTTCCTTTAAATTTGATATTACAATTTTATCCAGTTATGTACTAATTTCAAAAAGTACGAACAAAAATACGAAGCAATTTCCGTTAAGTGTACGTGAATTAAACATTACATTACTTTTTACTACTTTAAACTACACATTAGTGGAAATAGTCATGAAATACATTTAAAAGCAAGTATTGCAAATAAATGCGAAATTAAAATATTTTGAAGTATCTGAAACTGTCTGTATGAGTTATTATTCCTTTATAAAGTATATAACACAGGAGAAAGTATGTAGCAGTATTTACACAACAATCAGCGGCTACACTATTGCGATATAAATTTTAAAAGAAAAAGACCTTGGTTTTACATTGTCAGGGTGATTCTCATCACATTCTTTTCACAAAAACTGAAACAAGCTCATCTCGTTCTTCAAAGAAGAAGCTGCTTTGCATGTAGTCTTGGGCGTCTGTGGTCTGCCGCACCTGTTAAAATTCAAGCTGCGTAAAGGCTCGTCCGAGCCCAGACGCTTTCTCGTTAAAAATCACAGGAAATGAAGAGTAAAGTTATTTTGATGGGAACTCAAATTCATTTTTACAGGAATGAGTTTTATGCATTCAAAATTAAGTCTGGAATATAATATGATATAATATTATGAAGTAAACGTTAAAAATTATTATATTTTCTTCAATATACGACACTTAGGGCAATTATCATACTCACTCTATACATATACATATACCTCTATGAGAATTGAATTTTCAATTTAATACGTATATGGTTTATTGTTTTTAAAATTTAACAAAGTTTACAATAAAAAGTTATTATTATATTCATCGTTATTAAGATTTTGTTCGAGTAAATGCTTGTAATTTAAAGTTGCGTCAATTTCGACATGTGTCACATGTGTTAGGCATTTGTTTTCTCAGTGTATTTTCTTACGAAAAACGGGAATCGATCCACTCGGGTGTTCCGGGGTTCGTTGGCTCGAGAAATTAATGGGTTCGAACGCATTCTTATTCGAGAATTGACCTCGACAATTTTAGTTCTTTGTTCGTACTTCAACACGATTTTCACGATAAGTCTATGTAGCCCATACTTTTACTTAGTTTTTAACACGCTATTTGTCGGAAGTCTATAGTCGTACATCAATCGTATAATCACGTTGTAGATAATATGCAAATAATTTTAGGTAAATATAACTCCGATAGAAGTGAGACGGTTTTTCAGGTCAGTTTCTGAGTATAGCTGTTTCAAAAGATATTTTGCTAGCAATTAATATTCTTTTGCTAATAAAATACAATACAAATACGAGAATTGTTTATTAAATATAATATTTGCATTAATTTCCCAAGCGTATGAGAGGTAACTTTCATGAAACTGGCTTGCTCGTATTTTATATGGGTGTACATACTATCTGAGCAATAAATCGTATAATATCATATCACCCACCCTCCATGACAAGATTATAACAACACAAAATGTTTTCAGCTTAATTTTGGTAAATAGAATAGCTTATACAAAGATAAAAGACATCATTGACAAGTTCAGTGCTGATAATGTATAATGTATCTGTATAAGAGTTTGCTATATACTTGTGCTGAAGCTAATAATTGAATCTGAACATTTTTGTTTCATAGTTATTGTAAATACAGTTTTTAAAAACTATTTTTGTTCTTGGGATCATAGAGAACGTAAACTAGTATTTAATTTACTAGTCAAAAGAATTATATTCATGTTTCATTGCACAATAGTACTTCGTAAAAAAAACTTCATGAGCCATACTTATACGTATCAATTGTTATTAATAATCTTTAAGGTCGACAGAGTTCTGTGTTTAATTTTAGACAATTTTAAACTGCAATAAATTAATATGCTATGAAATATATTAACTTTTGTACAGATAATGCATAAAAAAGGAAAAGTGATGTCACATAATAATTTTTTGACAGTTTCAGGTTTCAAGTACACGATGTTATTTCTACTTGAATGAAAATAGTACAGCTTTGCGAAAATCACTTATTGATTATACAATTCCAGCCCTATAACTGCTAATGTATTGTGTTTTTATTTTGCTCAATGTCTTTTATGCGCATATTATTATTTTGTAACAAAATTGATTAGACTCTGATTAGAAAAATTGTTTTATATTTTATACCAGGGTAGCTAACTTCAGGATTTCAAAATTAGAATTTTAAGTTTAATGTAGAGGAAAGTCGTATAGTATGAAGAATCCATAGCTAGAGTCTCATGCTCCAATCTTTGGAGAGTGACGCTCCCAGTCCGTCGCTCTAACAGTTCAATACATCTTTGAAGTCTTACGTTACCTACTTGAAAGTGTGGAGGTGCAATTTTGGAAATATTACAGTACAGTGATACCTCCCCTATTTTAGCTTTAACTATTTTGCTGCTTTTCCCTCACCTACTTTAACTCATTGGCAGTCTTTTTTTCCAAAAATTATATTTCTAAATGTTTTGCATATGTTATTTTGCACATTTTGATTTGTATCTAACCTAATTTGGTCTATCTATACATTTTATTGTACATATGCTAATTTAATAAAAAAAATTACTAAAAACTGATCAAGTTAAAACAGATAAGGGATTTTGGTTTTAAGCTGCTAAAATAGGTGATGTATTACTGTACTGGTAATAATTGAAGTTGTATACTACCATTCTAAATAAATTCAGGAATCTCCCACTTCAAAATGTTTTACGGTGCAGTACCTGTAGTCCTATCAAATGGCTCTAGAATCTGAAATAAAACTAATAACATTAGTATTGCTGAGATTCGCAATGCTAAAAATAAGATTTATGTAT
The DNA here is from genome assembly GCA_949152435.1 of Gastracanthus pulcherrimus. Classification (NCBI taxonomy): domain Eukaryota; kingdom Metazoa; phylum Arthropoda; class Insecta; order Hymenoptera; family Pteromalidae; genus Gastracanthus; species Gastracanthus pulcherrimus. The sequence continues at coordinate 87,936,348 of OX424572.1, forward strand.
ATTACTATCAAAATTAACAAAATACGCTGTATCTGTAGAATGGCCCATTTGATAAATCTGCGGGTATTGGACTTTATTTTTAGGTACCAAGAAACGATTCCCAAAGTTCCATTAAAATTCGTGACCTGGACTCCGGCTCTCCTTGTTATTTTAAAAATTAAAATTCTCTTTTAAAAATGCTTTGAAATTTATTTATTTTCCTATTTTTGCTCATCAATCAATAATCATGTCAATATCTCGATCACTATACTTTAAGGCACTAATAGTGTATTTATAAAGTATATTTGCACTTAAAATGGTAATGTTGTATAATCAAAATTTCCTACGTCGAATCATGCATAAGCAATCTTCAAAAAACGTAAGAACCACACCGCATTCAGAACGAATCTCAGCGTTAACGTGCTCAGGTCGAATCCAAGATCCAATTTATACAGCTTTAACAGTCGGGAACAAGCTCGCAGCACCTCGAAGACATGCATTTCTACACGAATATATGGGTGATTCCACTGCAACTGGCCCATGTGCCTCTAAGCATCTGGGACGCTTATGTATTATTCGTAAAAAAAACTTGACAGACCTGACAGACCGTGATGCTTTTGTATTGTAACTTTTTTTCAAAAGTCTGGCAAGTTCTCTGTAGTCACACTTTTGCGAGACTCTCTGAACTAGATTTTTGCCAGACTTGTGCCATCCTTTTTTTACACGGGTTATCATAAAAACAAGGTGCATACTTTTTATCCAGCAATTTGCGATAAAAAATTGGTGAGATAATATAATTTATGTTAAAAAGCACAGTAATTTGCTACAAAGTGTTACGTAAGGGTGGATTTTCAAACAATACATTACGACTTATTAAATGTACTCGGAAAAGGTTCAGAGAATTCAAAATATCCGATTTCGCGAGTGCAAACAGCCTTAATTTCAGTGTACAGCAGTACATGTCAGTTTTGTAATACTTCCCTATCCACTATATATTATTACTAGATGTTTTACTGCAAGTAATAGTAATAATAGTAAATAAGAAAAACTTTCATCAGGTTAAATTTGAAGGAAAAGCTGATTTCAGTATTCTGGATGTATCATCAGGATTACCCATATTACTGATGACGTCACAAGTGAACATACCTAATGTGCTCACTATTTCCCCATCATTTTCTCTCGAAGCGGGCCTCAGTTAGCTTCGAAAGCTCTTATACCGAAAAAAGCGTTTAAAATAGAATAAGTGTCCTAATACTAGTCCCTTACTTTCAATGCATGAATTTCATAGCATATCGACAAGGAATATTTTCATACATTACACTTTCAGCCACATGGGCGTAAAAATAATCCCGATTCCCACCAAGTCCCACCAATCGCAGCGGAATCGCTCGTGTACCTATATACACGCGCACGCTCGCCCGTACAAGCACCCCATATTATACGAAAATGGTCCGCGCCGCGGAAATAGACGACCTCGGGCAGCAGCAGCAGCAGCAGCAGCAGCAGCTCGCATGCTGTCGTGTCTTCCTGCGCTGCTGCTGCTGCTCGGCGCGCTCGCCCCCCGAACACACACACACACACACACACACACACACATGCGTGAAAACGCGGGGATGGATGCAGTTGTGTGGCCCGGATAAAGGTCAGTGGCCGACCTAGCCCTCAGCGGCGGCGCGACTCGTCTCTATACCTCTCTCTCTGTCTTTTTCTAGTGGCTAGAGAGAGAGGGGGGGATAGGTGAGCGAGGCGAACGCCTCCGCATAGCTGGCAGCGTGCGCGCGGGGGAAAAGCTGCTGCTGATGCTGCTAGCTAGCCCCGGAAACGCGTGGCTGCTCGTGTTTCTTTGAACGATTTTTCTCTGGTGCGTGATACTTCTTTGGGCGGGTACGGGTGATTTTTGGGAAACTGTCGAATTTCGTGATTTTGTTTATCTATAGGTATATATGAGATAGAAATTAGATGACTGTTTAGATGGTTTGTTATGTAGAGTGACCATTGAACATTTATCATACAAGTTGTAGACTGTGATGCGGTCTACATGTCACCTCTCTGGCATGTTGTTTGTTGAAAAGCTGTGCTTCTATTGCATATTCATAGTTTAAAGATACATGTTTATGTCAATATCACAGTTTTCATCTATACAAATATATAGCATCTGACGAATTATCTACAAATTGAAAGTCCAATATTTACTTTTTGTAACACATGCACGATATTCGAGCTTTTTCGTGCATTTCAAGCGTACAAAAAGTGGCCGTTTACCGACTGGCGACAAAAATGTTCTTTTCCGCCCGTCCATGTTTTTTTTTTTTTTTTTTTTTAACGTCGCCATGTTTGTGCTCCCATGTGGTGCTAATCGACGACGGGGGTCTGCGGTGTGTTTGTAAACAAAGCACATGTAATTTTTACAGAGGTGCTTGTATCAATCGGCAGAGACTAGGATTCGAACCCGGGTCACCGGCGTGGGAATCCGACACTCTACCGACTGAGCCGCCGCAGGCCCCGCCCGTCCATGTTACAATGTACGGTCAAAACTTTTAATTATTAAATTAAAATTAATTATATTATCTTATCTTTCATTTACCTGAAAAACTTTAATATACGATAATAATTATTTCATATGTGTATGTATGTATATCATTTCTGAATAGAACAGGACGACAGTTGCACCGTGTCGAAAAACGGCCGCATCTGGTTCCGTTTAATAGACACGTAAAACCACAAAAATCAATACGTGTGTCACAAGAAATACAGTGTGCACCATGGGCGAGAGGCTTTTTCCGCCCATTTGTGTTTGGTTAAAGCCTATTTATCGCCCTCGGTACACAATATTCTGTTTTATTTTAAAGAGCGATTTTAAATGTGTGTTTTAATTTTGCAGAATAGATAATTGTCCACTGTTAATTAAATAGCGACTTACGGTTACTTGTAGATAATTAGAGTTTCAGCTCATGGTCCTACCTTTTATACTTAATTACGAGATAAATTTAAAATTAGAATGGGCCATCAATGTATCATTTTCGACATTTTTTAATACAGATCATTTATAAAAAAAGAGGAATGTACACTTAATTCGGTCACTTTCGTGGCACTGAAATCTCGTCTCGTTTAAGAGTTTCCTGCAAAATCAGACGTTGTGAGTTTGTTCTGTTTCGAGTTTATTTTTATTTTATTGTTTGTGAATATTGGATATCGTGTTAAATACCTTTTTTGTATAACAAACATCATATTTATGTTCTACATAATTAACGCAAATATTGCATGAGAATAATGATGCACATCACACTATCTTTTATGGAGTTTTTCTTTATTAAATATTTTTACTATATGATTTGTACACAGGTATTGCTATAATATAAGGAGAACAAGCTTGCGTACATCAATTTCTTCTTTTTTAACCTACATTGTCAACATTTTATTCACATACATGGAGAAATGGTAGAATGTGGTGCAGTGTGTAATGTGGTGTAGCTCTATTTTAGATTATTGTTTGCTTGGTTTCATATCATATTATATATAAGTTTTGTGCTCTTGATAAAGCTATTTATGAATGAAGTAAATAATTATTTACGTACATCTTGGTATTAACCATTATTGATTTCTACGTATATTTTTACAAATAGTTCACATAGGTATATTTGATATAATATTATAATAATAGATGACCTAAAAGATTTGACAAAATATAATCATAACAACTGTCTCGAAACACTTAGAAAATCTTCAAGAAAGTATTCCCTTAATTTTGTTTATCATTCTGATTCCTTACATTTATAAACATATTTTTATATTTTCACATGTATACTAGTTGGAATTTTATTACGTAAATTAAATGTAAGTGAGAAAAAATGTCATTACTTTTATCGAGTTAATTTTTACTCTATTTGAGTAAATTATCAACTTAATTCCAAGTGAATCTTTTCTTCAATTAAAAAAGTGTAAATGCTCTCTTTCTTGAGTAAGTAAAAATTGACTCAATTAGTTATTATTCGCTTGATAAAATTATTTTATTATTATTATGAACTCTGTGTTCACCACGATATCTTATTCAGATATATAAGCTCGATGAATACTAAATAGGAAAAAAGTTAACGCCTCTGCGCGTACGCCCTTGCTTTTAATAAACGAATCAATATTCCTCACTAAAAAATTGTAGATTGACATCCTTTGTGAGTAGTTACCGCGGAAGCAAGCTGAATGCATTATTTTCATGTGACCCTTAAAAAATAATCATTGAAATGTTGTATTCAGTCCAAGTGTCATATGCTCGGTGTAGTTAGATACACTGTACGTAAATAAAAAACTTTTATTTTCACGATTTGTTAGCTGCACTAATTATAGCTCACTTCCGCGGTAATTACTCACAAAAAGATGTCATGTGATTTTGCTTTTTATGTTGATAATTTCTTTAGTGCGAAGTATTGATTCGTTTATATCTAAACCAAGGGCACAAAGGCACTGACCTTTTCTCCTGTTAACTTTATTCAAAGAGCCAACATATATCTAATCTAACACGTCGCTCCCTAATGAGTAATTTATGTACGTACGTAAAGTAACTTGCAAGATTTATGAGAGTTTAGAAACATATTTTTAAAATATTTTACAGCATTGTAATTAGTAATTTAGAAAATATATTATACAAATATTTGTGCCATTCTTTTTTGTATATTATTTATAATATAACAATATAACAAAATTATTGTATAATATAACATTAGTAATAATATGTAAAATATATATCATAAAAATGTTTTTAAATAAATATTTGAAGCAACAAATTTATTATATATATTGTTTAGTACAATTCAACAAGAAATTTTTCATTCTTCATTACTCTGCATATATTTAATTAAAAAAAATATTCGTAATATTAACTATAAAAGTGATTTAATCAATCATTACTCTATAAAACTAGGTTGTTTACGAATTATGTCATATAATATCTAACAAATACTAATTTTCATTCTATCTAAAAATAGGGACGTGCCCGATCAATATTACATTTGCGTTATGAAAGATTACGAAAATATTGTTGTTTATTTAATTTATATACTGCCATTGTCGCCCTTTTAGCTTTTATTGCATTACACATATTATTTACTGCAATATCTTTTGTACAATCACTACATATAAGATATCTTTAAGGTATTGAATGCGTAAAATCCTATCTTATTTATTCAAGAAAAATTTAATTATATTTTCGGAACTTGCGGACAATAAAAATTACACTCAATATATTTGTTAAAGAAAACTACTAAAAATCTTTCAAACGAAGCAGAAAAAGTCATAAAATACTAAAACTTTTCTTCCATCTACGCACTTCAGGTTTACATCGAGTGTGCCACCCGCGCTCTATTGATTTTCTTAACCTTCCCAGCGCTATTGCTCGTTCCTTCCCTCCATCTCTTTCTCTATCTCTCTCTTTCTCTCTCTCTCTTTCTTTCTTCGTCCGGATGCTGTCTATTCGGCCGCCGCTATCCTTCCACTGTTTTCTTCCCTTACACATACCTTTTGAGCTTCCGCCCCTATATCGCAGCTTTACTGTCTCTCTTTATTTTGGACTCTTTACCTTAGCTCGGCAGCTCTTTACCTCGTGCCAGGCTTATTTCTTTTGCTGCGTTTTGTTTATTTAGAGCCGCTGCAGCATCCGCATGTGGATATGCGAGCTCGGAGGAAAGAAGAAATAGCCGCGCTGCGATCTACGTGGGATCTGGATGTAGCGTATTATATAAGTTTGTAGGGTTGCGGTGTGTACTGTAGCTGAAAGTATGCTGAAGAAAGAGTGTTTTTTTAAGCTACTGCAAAGTGCATAGCTGTAAGTTTAACTTTATAAATTTACTTTTTACGATTAAATAATCTTTGATCGGAGGGAATTTATCAGAATCATTTAACACGTGAGATTAATAGAATAAGTATAATAAAAACTCAATAAAAATCACAGTTACATCTTTGCGTAATATGTTTTCTTGCCGAAAATTTTGCAAAATGTTTTCTTGCCTAAAATATCGCTCATTTTCTCTGTATAATAATTTATAGTAGCTTGCTTACATTATATTTTGTTAAGAAGAAAAATGTTACATGCACAATAATACTTACTCTTGTTGAAAAAATACGAAAAACATATTTCTATAAAATGCAGTTCTAGTTTTTTAATAAGTTTAGTTGCTGTGTCAATTATCAATAAATAAAAAAGTACCCTCTTGCCCAGTATAGACTATGAGTAATTTGCATGATGTGGTCTCCCAAATACCATCTAATTCACAGCATAACGGTAAAATATAAAAAATGGCAAGAAAAAGAAATTAAATTAATAAAACATTGATTTTCTTGAAAATTAACAGCGGTAAACGATTCATTGAAAACAATTACTGATAGGATTAATTGTTACTTGTTACAAAACTATTATATCTTTTACTTACAATGTAAAATAACGACAATCATGCATCTCTTGACATCATACATATTTTTCTATTTTATAATGCATAAAGTATGAGTCACTTTAAAATATAAATATATAAAAATTTTTAAAGCACGAATGGCTGAATACATTTTATAAAGATCATAGTTGACCACTTAACCATAGAGAAGATTGCAATGAAGTTCACGAAAAATGTGTGATTATATCAGAAGATAATAAAATAATAAAATCGTAGACTTATGTGTATACTTATAATTCTAGGAGAATTAAGAACATTTTTGTTGTCTCCTTTAAGTTCGAAGTTTGTTCTTGTAACATAAGAACGATATTTTTTATTTAATATTCTATTTATAAGTCAAATGAGCATGGGTACAAAGAATAGCAATTAAAATGAACTATTCAGAAATATCTTTCTCAGGGGTACCGTACATATACTCAGGGGTAACAACCACACGCATTCATATGTTATCCAGGTGGAAATAAATGGTGTGCCAGTCCGTGCCTATTTGTGCTAGTTTGTGTCAGTCAACTATGCCAAAACTATGTAATTTCGGTATTTTGGCACAAATAGACTAACACAGATTGGCAAAGATGGGCACAGACTAACACAGGTAGGTACATACTTGCACAGGTAGGTACAACCTGACACGGGCAGGCTCAGACTGGTGCAGGTAAGCATACCCTGGCACAGGTAGGCACAGACTGGCACAGATAGGCCCAACAATTTTTACTTATTTTTTGGCACAGATAGGAACGGATAGACACAGACTGGCACAGATAGGCACAGAATGGCATCAATAGGCACAGACTGGCAGAGATAGGCACAGACTGGTCCAGATAGCTATAGACTGACACAAACTGACAAAGATAGGCACAGACTGGTATAGACTGACACATATAGGCACAGACTAGCACATACTGACATAGACAGGCACATACTGGCATAGACTGACACAGATAGGCACAGATAGGCACAGACTGGCAAAGACTGGCACCTACTGACACAGACTGGCGCAGATAAGTACACAATTGAAAAAAATACATGTCCACCTGGGTAAAAATCACACCGACGGGAACAGCTGATCGCGTAGCAGACGCGACTGGTTGAAGCGAACACCGACGAGTAGTCCCACACATACACACACGGCACATACTCCATCGCACGCTGTACGCGCGACTCTTTCTTTCGCTTGCTCTTTCTCTCTGGCCTCTCGAGGATGATGAGCATACAGACACGCGAAACCCGGCGTCTCTCCAGATGCACGCTGACGCGGGAGGAGAGAGGATTCGCAGCAGCAGCGGCAGCTTCCTCGAGGCACACCATACCGGCTGAAGCCACGAGAGAGAGAGAGAGAGAGAGAGAGAGAGAGAGAGAGAGAGAGAGAGAGAGAGAGAGAGAGAGAGAAAGAGAGAGAGAGAAAGAGAGAGAGAGAGAGAGAGAGATTTGATTTTTAATTTTTTCTTTATTCTTTATTCCACCTTGGGGTGGAACCTCGTCTGGTGCTCAGTAAAATACAATACATGGGTAATAGATTGCATTTGACAGTGTAATTTTAGTTCAATTTCAAATAATTGTTATACAAACTAGATTTGTAGAATAATGACATATTATACATAATACAGAAATGAATTTGTAGAATTACATTTTATATTTTATATTTTATATGGTTACGGTACAATAATCAAAACAGGAATCGAGTGAGTACCGTAATAGTAAAGTAACTAATGAATTACTAAATTTTAAGTACTTAACTAAAACAGAAAACAGATAACTAAAACAGAAAACAGATAACTAAAACAGAAAACAGATAACTAAAACAGTGACTCTCGCGTGAGTTGGTTATTAGACATTCACAGAATATACTAAAATTTAGATTATACTAAAATTCTCTCGTTGCGCACACGATCCTTCCAATCAGACACGTCGCAGGCAAAGAGCGTTTTTCGGAGATATGTTTTGAAGGTCATAATCGGCGTCGAAGAGAAGTCTATAACAGACATGGAGTTAAGCAGGGTGGAGGCTTGGATTGTAAAAGATTGCTTGAGCGCTTCGGTGCGGGAGGCGGGGTAGACTAGCACCTTTGGAGGGTTTCGCTCTGAGCGGCGCAGAACTACATCTACATTTAGTCGAGTGAACCTAGCAGCGAGGTAGTTGGGGTTCTCGAAGGCGATCACCGAGTAGGCAAGAGCGCCGCAGTGGTATTATCTTCGTCTCCGAGCGGAGAGCCAGCCTAATTCGAGTCTGTATAGGGTGACATGTGCTCGGCGGGGAATGTTGCTCATAATAATGCGGATACATGCGTTCTGCACGCGTTGAAGTTTTAAGCACCGTGTGTCATCTAAATCACTATAGACGACACACACGTAATCGAATTGGAAAATAATTAGGGTTTCAACTAGATGCTTTTTAATTTCTTTCGAGAGAGCACGCTGGTAGAATTTTAGTGCATATAGAGCTCCGTATGCCTTCTTAGCGACATGCTTTGCATGGAGTTGCCAATCGAGTGCAAGGGTTAGCCAGGCGCCCAAATTACTTGCCTCAAGGACATAGGAAATGGGGTGACCGTTGATGATGAGTTTGGGGATCGCCTCGATATCTATAGATGAGGTGTAGAATTGGCTACCAAGAATCATGACTTTGGCCTTAGCGAGGTTCAAGTGGAGGCCATATTCGTTCGCCCACCGAGCTATGGCTTGAGCGTCGTTGTTGATTGCCGCGAGGCCTTGGAGAAGGTCGGACGGGTAGCAGTGGTGATAGAACTGCGTGTCGTCAGCAAAGATCATATACTTGGAAAATCGAATTACTTTTGGAAGATCGTTGATGTAAATGGTAAAGAGAAGGGCGCCAAGGACGCTGCCTTGTGGGACTCCGGAGTCGGGTCGAAGCCACTTAGAGACAGTGCCGCCCTCGTATATCACAGCTTGCAAGCGATTTGCAAGGTAGTTGAAGAACTACCTTAGAACCCGGTCGGAAACATTTACAGCGCGAAGTTTGGCGAGAAGCAGGGCGTGGGGAATAGTGTCGAACGCATTAGAAAAATCAAACAAGATCAAAATAGTTATCATTCGTTTGTCAATCGCATGTCTAACATCATCCAGCACACCCAGAAGGGCAGTCTGCGTACTGTGACCTTGTCTGTACCCCAACTGCCTGGGGTCGAGGAGCTTGTGGACTTCGAGTAGCCTAGTAGTTGGCGATGGACCAGACGCTCTAATACTTTAGAGATCTCAGAGAGCTGAGCGATGGGTCTAGTGTCGGACAGTGCGGAGAGTGTCTTTGATTTTGAGAGAGGGACTAGAAGGGCTTTCTTCCAAGACGTAGGAAATGCAGCATTTATTAGGCATGAGTTGCAGAGATTCGTGAGTGGGTCGAGTAGGTCAGAAAGAGTTGTTTCGAGCATTTGTACGGTTAGCCCGTCGAGTCCGGAAGCTTTTGAGGAGGCACCGAGGAGGGCTTCTTTAACTTCTGTATGGGAAACCGGTCTAAAATCAAAGTAAGTCGAGATTGATGGATTATATGGGCGGTCACGAATCGTTTGGTAGTCTTTCTCGTCGAGTGGAGGTGAGCAATTTACAGTGCGAGCATGGTGCGTGTTTAACGTATCAGCGTCAAAATAGAGAGAAGGTGAGGGTAGATTTGATCGAGAAACCCCATACGGCGGAGCTCACGCCATTTGCTTTTGGGATCCGGGGCCTTGTCGAGTCTGTTCGCAAAAAAATTGTTCTTTGCTGTGTCAAGTGTGTTTGAGGCTTCAGAGCGGAGTGATTTGAAGCGGTCGAGATCCTGAGCGAGGCCTGAGGAGCGAGCAATATGGTAAGCCCGGTCGCGTTGCTTCATTAGGGCTCGTATAGCTGGAGAAACCCACGGCTTCCGTTTGGAGGACAAGGCGATAGTTTTGAGTGGCGTGACTGCATCGTAGGCAGATATGAGTGCAATGGTGATTGCGCGCTCGGTCGCGTTGATGTCTGTCTGGCTGGGTCCCAGGACGAGTCCGGATGAGGGAGTAGTGGCCAGGAAAGAGTTCAGAGAGTAGGGATAATATGAGGGTAGACGTAAGAGATTAGTTCTTAGATGCGAGGCGAGTATATCGATGTTTTTCAGACTTCGTGTAGTTATAGTCTTGGTTATAACCGGGAGCTTTGTGCATCGAAGGCTGATTTCGATGAAATCATGGCCGGCTATAAACATAACGTCAGATTTTTTGTAATTCAGAACAGAGGTAACGATGAAAAGATCCAGCCACGTGCGAGCCGGAGGATCACGCCAGAGGACATGGTGCGTAGGCTCAGAGGGTACTAGGGAAGTGAGAGAGATTCAATATGGTTAAGTAGATGCTCAGAGGCAGCATTATTTAGGCAGAGATTCGTGATAAAATCGCCGGTGATAACGACATTGGAATAGTGTGGGAGAAAGGTCGATAGGCGATTGAAAAAATGAACAGGATAGGCAGATTTAGGCGGGCGATAGTCAACAGCGAAAAGTATTTTGTCAGTGGCATTTATTAATTCTACAATTAAATATTCCGGTGTTTTGTCGTATTCCGGTTTAGATTGCGTCAAAATTTTAACAGTAAATGAGTTTTGTACATAAACGCCTACACCTCCGCCCTCTTTTCCAGTTCTATCCGCCCTAAACAGATTGAATTTGCCCAAGGCCAAATGTGAGTCGGGAACGTCGTTAAGAAACGTTTCAGTGACGGCGAGGATGTCAAAGTAGTGATCAGTGCACCACTCTTCTAATAGGGCAAAGTGTGAACCGAGCCTGTTCACATTGATATGAACAATGACAATTGAATCGTTACACTTTCCCCTGACCCCCTGAGCTCGAGGCCGTCACTTACTTGGAAAAAATTGGAATTGGCGGAGAATCGCGTGTCTCTCTCATGCACAAATTAAATTCCTAATGGTTGGACGCGCATAATTTAGATAAGAGAGAAAGAGAGAGAGAGAGAGAGACGCGGCAGTCCACGGCTCATGGGAAAGCTAGCAGCCGCCTCGCCGCGAGCCGCCTGAAGCTGCCGATCCAGCATAGCGTAGGCCAGCGCCCGCCTGTCGCCGCTACCAACTGTGATGGTTCCACGGCGACAAAAATCAAAGCGCCCACTATAGATATACACGCCGGGTTACCGCGCGTGTATAATTAGCAATTCATATTGTCCACGTCCCTCGGGTAGGACGACAATCGGGGAGCGAACAACGCTAGCGGCTCATATCGCCGTGGATCTAGCCTTGATTTTCGCAATAAAGGAAAATCGAGACCAATCAAAAAGCAAGATAAGGACGGAAGCAACAAGTGTATGTAAGCTGAAGATAGGCAGAAGAAAAGCCGAATTTGAAAAAGATTTCCGGTCTCTCCGATCTTGGCCATTGACTGCCCACGCTTCGAACCGTTCGCACGTCGCGAGATAAAGGACATTAGAGTAATTGGGAGTCGGGATTTTCTTGAGGGAAAGTATTGATAAAATTAATTGTTGTTATTTAGATTGTTGAGGAAAAGTAGGGAGTGTTAAAGTTGATAATTAGGTTGTTAACGTTGAGGGAACGTCGGAGCTTTGCAAGCGGGAAATTCGAGACTTCGTAGCGACCATGAGGCGGCGACTTGGGATTTGAAGTAGCTTGCGACATTTAACTGCTGTGAGTGGACTGAGACTATTGTCGAGCGATTCTTGGCACTCTTCAGAGTCGGTAACCGTTAATTTATATAATTACATATTTATTAATTATATATATATATATATATATATATATATATATATATATATATATATATATATATATATATATATATATATATATATATATATATATATATATATATATATATATATATATATATATATATATGCATGTAATTTGTGTTGGTGGTGTGACACCAAGGTAAACTCAGTGCGCGACGGATAATTTACTAGCGTTAGTAATATAAAAATACTGGGTTATAGAGTTTAAAATTATATTGGTGCAAAGCGGGAAAATTCTCGCGTCGCCGGTAGATAAATCGTGAGTACAGGTTAAATTGAAGGAAAAAATATTAGCAATTTAACAGCTCCGGAAAACGTGGCGATTCGACCGTAAAGCAACGCGCGCGCGCTAATTTGTAAATTAGCGACCAGAAGTGATAATTGGAAAATAAAGCCTAGGTACTTAAATTATTAATCAGGAGTGTCATTTATTAGTAGAATTAATTGTCCTGATTTCGCTTCACAGAACCTCCTCTGGGATAAGGCTCATGCAAGGCTAGTCGTGTTTTACCTGGCGCTCATTATTAGTAAATTCGGTAAAGTGCAGAGCAACATTTATAAGAGACAGGCGTAACAAAATTCTATGTTACAAGGTACGTACTGGCACAAATAGGCACAGAGTGGCACAGACAGGCACACATTTGTAAAAAATACATGTCCACCAGGGTACCACGTTAAAAACTGTATAAATTTAACGAAAAATCGATCAATATAGGGGAAAACGAGGTATTGCCGGTCACCTAAGAAAAAGTGCTTGTTATTTCTACTTTCAAATTGTTTTTTATTAATTTTAAATAATTATTATGTTGGTTCAAACCATTGACTTTAAAGATTTCTTATTGGTTTAATATAAAAATGTAAGATATCAAGCTATAAGACATAAAGAGAAATAAAAATAAGCATTTTGGCTGGATTTACTCCACATCAAAGGGTAATGCCGATCAGCCTTGGTACAATTCCGGTCACTATTAAAAGTTACTATTATAGGTAAAACATTTCCTTAAATCAATTATATGAACCTTCATATGATCAGTTGCATTATTTTTCGCACTAACGTAGTGAAATATGTAACACATAACCATTGTTCAATCAAAAACACTTAAACAAAGTTGCCCTACTCGAGAGCGCAGCGGAACGTTTTCTTAACCTCACTTTCAGGAGCGTCATATAAATAACATTGTGACCGGTATTACCCCAATTCTGCTTAGTAATTTAAATTGAAATGACAACACAACAATAGGTTTATACTCTTTCTTTTTCACTACTTCGTATTCTTAGATTGTTCAAATTAATAAAGTTGCTTAAAATAACTGCATAAATAACAAATAATATGCATAAAAGCTTATTTTATAGACCAGATTTCTTATAAGAAATGTAGACCTAAACTTTAATTATAGTATAATTCCTTAATAATACTGAATAGAAGGTTGTTTGAATACTAGATTAATTGCATTTTATGTTGCGTTTGATATACTATTCGAATTATTACCTAAAAATGTTTAGATTATTGAAAATAAGAGTAACCGGAATTAGCCAATGACTGGCATTACCCCGTTAAAAATTAAAAACCAAACAAATTAAACGTCCAAGTTGTCGCAGCGCCCAACCGACAATATTCCCAAACAAAAAAAACCCAAACCTTCAACTCCTAAGCGTCAAAAGGCAAAAGGTGCGCGCTCGCGCCTCATCCCTCATTAGGCAGATCAGGCGATTAGGCACTAACTGCTGGCGTGCACCGCGCTTTGTCGAGTGCAAGAGCATATGCGGGTGCGAGTGTACGTGTAGCGCAGTGCAGCTATCGTGTAGTGCTCCACGAGGACCCTCGTGAATTGCCCGCGAAATCCCGATGCACTCGCATGATGCAATATGTGTATCTGTGCCAGTGAGTGCGAATCGCGTTCTAAGCTCGAGGCTTTGATTTACGTTGAGGTCCTTCGCATGTATGTAGTGGCCTTAACTAGAGGATTTTTGCAATAAAATTATATTTAATTTTTTGAGTTTTCTCAGTTTCTATGCAACCAAAAGTGACTTAGGTTGATCTGATACATTAATTAAGATTACAAAATTTACAAAGTATCACGCAAAATCTATAAAAGCTTTGCGATTGTAAGCATTTACGAGCTTTTAGATATCGATACATTAGAAAATAAGAATTTAGATTTTAAGGCTTTTAAATTACATGTATTATTTTTTAACTTATTGGTCCTACAGTAGTCCACATAATTAATTTTTTTAACATGTTTCTTTACGTACGACAATATAAAATATTCTTTAAGTATATTATACTTTTATCGAAAACATGTTATATGATTTTTATTTAAATACATACAAAAATCAAACGAAACTGATACATACATAATGCAAGAAAGGCTTTCACACCCATAAAGTTAAAAAAGTATTTTCGCTTCAGAGAACCTGATACCATGCACATATTTCACATAGAAACTCTTTTTAAATCATCGTCAACACACACGAAAACCAGAAATAGAAAACACACAGTGAGAAACAATGAACTACATTTTATCGCGTCTCATGTTAATGCGCATCGGGCATACCAGCTGTTGCTGCGTCGATGGATGCACTAATACGCGTTGCACCAGATGTTGCACCCTGCACACCGCCATGACTTCAAACGACCGTGCGCGTGCGAAGCGATCAAGCACAGGACATCCTGTGGCATCGCGAAACTGTCGCTTATGCATCCAGTGGCAGTCTTTCATAAATTTTCATGATATACAAATGCGCGCGGCCCGGCGAACACGAGGTAAAAAGGAAAAGGATACTATTGCGTCTCGGAGATAAGCAGTCAAACGGGTCTAGAAAGAGCTTCGATATTCTGCGTTGTAGTCTGAGAATGTGTGTCTCGCTTGACAGATGAGAAAGAGAGGGAGACTGAATCAGTATAGCACTGGGTTTTATAAATAATGTAATTGTGTCTGTGGTAAGATATTGTTAAGAGGTATTTTATTTTTAGTTACTTTACTCAGTATAGACGATTTATTTTTAATGCATTAGCTTGGAAAACCGATTTCTCTGTTTATTTGCCGTATTTTCTTATAGTTTATAAATTATTCAAATTCTGTCTGCAAAACGATTTGTTACAATTTGAAGAAAGTCACTTAGTACTTTAGTAACTAATAACATTTTAAGTCATTTAGGACATTCAGTTTAGCCTATCAAAGTTTTTATCATCTCTAATTAAATTCAAACATTGAAAGATTTATGACGCTTATTTAGGATGAAACGACGAGTTAAAAAAAGTAATACACGTTTTTTACAAAATGGTGTTTTTCATAACGACTGACACGATATCTTAACTTGTGTAGCGGACCAAACTGGTTGAAATATTTTGTACGTGTATAGAAAATTTATAATTCTGGCGAGTATGCTGAATAAAGTCGAAATATTTTTATTGATTAAGAATCTTTTTAGTTTTTTTATTTTGTTTTGTATTAAAGAGCATTAAGTCTGAAATCATGTCAACCACGAGGAACATTTTTTCTTACGTGATGGTCTATACCTCAAATTATTATTATTATTACATAGCTCAAGGCACTAGTATTGCTCAATTTTTTGTCTTGCTCAAATGTTAAGAAATACTAGCGACGCATTGTCGCTCGCTAACGCGCGTTCGAACATGTGAATTGGAGATTACTTTTTAATAAAAAATCTACTTTTTAATGTATTTCATTTTTTAATATAGTTTGAATAACTACTTATTTGTTTTCATTTTATAGCAAGATTTTTATTTGTATGCAAGAAATAATGACTTTTACATAATTTTTTTGCACAATAAACCCACCCACAAAGTAACACCGATCTACTCACCCACAAACCTAATCCCACCTACCACACATTTACTCATACACCCACACCCATATGCACCATTCAACCGCACACACTCATCTGCCCGCATACACCCACCCATACACTCATTGTTCCATTAACATTCATCCACACACACTCATTCAACCATACACACACTCATCCACACGCTCCTCCACCCGCTCATCAAACTACCCACATACAAACGAATTCACATACATATATGCACTCACTCATTCTCCCACATCCATCCGTGTACATACATGCATCCTTACATATATCAATTCACATATACCTAAGCACATAACGTATACACTTATCCATCTACCCATCGACACACTTATTCTTACCACCCATCCGCGTTCATCTACACACCCTCCAGCCATACACACTCACCCACATAATCCATATTATATTAGTAGTATATTCGTGTCCCATACACCGATCCACTTACCTGGACCTACCCACACAGAATCATCTAATCATCTAAACTCTTCCATCTACATACGTGCATTCACCCACTCACATTCACCCACACACATAGCCGCATATACACATCCACCATTATACGCACTGATCCAATCCCCATATACCCATCCACCCTTATCCACCAAGCCACATACCCACACTTTGCGTCTAACTTTTCCTTCGCTTTCGGTCGGCTTTTTGTAGAGCAATAGTGAATATTTTAAGGTGACCGAAATTCATAATATAAGATAAATGATGTCAAAACACCCATGGTACAAAAACTGTATTCTTTTTGCGCTATGTTTCTAAACAGCGACCAAATATTGGCCCTCCGAAAGTCAATTCCCTGAATTACCAACCGAACCATACATTATTTACTTTATAAACAAAATTACGTATAGTTAGCTAAAACCCAAACTTGCTAGCCATTCATTGAGTAGTAATACACGTCTCTACAACGTTTTAGACGTTAAAAACAACGGCAACTTACAAAATTATTAGAATGAAATGTCGTCAACATTTCACTCCAATAATTTTTTTAGGGTGCCGTTGATTTTAACGTCTGAAACGTTGTAGAAAGGTGTATTACTACTCAATGAAGGGCTAACTAGTTTGGATTTTAGCTAAATATATGTAATTTTATAATTATAAATAATTATTCACTACTCAGTCGGTAAAAATCAAGGCGGGAAATTTGAATTTTCAATTGACTTTCGGACCCCCTTAATAGCATAAGTTAATTGTATCGAGTTTTCACCAGAAAATCTAGCAGATATGCTTCTTTAGTAACATTAGGTACTGATGTGTAATTTTTTCTGCGTTAGTGTTAAGAACGACTGCGTGACAATCGTGCGTGCAATATATAGCCGCTGCACTCGCGTTTCGCGCAACTGATAAAAGCGCCCCCGATTTCGCGAGTGCGCAAAATTTATACACTGTGACATAAATACATAAGGCCTGGAGTGAGAACATATAACGCGAGAGATGCGAGATCGCCATTGCACAATGGCGCTTATCGCGTGCGCCAAGGGTCAGTTTGACTGTCTGCGGTCGTTTATTTGAAGTAGCCGATTTTTTTTTTAATATAACGTAGGTGGCCAAGTCATTTAAAACACTTATAAAATTATTAGAAACACCTATACCATGGTAGAAATAACCGGTTATAGCCAGTTAGTTTATTAATTTTAAGGCAAATTCGTTAGCTAAAAATTAACTGGAATTAACCAGATCTTAGCCGATTTCTAATTAAAATTTCATAACATAATTTATCTTTCTACTTTTCAGGTTAGCATATAAATTAGTTAAAAAGCGTATTATTTTTAATATACAAATAATAAATAAAAATAAACTTATTCTGGTTAAAATACCACTTACATTGTTATTGGAGTAACAATGAATATTTATCAGATTGCTTTGTCAAATTTCAAGATAAATTTTAGCGTTTTGGTAACAGTGTTCTTATATAACATAAAGTAAGTTTATTTGTGCAATAATAAAGCCCAATATTTATTTTTTATTTTAAATTTCTGCACGTTGTTAGCTTCTTGATATAATCAATAGTTTAAAAATCATTTCTAGTGCTGATTTTGAATTCTCTAAAAGTTATTTTCCAGTATAATTTAAACATAAGATTTATTCGATTAAGAAACCTAACCGACTCTGGTTTAGTTTGATTTTTAATTTAGCGATCATACCGCTCGATGCGGCAACTCACGCGAGGAGATTTAAATAAAAACACGAAAATACTTGAAAAAACGAAACAATTTAATTTAATAAACTTTCTATCTCAAGGGTTAAAACAATTTTATAATCATCCCGGGACGTACGGCTTTTCCGACGGTGCTAGCCTAAATAACTCTATTTCAACAAGACACAATCTTATAATCAAGCAGTGCTCTTCGATTTGGTTGCAATATAAATACCTATATAGTTTAATAGCGATAGAACATTCGAAATTCTGCAGAATTAGAACATGTGGATAAACATAATTTATTATATTTGATTGTTTTAATTCTATTATGAGACTATTATGTGTGTCCATAACAGCAGCTTTCAATCAATCACACTTCAGAATTATGGTTTCGATCAGAATTAAACTGTACAAGAATAAAAATGCTCTTTTGGTAAATGGAATTAGATCAGAGTCAGCTAGATTTGCTTTAAGTCTTATGACATAGCCTGGATATAATCCTTTAGAAAGAAAAAAACAGATTTGCATTGAGCTAAATTAACTTGTATTATCAAACAAACTTATAAATTAGAGAATAGAAGATGGATTTTTTTAAAGGGATAAAGAAGTTATTTTTTTACTATTAAATATTTATATACTAGGTATTTTAAATATTTAAAGCGGATGTTGCTTGCTGATGACGTAAGTTCGAGTTGACTTTGAACTGAACGTCTGAAAATCAGTCAAATCATTCGAGATTGAAATTTGATCCGAAGAAAGCAAATTTAAGATTTATACTTTCTCAAATTTTTGGAGTAGAAATCTCACTCCAAATGCAATAAGTGACTGTGTTTTCATGATTTTGGAGTGTAATTCCACTGTAAAATCATGAAAACACAGTCACTTATTGCATTTGGAGTGAGATTTCCACTCCACAAATTTTAGAGAGAAGATTCGAATACACTCAAGCGAAATCAACTGCAGAGTTTTATGTATTTTATGGACAGCTGCAGACCAGTAATATTTAAAATAGTGGCTTTTAACGTAGTAAAAGTTCAATTTATTTTGTATAATAACATATAATTTACATATTTTCGATTTTTGAAAGAAGTTCAACTGAGAGATATTGTTTAAACGAAGTCATAAAACAAGTTTTAAATGTCACAATATTTACTTGAGCACTTACTTACTTCTGCTTGTACTTTATATTTTATATCATGAAGAATGTTTTATACTTTTATGCTTTGTCGTATAGGGCCCATAAAATGAAATGTAATCTTTATTACATTTATTTTCCGTAAAGGTATATCAATAAGTGTAACTACTAATGAGTTTCATTTAAGCTTTACGAATCATCAATTTTACAAATGAATAAAATTGTATATATTGGTTTTGATACATAAGTAGCATTAATTACCAATTAAAATATATTATGATAACAAAAGTACATTTAGCACAAACTTAGTATTTGCGTTAAAATAGAAATTACTAAAAATCAATCATTACTTAGATTTGTGATACTTATCGTATTCAAATAATAAATATACACAGAGTGTAAGTGAATGCAAATAATAAAAAGTAAAAGTGATAGTTTGATTAAACATTTGGTATTCAGTCATCGTCTTGTAATCGAAATTGACTTCGGTTTTCAAATTGCTACGTGCGTAATATTTTTAATTTGTGAAAGGTGGATGACTTTGTGTTAAGTTTGACTCACTTTAATTTATGACCCTGTCATACTAATAAAAAGAAAGAAAAAACACGTTGAAAACATCGAGAAAGATTTGTTTATTTCGTTGTATCTTTATAGAAGAATTTTAAGAAATTAAATATTCATTTGCGTTACATGGTTTTTAGAATGATATTTACATTCTGAACCTGTTTACAATTTATAATTGAATCAAAAATGTTATTTTCCCTTAATGTGCTAAAAGTTATTGCATGCTCATGTTTGACATTTAAATTTCAATACATGCAAAATGCAATATGCTTTGTACAGCATGAATAAGACCTGATAATGCTTTGCTTAGAGATCTTTTCAGAATAAATATAGTTCGCAAAACTGCATGGCCATTATTACATTACAAAGTGCAAATTAAAATGAAACATTCCTTCAACTCGTAATTCAAAACGATCCATTCTAAACACGGTATGTAGATAAGTATATAAATTATAATATTATATTTATCACATCTTTCTAATAGACATCATCAACGATGTTGGTATTGCAACAGTGAATTACAATTAAATCAATTACCCTACAAATCTTCCGGTATTTCCCATGCTTCGCATCGAAACTAATCGGCACTGTGCCGTAAATTCCGTGCCCCGCCCTGTACAATTTCTTATTCCACTTACGGCAGTGCCGCAATCTCGAATGACTTGGTCATCGGCGATCTTTGTTCGCCAATTGAGTTGCGCAAGTGAGAACAGGTATACTTATATGTTGGGTAGCGCGAAGAGTAAAGGAGAGATAAAAATGGGCATGGTCGATTAGAGGAGAAAGGTCATGGTCGATCGAGAAAGGGTTCTCATCAGCATCCATCTGGAGCTACAAAAAATTGTAGCACTTAAGTCTTGCAGCTTCAGAAATTACTTAGTCACGAAGCTGTTAAAGCTACGATTGTAGTAAGCCCTAAGGATATAATAATTTTTGTAAATAACAAAATAAATTTTTGTACGTAATGAAATAAATTTTTGTATGTAATACGATAATTTTTGTAGGGGAGACCAGGGTAAAGTGAACATAGTAACTCTAAAAGTCGAAAATAATGTATTTTTCAGACTTAAAACATTACTTTGTACGTTGTATATTAATAAACATACTAGCAACTTAAAAAAGAGTCATTAATTAAGTTGAATATTATTTAGCTATTTTTTAAAAATACCGGTTCACTTTACTCGGGCCTTTCAGTGCGGGATAAAGTGAACTAGAGGATATAATTAAATAATTTGAAAATATTTTATTACTTTTTGTACATGAATAGATAAAATCGTTAATTTAGATAATAATAAAACTTAAATGGCATCTTAAAACCTTTCAAATACTGTAAAATACGAGACAGTTAAATATGGAGGTTATGTTGGCCCATTTTGGCATAAATACGAAATGCGTTGCAACAAACACCTTGATAAATATTTTGTTACATTTTCCATCTGGCCGCGTATACATTAGTGCCATCGCATTTTTTTCCGGACCACTTTACCCCGATTCACTTTACCCCGAGACGTAGATTCTTAAAAATGTTTGTTTAAAAACAGCAAAACATCATTTAAAGCTCTGTATTATTGGCAATAGTAAGTAAAACGTATTTGAAGTAATTAGAAAAAAGGTATAGCAATAAATCTGATTATAAACATCTGTAATCGATATAATGAATTCCACAAACCAACTTTTTTTTAAGATCACAAAATACAATTATTTTTCATTCGTAGAATATTAATTGTTATGTAGTGAAACTGTTTTATTATCATCCTTGTATAATTATCTTTCACTGAAATTAAATTAGGCATAAATAATAATTTATTGAAGATATAATAAGCATGATTCACTTTACCCGTGTGTTCACTTTACCCCAGTTTCCCCTATGTAATGAAATAAATGTTTGTGTATTATGTATTTTAGTATAGGCTTGATCGGCCTAATAATATCTTATGAAAATAGTTATGATATTTTAAAGTATTGCTCTAAAAACTTGTGCATAATGTAAAATATACATGTTTTAATATTAAATAATTAATGATGACATGAAATTTCCATTATCAAAAAAACGTACAACCTCGATGTCGTAGCTAATTTTAGTATATTACTCACCAAGGGAGTAAAGTAGGCTATTGACGCCCGAGAGTGACTTGCTGTCACTCGCAGGCATCAATAACCCTCATTACTCCCGAGTGCAGTGTATAACTTTTTCTCATGCCCGGCGGAAAGCTAATTGTGTTTAATCCCCGATTTCAGGGTCAAAAGCGTCACATAACCTCACTTCTAGAAACTGCGACCAGGATGCTCGCCTCTACTTTTGCTCCCGACTAAAGCCGCCTGCGTAATTTGCAGCCCGAGCGAAGCGAGGGCAGCAACACGCAGGCAGCGTTAGCCTAGAGGAAAAGTAAAGAGACGCGCATGCACGTGGCAGTTTCTAGGCGTGAGAGAATGTGGCGTTCTATTCCCTGACAACGGGGAATAAACGCAATACTTTACGGCAGGGTATGAGAAAAAAATAATTTGTTATATGATTCATTGTATGTAGATTGTTCCAAACATTTTAAAGAAATCACCATCTTCTATACAGTTGAACATTACAAATACAATCGGATATCAGGCATTGATATATTTGCCATTCGGGACATTGATAATAATTAGGAAGAGTTATACATTCCGAAACATTCATACGAGTTCTGACTATTGTTTCTATCGCGGGAACAGATTTTATTGGAAAGTATTGCAGTTATACGTAATGAAAGATCTTATGACTTTAGATATATGACTCTATCATCGATATTCCTTATTATCAACGCCCAAGATCTGACTGTACGATAACTCTGACAAAAGTGTATTACCGTTATGGACCCAGTTCCTGATCAGGACCCAATTCCTGATCATTTTCTTACATAAAATATTACTTTAAACTTGTAACTGCAAAAACTTTTTTGAAGATTGCAGATATAACTATCTACTATTTAGATTTTCTTCTTCAAAGTCTAAAAAGTTTAATTGTAATTGGCTTTTATGGAAATCAGAGTTGATCAGGAATTGCTCTTAGCTGATCAGGAACTGGGTCCGTGACGATACCTAATTTTACTATTCTGAAAATAAGACCAGGATTTTGCTGGTTTATCTTTGAATTTTGCTCTGTTTTTTATATTCTTTTAGTATCGTATTTTTTAATTTGATTATTTTTGATATAATAAAATGTATTTATCATAGTACATTCATCGTATCAAATATCTAATTCAAATCGAATATAGAGAAAATCTTATTATATTTTTAAATATAAAGAAAAGCATGCGTACATTCTATTCCTATATATAGAAATAAAAAATTGCATAGCTGCCTCTGATGACCCCGTGCGAAAACGGTGCGCCGCTGACGTCAAAGCACAACCGTAAACGTCAAAGACTTTCCTCCACGCATTACTCGTCAATAAAAATTGACAACATATTCCAACTCAAATTACGCATTATCTGTATGGGTAAATCTGTGGAACTTTTAACATAAAAAGAACGCTGAAAAGGCTGTTATTTAGATTCTCGAAGTGTCACGTCATTGAATAATGTCTGAAATGTATAATTCGTTTTGACCTGTTATTCTAGATATTTAAATTATCATATGAGTAGGATAAAAGTTATTTGGAGAATTTTTAAGAGACTACCGAAATTATAACTTAAAATTACATAGAGGCCCGGTGGCTTAGTCGATTAGAGGTTTGGACTAACGACACTCGCATCCTTGAGGGAAGCATTTTACCTGTTCGCGACGAAGACTAGCAGATTTCACCAATTCGCGACGCAGACTAACCGAATTCACAAGTTCGCGACGAAGACTAACAGATTTCAAAAGTTCTCGAAGAAGACTAACAGATTTCGCAAACCCGGGGCGAAGACTAACAGAATTCAGTAGGTCGATACGAGGAATAATGCATTTAAGTACTGAAATCTTTATGTAAGGGTGAGTCGTACAGTATGAATAAGCTTTCAGTATAAACATTTTGCTTTCTCCGAAAATAACTTTTGACTCTCTGAAAATTGAAAAATCAGTTGATTACGCAATAACTTCGATATTTATAAATATAAAATACTAGATGCAAATTATGCTATAATAAAATAATAACTTACACTAAGTTCACTTGGTGAGGCGTGTAATGGTGGTCCATAACTAAGAAAGATTAATACTGAAAGGTTATAGTATCAAACTATTGTTAGTCTTCGCCGCGGGCTTGCAAAATCTGTAAGTCTTCGTCGCGAACTTATGAATTCGGTTAATCTTCGTCGCAAACTGGCTGAAATCTGTTAGTCTTCGCCGCGAACTGGTGAATTCTGTTAGTCTTCGGTGCAGGCACGCGAAAAGCGTTACTATTCGTCGTGAGTGCTGAATCGCGTTAGTCTTCGTCTTAAAATGAATTCTGTTATTCTTCGTATGAGGCGTCGATATTATGTCAACGTAAAAAAATTCGTGAACTTAACAAATTACTGAAGAGAGGTTTTTAGTCAACGTAATTTTTTGTGGATATATTATGTCCACGAATATTATTTGTGAACTTAAGCGTTTCAAGAAGAGAGCTTTATAGTCAAGTAATTATTATTCGTGAACATAAATTTTATTCGTTAACGTAGGCGTAAACTCAAGGCAGAGCTTTATATTCTTCAACGTAGGGCAATATTCGTCATCGTTGGCAAATATTTGTCAATGTAAAGCAATATTCATAACGTGAAACCACATTTGTCAACGTAAGACCTTTTTCGTGGACGTAAGGTAGTATTCGTCGACATAGGGCAATATTCGTCAACGAAAGGCAATATGCGTTTGGTGAAGCCGCATTCGTCAACGTAAGACCCTATTCGCGTACGTAAGGTAGTATTCGTTAACGTACGGCAATATTCTTCAACGTTCAAAAAAATGTCATGCGTTCGAAAAAAAAATCTTACGTTGACGAATGTAGCTGTACGATACGAATATTATCCTATATTGACGAATATTGCCCTACGTTGACGAATACTACCTCACATCCAGGAAAAAGGTCTTACGTCAACGATAAAAGAGCTCGCGAAAACATGAGCTTTCAAAAACACGAAAAACTCATTACGTTGACGAATAAACTTTCGTTCACGTATTACATCCCCAATGCCCCGTGAATAGCCACTCCGATAATAAATACCTCGTACGTGTAATTTTCTTCTCCTAAATGATAACAGTCCCCAACATTGACCAACGTACACACCATCTACCCAATATGTAAATAAACAAAACGAACGCCATCCATCACCCTCCAAATGACGTAAAAAATCGCAACTCCAACATCTCATTCCCAATGCATTCAGCGTACGCGATGATCCTAGACCATCACCTATAGCGCGACAAGCCAACTATACCTTCCAGTCGCGGCAGCAGTTGTCACGTGTGTGGGAAGACGACAATGCACCGACGACCTCACGCCCGATGTGTCTCGCACCAAGCCAGCAGCAGTACATCGCGCGTAACTAAACTCGCGTGCAAGAGTCTCGTACACGTGCAATCGCGCGTAGATTTGAATTTTGCGCAGCGTACTGTGCGTGCATATTGACATTCTGATAGAGCAACAGGATAGCTGGCGTTTGCCCAGGGCGTCGATTCAATAGAAGGATATAGGATTGCCAAAGGGGTTTACGCGAAACGATTGTTTAAATAGTGCCTGTGGATTGGGATGGGAGATCGATGTAACGGTTGATTGGTTGAATTGATTGGCTTGGGAAATTCGGGAGAGGTTTGGAGGGGAATTTTTGGTGTTTGAGAGTAGTCACGTGGAGATAATTTGCTGGAAACGAGTAAAGGGCGACATATGGACTGTTGTGGTAGTGACAGAGTGAAACATATCCATTTTGGGAATCTAGTAAATACTAAATTGAAGGGCCGGGTGCAATAAGAGGACTAGCAGTGCTGTCGATGATTTTTATCTTAAATAATGCTCAGATAAAGAAACAAATAATATAGTGTTGAAGAATAGAGTTAGTTTAACAACACTATATTTTTTTATATATAATGACAATATTAATGACATATTGGAAATGAAGTTGCCGTAAATATTTAAATAAAAATGTTCAAAATGCACTCATTTTACTATGGTGACTGCATACAAAATTTCGTATAGGCTAAAATGATTCAGCCTATAAATGGTTTACTGTTTCAGCCACGAATTACTTTTGCGCTATATCGTAATAAAAATGTAGTATTTTGACCATTTCGCGTGAGGTCTATTTTCAACCTTTACTATTTTATTGTAAATACTCCACAACGTTATCAAAATCAAACAAAAGAAAAATTTAAAAAAATGAGCTGAAACCTTAAATCTGTTATAAATATTATTATCTCTGTTCAAAAGAAGGTAACAAATTAATTTATTATTATTCGTCCTTTTTATTCACGAATATAACAGTTTAAATATATTATTAAATAATTCATATTTACACGCTAAAAATAATTCATCGCAAGATAAATTGTGAAACAAAGATCTCTTTTTCTATAAAGTTCAACATTTTATTACAAAGACGAGATTAGAATAATAAGATAGCAATAATAAATGCATACATTTTGAAAATAAACGAAATTAATATTTTTTATATAAATGCTATCACTTTATATGTAAGTACATTATCCAATGTGAATGTGAACCTTGCTATTATATTAGTAAGTAATATAGAGAAAATGTTTTACTAACCAATTTGTTCATGGGAATTCATTTCGTTATTGTTATTCAATGATACATACTATATAATATATCGCTTTGATCAAAAGATAAGCAATGTTTCTTTCTTTTCTATAATAAAGAGGAATGTAATTAAGGATGTCAGGCAGGCACAGTAAAAGACATATTTCGCAATGTGCTTTGTTTTTCCTCGTGTATACGCGTGTAAAGTTCGAGGATTTACGAGGTAGTCCCGTTCGTTTATTTCTTCGCCTAGTTGGTCACTCAAGACACTCGTCATTGAACGTGCATTCACTTTTATATCGTTCTTGGCTGGTGCTGGCATTAAAAAAAAAAGTTTTTGAGAAACAATGATGCAACATCAATATTTGCATTCGAACGATAAGGTTGGAATTAATCCTGTAACGGTCGCGGTGCATTATGCACCATTGTTGATTTAAGTAGATAAACGTGAGTTTAATCAGACGTAAATAAAAAGCGTAATTCGCAGTAGCGTTATTTTGATAGAATACAATTAATTTTTATATTAATATAGTTATTAGAAAGTTATTATTTTTTTCGGAAAATCGTTAATTATTATTTCAAAATATAAATTAATATTAAATCAAATTTCAATTAAGATTTCAACTAATTTGCTCATGTTTTAATGAATTTATTTTAATTAATATTCATATCTAATTAATTTATGTAATTATTATGCATTATACTTTAAATAATTTTAAGTAAATTCCAGATTCTATATAAAGTATAAAATATATAAATATATTTTATTATTATTGTTGTAAAATATTTTGTACAAGAATTAACTATATATTTATATTTCTGTACAAATCTTGTAAAATAAGTACAATAAGTACTACCCATTATAGTATGCTCGGATATAATATTATCATGTTATTAGCTAGAATTGTTGATATTATTTCATAAAGTATTATTCAATTCTCTTAACTTCAGATTTATATTTATAGATTTAATAATTTATATCTATGGATATGTATATAATCAAATTCATACTAGAATATAGTAAGATTATTTATTCTTAATGATATTACAACAAAATATCATAAATATTTTTTATTCAAAATTATAACAAGTACAATAAATATAATAAGTATTTATTATTGAAGTACGAATATTCAAGTAGTTTTTTATAATGTAGTAAATAAGTAAAAGGAACTACATTATTTATATTATTATTTATCTTTATCCTTTTTTTTTGTTTACGAAAGATCTTCGGTTCAAAAGACACATCTTCGAAAGATGTGGAATATATTTCTTTCGGCTGTTGCCAACTGGAGGAATGGAAAATAGGCAAATCTTTGTTGCGCAAGTGATCGCGCGAAATCGAAAAACGTGCGGGGCGTTCAAGTGTCAACGCACGTAGAAATTGGTGTCAAACTTCGATCGATAGCTGCGTATTTCTTAGTTCTGGCTTGACAACCGACTATTCTTTTTCATTACCAGTTTGACTTATGCAAAATAGAATAAGAATCAAAACATTGTAACTTTATTTACATTCGCGATCGCGTCATCATGAATTCGCAATATTTTTATTTTTAAATAAAAGATATATAAACACGATATCAAATATTGTAAACGCGTTATTATTCAGGTATATAATGAAGTTTGATGGACAATATTTAAATCTGATAATTTTGCGAATATTCTATTACGTTAGATATTTTTTGAACATTGTATCATCATGATGTTTTCATAATTTACTTATGCACGGAGAGAATTTTCTAATACAAATTATGACGAAATTCGCAGTAAAAATTACCGTGAATGACTATAAAGCTGGGACACTCTAACTTTCCGGCAGTTTTTATTGATATTTACGATAAATTTTACCGTACTGAAGGGTAAAATTTTCCTGCCGTAGAGTAAAAGTTCCCTGTATAAATCTTAGAGAAAACCAAAATTTGTGGTAAAATTTGTACGAAATATTTTTTAAAAATATGGATTTTCTTCCAATTGTTGTAGCAGTATCATTAATACTTAAATAAGTACATTATACACATTTATATTTGAGTTAACCTAAAATGTGTACACGCTCAGTTGTTTTCTTTATCAGCTATCTTCTTTTTCTCTAATCAGGCAAATTTTACCATTCAGTGCGGTAAAATTTATAGTCTGCGCAGTAAAATTTGTAGTCAATGAGGTAATTTTTATAGTAAAATATCAGTAAAAAGTACCAGAAAGTAGGAGTGTCCCAGCTTTATAGTTATTTACGGTAATTTTTACCCTGAATTTCGTTATAATTTTTATTAGAAAATTCTCTCAGTGTGAGTAACATAGATATAACAAAAATCTCGACAAAAATTGCAATGTCAAGAAAAATTTATGTAACAAATTAAGAGATTTAAATTGGCAATACGCAGGCACATTTTTCAAAGCCGCAATGTACAATATGCCTGTGATAAAAACTAACTGTGTTATACCGTTTAGTATTAAATTAGTTTTAAGTCTTATAATGCGACGTGATAGGTATAACCAAAATTGTGCAATTTTTAACTAATGGGATGAAATATTGCGATAAATCGTAATATGGATGTGATATGAATATGACAATCTTCTATATCAAAATTGTATATTTTTCTTTTTGACATGTGCAAAATAAATCTTATATCTATCTATCTATCTATCTATATTAAAGTATTTTCAAGTCTTGATTTTGATGTTTTTTTTTTAAAGTATTGCATTTGACAATTAATATTTATAATATATAAATAAAATATACAAGAAACTGAACGTTTCATTATCACACATCCTTTATTTCAGCTGAAGATTTTTACATTTTTACAATTTAAGTACAATAGTATATTGAATAGTGGGAATCTTCTGTTCTTTTTTTTTTTGGTACCTAAAAAAAAAACTTAAAAATAATATAAAATAGTATTCTGGTAAAGAACAACAAGATATTCTCATGCTAGCAAATATAAATATAGAAACAGTACTAATATTTATCACAAAATAAGCAATTATTCATCTTAAAATTATTCATCCTCGAACATATGAGTTTCTAAATAAAATAAAACAAAGTTTAGTAATAAACATTAATCAAGTTCCATCTGTAAAATAAAATGTGTTCTAGGATAAATTTTTTTTTTTCTTTAAAAAAAAACATTTTCGACAAATCTGCTAATGCTGTTTTTACATCTAAGCTTGAAGGGATAGGTTATTTAACTGAGCTCTAGTAAGTTTAGCTGGACAAAATCCACTGAAGCCGGTTCGATATGAATTAAGTCAGCCACTATTATTATAAAGGCAATTTCTTATTAAATAATTTTTGTGAAATAAAGTGTACAAAAACGAGATTAAACGTAGATTATTTTGTATTTCAGACACATATATTTCAATATTATGCAATTACAAACAATATGCGTCTGGTAAATAGTTTAAGTACTGTCAGTACATTAAAAAAAATTAGATTAATTTTAAGTTACAAACAGATTAACTACTATGTAGTGCAGATGACACGTGCATCATCCTTCTAATACATTAAAGTTCATTTGAATAAGCCTATCACTTACGGTAGTACTCTCGGTACTGAACTAGTCAAAATGTGTACAATGTTTTTACATTCAATTTCTTATTTATTAATGAGGTGAACTTTGTTTAAATTACCGCATAAATAAACTAACATCAAATCATGACTATACGTAGAAATCAAACAAATGTATTCATCCTATTTATTTAAAAAGATTTAATTCAGATGCTGATTTGACTGTTTTGGAGGTTAATGCACCTTTTTTGTGTTGAATCAATTAACTTTTAAACTTATAGGTACCTATTCATAGTTTTTGAAAATGATAAATGTCTATCAGACATTTATCTCTTACTTCAAAATCTTTCTACAAAATTCGACGGCCGTAATATACGTAAATTTTTGTTATTTGCCATAAGACTCCGTGTTAAACGCGTGATAATGAAAATGCTAATAACTTTTCTCTCACGTATTTTGGCTTTCCAAAAATTTATCCGAGTCACATTTAGACTAAGATGTACCAGTATGTTAAGTTTTATCAAAATCTAAACGGTAGTTCTATAACCGAGAGTACTACCTTAAACCTTTATTTAAAAAGGGTATACGGAACCGTTTTTTCCCCAGGGGAAAATCACAAATGAATTCCTTATAAAAACAATTCAATCGACAAGCATTCACAGTAAGATTTAGCATTACGCAAAATTCGAGGCACGCTCCTATCGACACTCCTTTTCATTGAGTTTTCACGAACTCGCACGCGGCACTGGTACATTGTCGAACTATCAGCCGCGCGCGAGCCGGCCTAATTACAATGCTCAACTCAACGGCGCGCACACAAGTCGTGGCGACAATTTTTCTCGTGGCCAGCTGCGCGCGATGTCTCGCTCCCCCCGCAAGTGCAACACTCGCGCGATAAATTGCGCGCGCTCCGCGTGCGCCGTCAGTGCTCGTTTAATCTATTCAATGCGCTATGATTCGAACCGCCGCCGTCGCTGAAGTCGCTTTCGTTGGAAGCATTATTTTGCATTAAGGCGAGCGGGAGCGCAATGGATTTTGTTGTAGACGCGAGAGACGGTTTTAATTGAAACAATTAGAAGCGATTTATTAGCTTGGTTTGGGGTCGAGTTTATAGTGTGTGTAGCTAGTTTGTAGGAGGAATGGAATAATTGTGTTTTTGACGTATAATCGAGAAATGTCTTTAGTAGAATTTTGTAAGGATGTACAATTCTTTTTTCTTGAGTTCTGATATAATGATGAATTATTTTAACCGAGTTTTTTAGATTTATAGATTTTTTCTAAGTATCACTATGAATGGAAAGAAACTCTTATGGAAAGAAACTGTAAACATTTCTGCAAGGTTTTTTACAAGATTTCCTGCCGAATTTTTGCACGATATTTTGCAGAAATATTCGATAAGAGATAAGAGTATATATTTATGATTGAAAAAAATGTGATTAATATTATGTAGTTGCGGTGATAGGGAATATAATATTTTACATTATTTCACATTATGAATTATGCAGCCTTCACATCTATAGAAGAGTTATAATTAAGCATTTTGCGTTTCTATTGTTTGTTAAAGGGGACTTCTTTCTGAAATTTTAAAAATATATTATTATATAAGTAAATGAAAATTGAAATAAAATTTGTTACAGTGTAATAATGATTCTTGCTCAGAGTGTATTTCATGTACAATTTCTAATTGGGCATCAATGGATAATCAATGAAATCATCAACCGAAGAGCATCAGTAGTTTTTGAATTAATTTTAAATTACTTGATCACAATGTTTTATGTTTAAAACAAGCATATTAAATCCTCTCCAGGACAGGACCGAGATATCTCGTCCAAACTAACAACCTTCGGGAAACGGATTTCGAAGAGGCTTTGGGAAGTGATTTCTGGTGAGTGGTACGTAAAAATGATACCCGGCAACAGTAATTTCATCTCATATGCCCTTGGGGTCGATATATGAACTCTTGTATTAAAAATACGTGTTACTTCAGTAAATAATCGTACCTACACTTATAATCATAACTCTGCACTTCTTAGTTAGAGAAATGATGTAATAGGATAAAAATGTTGGCCAAAAGAGCTTTAAGGGGGCAGGCCTGGGTTGCACTAAAACTAGATTTTTCTTTTGTGAGTCCAGAAAAATGTTTATGTTTCAAAGCAATCATTCTGAAAATTTTTAGGTTATCAATACACAATAATATCTTAAATTTTACCGTTGTAAAATCAAAATCTTGATCATACACGTCACAATAAATCACTATTTTCAATATCATATTTATTAAAGGAACTTTGTTCCTCACTCGATTCTAAGTGACACGATAAACGAAAATTTCTTTCGACGGTTATTCGACTCCTTTTCACATCTATTACAAAAAGAGCGGAGCACTTTTTCGTACATTTTTTTTTATTATTGTTTTATGGAGATCTAATCGATTTTTTGAAAAAACTTTGTTAATATTTAAAAAAAAAGATTGGATCTACGAAAAAGAATAATAAAAAACAATTTAACGAAACAAATATTCGTTCATAATGTCACCTAGAATCGTGTGGGAACAAAGTTTCTTTAATGAATATGGCATTGAAAGTAGTGATTTATTGTGACGTTTAGGATCAAGATTTTGTGGTTTTACAACGGTAAAATTAAAGATATTATTAAGTGTTGATAGCATACAAATGTTGAGAATGAGTACTTTTAAAACTAAAAAGTTTTGTAGAAAAAAAATAATTTTTTGGGTTTAACCCAGACCTGCTCCCTTAATTTAAGTTTTGTTTTATATAAAAAAATTAAATTGTTCCTAAGTTGTGAATTTGAGGATTTTCAGTTGGTTAATTTAGTGGTTTTCCATACATATTTCGTCCTCATTTTTGACTGTTCATAACTTAAAAGTAAATCAATATTTTTATTTGGAAACGACTTTGACGGGGATATCCGTGCACAGGGGTGTTTTATTTTATGTTATACAATTAGAACAAATAGGTTGTATTTGTCATTTATAAAAAACTTAATAAGCTGACACAGATCTCCCTTAAATAAATAAATTAGGTGTAATATTCCGTATACGTTTTAATAAAATTTGACTTTAACTCTCAAAATGGAATAGAATCCATACAATAGGAGACAGATAAGTTTCTAAATATCAAATGGATAGTGAACATCTTTCTCTATTTTTGTATATACTGGACATTATTTATTCACAAAAGCAAGATTAATAGTAAGTATTTGATAATAAAAATACAAGCAAGACTATCTAATTTCATATTTAGACAAGGAGCAACATTTACAAATTAATTTGTTAGTTTTCTTTCTAAAAACTTTAAAAATAACATTACACGATCATATTTGATAAGCGTCAGTGGAATCAACTACCTAATACAACATAAGTTTTAAAACTTTAAATCCCAAGTAAATAAATACACTTTACGTGTAAAAAATCTCTGCGCGAAGACGAATTCCACGCGGCGCCAGGGGGGTTGAAAAGAAAAAGTCGAGAGAACGCATAGGCATATATGTATGCACGTGTATAGGCGAGCTCGCGAGAAGTAAAGCCACGACGCGGAGGCAGCGTCAGGGAAAAGGCACGGGACGGAAGAAGGTTTACAATAGCACATGCGCGCGCGCGCGGGGGGCTCTGGAATGAGGAAGACTCGGGGGCCGAGGCGTCACCGAAGGAATACTAAAGTCTGGGTTACTAGTTGGTTACTTACTACTCGTATTCCAGGCCCATACTCCCGCGCGCGCACATGCTGCTTCTCGGGAATGTATTTCCGTCCGTCCGCACGCGGAGAAGCGACGTGCGCGCAGCGCAGCAATGCTAGAGTGAAGAGAGAGAGAGAGAGAGATATTCAGCTAACCGGTCGAAATGTAAAATACACATTTTACGTGTTACGTAATGTTTTGTGGTGCTTTTTAACATAGTTGATTTTATAATGAATGTTGGTTCCAGATCTACGTTTCGACTTCGTCTTACTTTAGATTCTATTCATTTTTGCTTTCTTATTTATTAGTACTAATATTATTAAATTAAGTTTTGTTTATATGTATCGCATAAATGATATTTCGCACCTCTGGAACAAGACAGCTCAAAATGCTCTTTTTTCTTTTTAATCATAACGTCAGTTTTTCGCGAAATAACATTTTTTCCCTGTATTATTGAGTTATAAACAATTTTTGAAGAGTGTGAAGGGTTTGTATCTTCATATGAACTATTTTGATTGAATACAATTTGATAGTTTACGTAGTCTTGTTATGGGGTCGCGATTTGATGAGAAAGTTTGAAGCAGAAGACACGTATGTGTAGAACTAGAAATGGTATACGTTTGATATCTTTCTTTATAAAATTAAAAATAGCCATGCATATATTTGAAACTTTATTTTAGGTAAAATGTATAAAAGTCTTAGTAGTACCATATTTATTTAATAAAGGTACCGGCACGGAGATGACTGTTTTACCATGGGACATAATTTCATTAACCTTTTGAAAAAATTGCGGTTATAGATCAGAACAGAAATTAATAAAATCATAAATTTATGTTGAAACTTTCAATTCTAAGAGAATTTTTACTCGTCTTAATGAGTTTAAAATTATGATGCCCTTCCTTACCATGTAGTTCCATACCACTTATCCTTTTTCGGTATCGAAACTTCGGAGCAACTGAGACCCGCTTAGGTGACAGTGAAGGGGGAAATAGTGTACGTTGCCTAGTGCTCAGTTACTATACTCCAAGACCCTCATACCGAAAAAGGGAGAGGAGGACTACGTAGAATTATAGTATAGCAGTGTCCCATGCTTTGAACGAATGATAGCATACTCAAACAGCAAGAATCGTGCACTCTATCGTAGTATAATATTTAGAATATTTCTCCGTGTATTATTCGCAATCACACCTAAATACTTAGCTACAGAAAAATAATAAAAACAGTTTTATGTTGAAACATTTATTCTAAAAGCATTTTTCTCGGGTTCATAAGTTTGAAACAGAACTATATAAAATAGTTGAGTTCAAGATTTGTAAACTAAGTTCTCTTTCATAATAGCCAAAGTCATCCTTTAACAATGACAGGTACTTTTTATCTTTTGTTCGTGAATTAATATTTCAAAACCTATATAAAGAGTTAAATCCAAGTATTAAGATAAAATAATCAGCCTCAGTTGCCACAGGCATAAGAACTACTCCATCTGCTTCTTGTAAATTCCTTCTTGCTTATTAAAAATTCTAACCATAAATACAAATGATCCGCTTGTCATACACTTTGCTCTCTTTCTAATTTATTACGCGAGACATAAATCATCGCTTGGGCCCTCTATGCAAAGCAAAAAATACTGAATACACTTGTTAAAAATAACGAGGCGTTCGTCTCGGACCCTAAAATAGCTCTTTAAACCTGGAAAAATTTCCATCAATCGTCCCGTTTAAGATCGTTAAGGGAAGCGACCTTATTATTGAATGATTTCTGCAAGTACCCGGGCGTTGCGCAGACGAGTCGCGAGATTCTCGCGGCGCATCGTATAATGTACGGGGAAAATCGTCTTCCGCGAATTTCACCGCGGCCGCTGGCCAATTACCGTCGATTGTCCAGTCGTTTGTTATAATCGCCGATCGTTAGCGGACACGCGCACTTTCGCGCTGTTCCTTTTGCAATCGCATGTACATTGGCACATGCGCTAGCGGCAGGCAGGCGCATAGGAGGACATCTACATGGGGCTTTGAAGAAAGTGCGTCAGCGGTGTTTGGAAAAAAGAATTCACTTAGTTTCGACGTGAATCGTCTAGTTAATCGAACGTGAATTGCCGCTCATTGCCTAAATTGCTCTCTGCAGCGTCAGGAGAATGTCAGTTTTCATTCATCATCCCCCTTATTTGTTACTGAACAACTTGAGTGTAAACGTGAAAAAAATATTATTTGTAGTGATTGAGCATGTGGGCTGGGTAATACATGCCATTTCCGGAATGTTTAAGACTTATACTTCTATTTACTTCTGATCATATATTTCAAAGCTATCCCTGAGTAATAATTTGTTGATTTTGTGCATATAGAATAATTAACTGATGCATTTTAGTATAATTTCAGATCTTACTAAGTAATGAGAATTTCATTATTAAAAATAAATCTGTTTTCTATAATATGTAAGAAATATATAGGTATAGAATAAAATTTCGGTAAAATTGGCACCTTATAATGACAACAATAATATTAATAATAATACCAGTCAATATAATTTATTAGTATTAAAAAATAATGATAAATTTCATATTTCTTTTATAAAGTTATTATTACAGCAAATTCAAATTCAAATAAATATAAAAGTGTATATGAGTGTATATGATTTGACATATACATTTAAATTTAACGATAATTAGCAAACATGAAGAACACGATTTTCTAATTAGTCCAGGTATAATCACTAAAGTAAGCACCATTTATTCGACAGAGAAAAATGCTTTCTTAAAGTCTCGTAGCCGACAGACTAAATTGGGCTGGTCAAACCAGGTGGAACCGCCGTTAATAAATCCGCCCTTGGCCCCCGTTCACTCTTTCTCTTTCGATGGGTATTTACAAGGTCCCCGAGATTCGGCCCCCCTCTCTATCTTGTTAAAGAGATTCCGCTTCAATCGGCACGCCAAAGTCATCTTCTCATCCTCTTCTTCACCACGGCTCTTCTTCCTCTCACCCTTTACTGTGTGCTTCATCTTTGCAAGAGCCACGTAAGGAAAATATCTGTATTGGTCACGAATGCTTCAGTTTTTTAATGATATTTTATAATAACGGTGTTTCTTCATGCAGAATAAACTAAAATTAAGGCAACATATTTTATCATTATTAAAGCATGTAACGATTGTTCGATATGTTCTTATAAGTTAAATAAATTATACAAAGTAGTTACGTTCATATCAAAAACGTTTTATGAATGCTCTATCAAAGATTTCTTAAACTCATCTTGATATTATTTATTTTCTTTTTAATTAATAACATAAAATGTTACGATCAATAATCCAAATTTAATTTTCATATAGGTGTCTCACATCTACATATGACTACATTTGACAAGTTCATTTAATTAACATCCATAAGCCACTATTCCGTCGTCCGCCTCTGTTATTTTAATTTTCACCCAGTCCAAACAATCGTTCTTCATGTAAATCGATTATGTCATTAATTCATATCATTTTAAATCTTGTCTTCTTGCAGATATTAAAGGATCATTATTGAAAATATTATATCATCACTTTCTTATTTGGATTCTGTATTTAAAATTTTAAATTATCCTGTTAATAAATGTATACGAGGAAAATATAAACTACCAAAATTAAGATGAATAAAACTCCAAGAATTAATAATCGAACACATTTCGTTAATTTGATTGTGTAGTTTAAGATGTTTTTCGTTATTTTAATCTTCGAAGTTTTATCTGTAAGTAATTTTGTTCTTTTATTATTTAGAACCCCACCCTCTGTAAGAACGTAATAGTGTACTAGAGCCGGCATCGCCTTTATAAAGGATAAGTATTTTAAATATAGGTTAAACGATATTATGTAATAAGATACGTTATTTTCTAGTAATTTAGAACTTGGCTTGAGTAACCATGTTGCGAGCAGAAGAAAACACCATTGCATCATTAATTATCTAACGTAGGTACATCTACCGTTTTCTTATTAATTGATAAGTTTCCTTAATAATTTTAATGCTTCAGGGAAATCATAAATTCATGTATTAAAAGGTTGCAATCATTATAGTCACATAGTTTTTTGAGTTGCTTCATTTACTACACTTAGAAAAGTAGGAGCGTATTCTAGTCACCCGTATTCATCTTGATATCGAGAAACGTCAATTTCTTTTTTTTAGCTTTAATTTATGCTTCGTCACTGTCTGGACTTATATAGCTCCTTTTTGGGAGATACGGATATACTTTTTTGCGTTAAATGCTGCTGAATATGATAGATATGTACATATATAAATTTGTAGTTAGTTTTTGTGAAACTTAGATCACTGGATGAAATTGTTTGATTAACTCTTAACGCGAATCATGCATTAGTAGTAGTAACGTCTTAAAATCTATTTTGTTCGATTTCCCGCCTAATTTTTTACTTTCTAAGCTGAAAAAGCACTTAAATAATTGATCATGCGCTACTGAGAACACATAAAAAGTAAAATTATTAATATTTTAATTCAGCGATTAAGAAAATGAAGTAGAAACCGTGATTTACTAACATCAACGCAGATCCGAACTATACGATTTCGGACGTTGTTATAAAATTCAAACACTACGGAATTGCTAGTAGATCTATTTTACTATTAAAATTAAAATATTACCTTCAACTACCACGTAAATAAAAGCCTTCATAATTTTAAGCACGCTTTTTTCATTTGTCAGCGCAGCTCAGCTCAGATACTTATAATCAATTTGAACATACTCAGAACACCTTAACAAGTACAAACTAATAATGAACACAGAAAAATAAAAACTTCCCAGAGCTCTATCAAAGATACTTTTTCCACTCATTCAGAGACCTCCTCTTCTCTCTTGTATTCTTTTACCTATCCCCACCATCATCATCTCTCGCGCTTGTGTCCATCCGTCTGTTCGTCTCTTACATAGCCGTATGCGCGCGCGCCCAATATTTCGGCCTGTCTGGCTCACTTCGAGAGAGTGACCTACGATGTCCCTCGAAAATAACCATCGTCAAGCCTTCGCTTGACATTGACCGCGAAAATTGAATTGCCCCTGGAATGAGA
The DNA here is from genome assembly GCA_949152435.1 of Gastracanthus pulcherrimus. NCBI lineage: Eukaryota > Metazoa > Arthropoda > Insecta > Hymenoptera > Pteromalidae > Gastracanthus > Gastracanthus pulcherrimus. The sequence continues at coordinate 87,975,075 of OX424572.1, forward strand.
TTGATGTCGCACTTGTATACAACTTACTTGCATGAGCCGACGGACGTCGAAAAGCCGGCCGACCGGCGAATGCGCGCGGATCATCGCCGTTGCTGATGTCCTCCTGCGTTGGGTCTCGTATACTTTTTTCTTCTTCTCTTTTGCGCTTAGTTTCTTTCTTCGGTCTCTCTCTTTCTCTCTCTCTCTCTCGCTCTTGTTGCTTTGATCGCTCCACTTGGGTGCCTCGTGTGTTTACTGGGTCGATTTCTGGCCTGACGTTCTGACACTGCTTAGAACAATTTAGATCGATCATTTGTCTTTATCTTTTCCTTCTTGCTCGATGGGAAACGTAAATGGAAATCAGCAATTTTCGAGCGAATTGAATAATTGGTTTCGTTTAAATTTTTAAAGAATGAATTATGAAATTACGTTCTTTGGGTTGAAGGTTGTGTTACGATGTTGATGAAGATTGTTCTATTACTTTTTGAAACTCTGGGACCTCCAGAATTGTCTACAGATCATGTTTCTTTTATGTTAAAGTGAAATTCGTGGTACAAACGATGTAAAACGAGTCTCTCATATATTCGTTTGGTTCTGATAACATTTTGACTGGATTATCGTCCTTTTCAAGTCTTAGACCAATATCTTTTCAGGTGTACGTTGTCCATAATTTCTTACGATGTGACTTTAAAGTATAACTGTCAGAAAACTTCATCGATCAAATCATTACTGTGATGTAGTAGGGGTTTCTTTGAATCCATTTCCCTCTTTATAGTTATTAGTTGAACTCCTACTCTAAAACAGTAATCCACAATATCATCGATTTGATAATTATACTTACCCTTTCTAATTTTTATAGTCATATCGGCAGAAATTATGCACAACGTACAACTCATCTTATGAAACCATGGTTTGAGACTTAAAATGAACGATAATATAGTCGTCAAAACATTGTCAGAACTAACGACCACCTGAGCGACTCATTATACATCATTCCTTCTGCAAACTAGTAACCAGAATGCTAACACAACTAACAATTACAGAGAAGTTTAATACTTGACCAGATTATCATCAAAGTTATTGTGATCTCATTGATTTTTTAATTTTTGTTTGTTGATATAACCAAGATTGGACTTCTAGTATATAAAACAATTTCATAAAAAATTCATCTAAATTGTGACTTAAAATTAGCTAGTAAATTTCTTGTGTACCTAGACTTGTCTGTTTTGTACAAAACTGAATCATCATAAACGAAAGTCAAATTTAAACATTACTAGAATGACGATTTCAACATGTTTTTTGGAAATCTTCGTGTTGAACGTGCGAAAATTTCCAAATGACCTATCATTCGTTACTTCTTTAGGCATAATACCAGGAATACAATTATATTAAAAACTAAGCTTATTATATTCTTATTTTCATCTTCTTAATAAGGAAAATAGTCATCAATCCCGATCTGTGATTGCGAGATGTTCTTACTTTTAGGATGATACAAAAACTTAATGTTATTAACGGATCTTATAGTCATTCTCTATTATGCATCCAACATATCACTTGTTCGATCAATTTCGACCTATCGACAGTGTTCGAAAGCACACGTGCGCACGTGTGTCCCCCATTCCCGAGTTATTTTTTTCGGCCGTCAAATTTAATCCTCGATAGACAGCAAGTGCGACGCAGGCAAAGTTCACTCGCACTCTCCGGGATCTCTCGTCTAGACGGTGGCCTGACGTCACGGGACAAGGTCGATCCTCGTTTCTGCTTACTACGTATGCGTATATAGTCGATACAATTGTGCGATGCCGCACGTGGGGACACCTAAACTCTCGCTGCGCGTCTTCTTTCGCAACGACCTCCCCGTTTTTGTCGCGCATCGATTCGGAGTTCTTGTGTGCGAGACGTCCAGGTTGTTGATTTTGCGTTGAGTTTTTGTCATGGATGCTCAATTGATTCGTTTCGTGCGGTACAATTTTTGGGATTGCAATGTCGTCCAGATAAAAGTAGGATAAATTTTAATATAAATTAAGAAATACTATTATTTGTATAAATTCATTAATTATTATTTTTGTTTCTGATAATCATGATGTAAATTTCAACTCTAATGAATCTGATAATCACACCATCTCTCTCGAAGGTATATAAATAGATTGTGATTATCAAATTTAGTATTAGTTAAAAGTTAATTTCACTTGATTAACAGATAGGTCAATGATTTTAGAATAGTTTTCTGATATTTCGGTATATAGTATAGAGAAGAACTACATTCTGTCGTGTTTTTATTACATTAGCATCTGGAATAAAAGTGTTACTCTTCTTCAAATGAACCAAATGTATAATCATTTAATATTATCGTCTACGTGATTCACTGGCAAGTAAGGCTATCATTAGTTATTTTATTTGGCATTGCTGTTATTAAACATGTTTGTTATCTTCATTTGGGTTACTTGTTATAAGATGTTTTCTGTCTTATTCGCATAAACAATTTTACTATGCATCTGGACAACTTGATTTGTAAATTTCCTCGAAATCTGAAATCTGTTATGTAGTTTACTGTTTCCATTAAATCGAGATAAATTGATTATTAATTCAATAACCAGAGTCGAATACCCAAAGTCGTTTTTTCGTTCCGATAAAAATCTGATAGAAATTTAAATGTGCGCGCTTGTTATGAAAATAAATACATAAATACATTAACAACTTTATAACTGTTATTGGAGAAATCTGATTTAAAAACTTCTTTTTACGCCTTACGTTATTAATTCTGATTATTTTAAAGCATCATATACTTTACTAATTATAAACGTATCCCTAAATTTTTTGTTTTTCATGCCTAGATTATTCGCTCAGCCCATACCATTTTTCTTACATCAAGTCTTCTTGCGAATTGAGCGAAAAGTTTTCCAGCAGCTTGTGGCCCTCTAATTAAGAGTTTGAAATGAAGTTGTGAATAGACTCAAGTCAGCGTTTTCGTTTAAAATAGATATTTGCAAACAGGTTACATAAAGAACGCACAACTTTACAAAATACGAATTTAAACGATAATGATTAAAGATAATGATTATTGTAAAGAAACAATTATCATTTTGTAGACAACATGTACTACTTTGTTATCTGAAATCTACTACATCGTGGTTTATTCATCTTCTTCCAAATCATTGTAGCATCACATACAGATTACGTGATGCAAATCATTAATATTTCAGCAAAATTTGCTTAACAGTTTCAGATCGAAGAACGACGAAGAAAAAGGAGAACGGACTATATATGGCTAGTAAAGTCTGGCGTATGGTCTGAGTTTATAACATTTATTCATCATAGCATGTCATACTTGATAGAACAATAATATGCACCAGAATAAATTTTCCTTTTTCAAAGTTCTATAACTGTCTAGCATCTTGTGGTTTTGTAACTTATGACAATAAATATTCACGTCCATATAAATACATATTTTGAACATATTTTAACATATTTTAATAAAACTAATTTATTCCCGTAAAAAAGTCACAGTAACCACACGAAATATGGATTTTTGTTAGTAGCGATAAAGGTAGCTACAATTTTTTTACGGCAAGCTGTAAATATTTGAACGACTCAGCGAAGATGTTTCAGTATATACATGATTTAGCCATTTCAGCTACGTAAAAGAATGCCGAATATTCTAACGTGGTTTCTTTTAACGTCACTACAAAGCTCTCGAATTATGAAAGAACATGAAAATTATAAACTTGTTATGGGAAAATTTTGACATCCAAACGACCGTGGCTTATTAAGACTAAATTAGAATAAGTAACTTTTAAAAGAAACTACCAAAATTTTAAACCATAAAAAGAAGGAATTTATGTTTAAAATAAAAAAGTTTTAGTAAGAAAAAAGTAGAATACTTTGTTGTTCAGTTTCATTTGCTCATTATCTCTTCCATTCTATAATGTATTCCATAAAATATACGTTCCAGCTGATACATTGTCTGTTACAAAACGATAAATTGTTTCCTCGGAACTGTTTTCGGCTATCGCGGCAAAAGAATCCTCCATATTTCAATGTTTTTATATTTGTGTTCTTTCAAACTTCTTGGCAAACCTTATTGCATATGTATTTGTAAGCCTGTAATTGATGGCGGGCTAAACTTTTGAGCGAAGTCGAAGTTGCGTGATACGAAGAATAGGATAATCAGGGGAAGAAAAACAAAAAACGAAGTACGGCTAAGAGGACCAGGCAGACGTCCGGTTTAAAAGAATCTTAAGGACAAATATGGAGTGGAAGATACAGATCTAATCTAGTTTCGACAATGCGAAGAGTCTGTCCACGTCTAATTAACTAATTTAGCGGTAATTGCCATCTGGGAATTACCCGTCAAAATGCATCAATAGTAGGGTTGCATGAGCATTTTCGACGAAGTGAATGGAAAAAAGGCAAAATGAAGAACGGTGAAGAAACTAAAGTATACGAACTTCCATCGCAATGTACCTTTACAAAGAATACATAATGGTTTTTTAGTTGCTCTTATGAAAAAATTCTCAAGAAGAGTGTCATTTCGTAAACTCTAACTGAATTTCAATATATTGCAAGTCTAATAAATAACCCCATATTTTTTTTTTTTTTTTATTATTATTTAACGTCGCCATGTTTGTGCTTCCATGTGGTGCTAATCGACGACGGGGGTCTGCGGTGTGTTTGTAAACAAAGCACATGTAATTTTTACAGAGGTGCTTGTATCAATCGGCAGAGACTAGGATTCGAACCCGGGTCACCGGCGTGGGAATCCGACACTCTACCGACTGAGCCGCCGCAGGCCCCAACTGAGCCGCCGCAGGCCCCACTGATAAAGCCCATATAAAGTGATTACTCCATTTAAAAATACTAATATATCTTTCATATATTTAAATGTTAAACGCTGAAAACTTCTATTTATCGTTTACAATTCAGAGATTTTGTGCGCTGTCTGTGTTATTTTAAAGTTCAAGAGCTTAGTCAAGATAGCTGCTGGTCGCAAACTAGGTTATTCGCAAATTCGGGTCTTCCTGTCTGCCCCCGTTAGTGCTGAAGAGCTCAGCCAGATCTTGGTTGGTCTTACACGCAGCTTGATGGCTTGATCTCATGGTTGTGGAGCTGCTTCCGTCACAGTGGATAAGCGAACTTTGGAGCTTTAGCGCAAGTAGATACTTTACATGACGGGGTGGTCTGAGTTTCAGCGTTGAGTTTTAGACTTGGATAATTATTATACGAATTTCGACTGATTTGCATTAATTATCTTCTTCATTTTTATCTAACTCTCGTTTATAACTGAAAGGTGAGTTTCTTTGCATACTAACAAGTCCGTGGATAGGGATGCGAGTGTTGGCTTTTTTTCAAACCGTGAGAATCCTTTCCTAGTATCTACAAATGAAGCCCATCATCCGTAATTTGGTTAAAGAGGCTCTAGTATACGACATATAGGTTATAGCATAAAAATATGTAATATTGTGATGAAAATTGACATCTACTCAAATAATCACAACTTCATATATAAATATTATAAATATGATTTTAAAAATGAAAATGAAAATAGACATAATGATTTTCAATTTGAGATGTTAAACGTAAAAAAATCTTGGATTTGGTTCTGAGTTACTTTAGATTGAAAATCATGCTCAAAATAGTATGAGAATAGCAAAATAGCATTATTTTTAATCTAGCATAACTTTAGACCAAATCCAGATTTGTACACATTTGACCTCTCAAATTAAAGCTTATAATAAATCGACTTTTACTTTAATTTTCAAAGTAATATTTACGGTATTAATGATGAAGTTGTGATTATTTCAAAAGTTAACAACTTTTATCATTATTTAACGCGTTTTTTGCCCTCGTGATACAGGTCTTATTAATTATATCAAACTGCTGGTACAAAGATTCACTTTTAGATACCAGAAAATGATTTTCAAAAAATTCTTAACCCTTCACTCATAAAATCTTTGAAATTTAATGTTGTCAGCTCTTTGTTGAAAAAATATTATAGAAGGTTATCTTTTAACGTATAGATATAGCTTTAAGCTGGAAGAATATTTTTCTAATGTATTGAAACTATGATTAAAACAAAAGTCTCTTAACATTCAAAACCAACCTAAAAGAAATCTCAGCAACATCATTTTTATTCACTGCAAATCACCCATGCGAACGCACTACACGTTATAAAGAAAAAAGTAACCACGGTAAGGCAAAGCAATTTCTCACAGGCCCCGCAGCAGAGCACACTCTCGCTTAATCGCATTGCTGCCGCTTTGGTTATAATGAATCCCCGGGGTTAATATGCTCGATTGGTGCGGCGGATGCGAAACCGATCTCTCTCTCTCTCTCTCTTCACTCCCTTTACGTACATATATATATCTAAGCTACACAGGGAGTCTGCAGCGCTTGCATATACGAATAACGCGTATGCGAATATTATAGCGACCGCGTGCGCAGCAGCAGCAGCGGTTGATGCGCATTTGCATCTGGAGATATAATCTGGGCCAGGTCGTCTGCGATTTAAGTTGGACAATGAATCGGCACAATTCGCTTGATTTGTCTAATGGCGATTCATATATGCTTCTGCTAGACCTACGCTTTAACAGATTCTTTATTTAACTTTGAAAGTGCAATAAAACTAATACAAGCACAGTTGGATAAATTTGGAAAAGCCCAATGGATAGAGAATAATTTTCTGTATTTTTACATACTGCATAATAATTATTTACAGAAATAGGCTCGATGTTATTCAATGTTCAAAGTTAAATAGAGACTCTAGGGTCGCCTCGCCGTCGCCGTTGTCGTTATTGTCAGCGCTGAAGTTTGTCTTACTTTTTAGCGCGATGGGTCGGGTTGCTTAGTTAGTTAGTCAGAGTCGTAAGGAAATTTTATCAATGAACGCGAAAATAATGGGTTACTGCTTGAGAAGGATGTAGTTGAAAAGTGTAAATGTAGGAGATCCATGATTTTCTTGTATTTTTTATTGCAGGATATTGAATTTTATAGATTTCTAGGGTACATCCAGAAATAAGTAAGGATTACATTATGTAAACATTTTTACAATATCTACATTTGTATGGCTATAAAAAATGTATTTACTAAATTTAAAAAATTGGTCATAATATGTATGATACACTCTACAAAATAAAATTATATAAAAAAAATATAGCGCAAAATTACGATCTATTTTCTCTTTTTAGGCAAAATTTTGCAGTTTTTAACATCATACTTTTTTATATGGAATGTAAAATAACAAACATATCTTTTACCCAGATATGTTTGAAATAAATATAATAATGATACTATTCTAAAAGAAATATCTAAAGCGTTAATTTCTATTGGATCTCGCCGTAAGAAAGTGCCAAATGACGGATTGCCAAAATGGTTCAATTATACAGTGTATGTACAGATACATTGCAATGATAACCAATTTGAATTTACTTTTCAACTCTTTATTTTCCTTATATCAACAGCATTATTGACGGTAATTCATCTATTAAATTATTAGATTTGATTTAAGAAATAATAAATATCTATATTCTGTATTAGAAATATTTTGTAATTGCGCGTCTTATTGATTCATAACGCATATCATCTCCATTGGTATGCGTTATATCATCATCATCATCATAAAAATCTTTGTTCTTCTTTCGACACACATCTATTAACACCGAATAATAGGCGTAACTAGTTGAGCCACATGTACACGTATATATTGTCAATATATAAAAAACGCAATATTCTGTTTTTTCTTCTTTTTCCGCGTGCCAGATGAGAGCGCCGCCTTTTAACCCCATGTGATCTATAGAGATCGCGCGGTACGACGCGACGGCACATCAACCGCGTTCGCGTTTCGATAAACAGATTAATTAGATTCACCGTATATAGTCAATCGATGCATCTTGGAGATGAGAGGACAAGAGAGAGGAAAGAGTGTGACACCGTTTCCAACCTGCGTCACGCTGTTAAGCTTATTCTTTTCTTCATTGAGGGCAGTTTCGATATCGTGAGGATTCACTAACGAAAATCGTAAAAAATAATACTGAACAAATGCTATTTTCCTTTAAAAAGAAAGGTTTCACAATCAACATTTGTTGTCTATATTAAATCGTAGAAACGTTTATCTTGTATATGGTCTATATGTTACGCAAAGTATTTAATTTTTTATATATAACTTTTTATGTATATACATTGTTACAAATGTGTTAATTTTGTAGCAAATCTGGATGGTGATCTGCATGCAATAGATACATTGTCTAGATCATTAACTAATGCGCTTCTTTTTTGTTTTATTTTACGAAAACGATTGGATTTGATGCCTTCAATAATAAATTCAACAAATTAGTTGATTTGGTATTTAAAACGTTCTTTACTTTTTGAGAAGACTTGGCTCCAAAATATTGAATGGCAAAAGACTAATTTTAAAACGCTGTCAATCAACTGATCAATAAAAGTCAACGTTTTTTGTCGAGATTATGTTAAGCAAATGCGTCACAAAGTTCAAAGAAATAAATTAGGATTTGCATTAGTCAGAAACCGGTTCTAATAAGCTGTGCGAATTTGTACTTTTAATTTTAAATAAAAATTATCGTTCAAAGTTACAAAGACAAAACTTTCATGCTTCTTATGAAGAAACACGAAAATGTAATAATAATATTGTATTTAATTATAATACTTTTTAAAATTACAAAAAGTATTTGTTTACTTACAAATAAGTACACTGAAAAAGTTTTATTTGGATTTGATTTGAATTACATTAAATCAAAGCGGATTAACATTTGCTTGAACAACTTAAATTAACCATTCAAAACTAAATTTAGTCATGACAAAAACTTTTTTTTATTTATATATTTTAAATTAAACGAGGATCTCTTTAATTTAGATAAATATTTATTTTGAAAAATAATATTTAGTATTTCAATCAGTTATATCTAATCTAAAGAAGTTTTTCTTCATTGTAAGACACATAAGATGCATTAAACTAAATGTCAATTATATTAATAATTATATTATAGTACTTTCACTGCTGAATATATAGTATTTATATCGAATTTTATTTATATCCTCCAAGCCAACTGAAATTTTAAGTTTGAAATATCCAGAGCTCCGAATTCCCAATGATATCAGTACGCGATGCGCTGCATACAAATACACACGAGATTAGCCGAGGGCATAACACTTACACTATTTTTTCTCCACGAAAGCGCTTTTATCCGCATTGAGTGCATTGACACTTGAAAGTGAAGCCTGCTGCTGCTGCTGGATTGATGCGTGTAGCGTTCTTATCTACTCGAGAGAATCGTCACACACAAAACAAAAGAGTTTCCATTCTTTTTCCTCAATCACACTTGTTCTCCTTTACATTTTTTCTCTGCGCGCATGCTGGTTTAAAAGTAGATAACTTATTGTGCAATAATATACGAATGATCGTTATTTTGTTTATACTCGACAATTAATATTATTCACGGAATTACCCAAATTAGTGATCTATTTATAGCAAACGCACCTATATATAGGCAGTTTTATCGGTTATCACGTGTTTATTGTATGTCTGTTTAATTCTTTCAATACTTACAATGCTATAATTTCGTAAAAAATTACTTTTAAGATCGCAGATCATTCTAAGCCTTCTAAGACTTCTAGTTTTTATATTATACTTTTATGAAACTGTTAATTTATTATATTTTATGTATTAAAGGTCGCTCTCTGGATAAATATTGGTCAAAATGTCGATTTTGTATTGTATTATTAGATAGTTAAACATATTCTTCAGCTACAAAAAATATTTAAATAATGGTATGAGCACTTTAAACTTAAAGAAAGCACACGATTAGAAATATTTTTTAATAATTTTTGTAATTCTTCAGGATTTGAAAAGAAATGCTTGTTCAGTTTTTCAAAATTCAATTATAAAAGCTCATTTACAGTACGTTTATATCTAAAATATGTAGTTTTTTTAAGCAATTTAAAAACAAAATTATATTTTGATTTTTTCCAAAGTCAATGATTGAATTTTAAAAATTTTAAACCAGCAGTCTCATTTGTATTCATACATATTATGTACATAAATTTTTGCAAAGGTATATAGCAATGTGTAATGCGCGAGGATAACTTCAAAGATACCTGCATTTTACATGAAAAAAAGCATTTTATCCTGGATAACTTGAAATCATCTTAATAAAAATGGCTGAAAATTGGTATATGGGTAAAAGTAAAAAACTTGACCACGTCGTGTCCACGTTATTTTACACAAAATTAAAACTATATATCGGTCTAATTTAAAATCAGATATATTGGATATAACATGTAGAACATTACTGCAAAGTTTCAATATTATTGACTGATTTGATTTCGAATTAAAAATCAAAAACACCATGAAATATCATGTGTGTCCCGTGACCCCAACCAACTTTCTCTGATATTATTTTTAAATTTTATTACGAGATGATGGTTCAAGAGAAAAATAGGCAGCAGATTGCTCTAACACATTTTCAGCTATCAAATAGATTAAGTGTAATGTTATAATTTTCATGCTGTGCGTATTGAAAAATTACTTCAAATCTGTCCCTCGATTTTGGCGTCAGGTGTATCCCGCCTTTAGAATTAATTTTAAATATATAAATATGTGTAAATTTATTAATAACGCAGGATATATTTGTTAATTTAACCATTCCTTTTCATTTATTGGTGATTTTAAAAGGGTTCATTGTATATTTTTTAGTTAAAGCCGAATTATAACTGCATTCTGACTTGCGTACCTTAATTGATGTCATGTGTGTCCGGTGCTATAACTAAACAGATATCAAGAATAAGTTTATCGTGTGCAACAATAGATGAGTTGCTTCTTCCGCAATTTCATTTAAGTTTAAATTACGAGTAAGGAAGAAATTATTGTCAAAATTTTATCAACTGCTTATCATGTGGGTCCCGATGTTTGATGAACTATATACTATAGTGTACTTAAAGATCAAGCTGGATTATTCTCATTTGTATTACAATTTGCACAAGAAAGAGATTTGATAGAAGAAATAATAAAAAAAGAACGAGAAAATGATTTATTAATAATTATCAGTGAGTAATTTGAGCACAATTAATGTGACTTATTCCCATGCTTAAAAAATCTTTGAATAATTTTAATAGATAGTGATTGATCTTGGCCAAGTCGATTTTTGACATCTATATGAATAATACTATTGTAGAAAAATGTGAGAATGGTTGACTTTTTGACTTTTACCCATATAAGTTATTAAAATCACTATGAATATACCTGGTAAGGTGCCACTTTAAAGAATAAAAATTGGAGATTTTTTAAATTATGAACTTTTAAAACTTTTATTGTGAGGTTTAAATTTAATAATGTTAAAGATTTTTCATTACAATATAATCACAGCATTATATAAAACACATTTTTCCTTTTCAATCGATGTTTTTACATTTAGATCTAAATTCATCGGTTTGTATAATGTCTTATTGTTAGTATAGAATTAACCGGAAGTAACCTGGAAATAATCCTCTATGATAATAAGCGAATAAATTATCGGCTACCTTCAGAATATATTTCTTTATCCTTTTGAAACTTTGGAAATTAAGTGAATTTATGAGAACGGTTGACATGAAATAATCAGAAGTGAACAGGAAGTAAGGTGAAGTAACCAGAAGTAAATAGGAGTTAAGTTCTCTATTATGTTAAATGAATAAATTTTTGGCACTTTTACAATATTATCCTCCATTCTTTTAAAAGTTATTGGAAGAGATCGAAGCCGGTCGGAAATAACCATAAATTACCAAAATCTGAGGGTGCAGTCTGTAAATATCGGTGATGTGTTAATGGTGCGGGTTTATGCGTAAGTGTTTGCTAATGTAGAGGTATATGTGAGGATATGTGTAAATGTGAGCGTGTGGGTGTAGATATAGATGTACAAGCGAGTGAGCGTGTGGAAACCGAATGGTTTATTCGTCGGTGGGTGGCTGCGTTTTGGAGTTGATATGTGACTTTGGTTAAGTGGGTATGCGTAGGTAAGCGTATGAGTCAGTCGATGCAGGTAGGTGTGTGGGTGGGTGTATGGAAATTGGTGTGTGGTGGCGAACAGGTGTGTGTGTGTGCCTGAGTACTGAGTAGTTGCATGTGTGAGTGGGTTAGTGTTGTGTATATATATGTGAGTGAGTGTACGTGAGATATAAGGTGCGTGTATAAGTGTGAGAGTGCATGAATGGGTGCGTGGGTATGTGTAAGTTGGTATGCGGGTGGCTGTGGGGGCAGTCGCGTTCACAGTTATGTTTGATTGGCTGTAAATGGCCGCGCATGTGTGTGTATGTGCGCGAGGGCGTGCGTGTGTGTGTGAGAAAAGACCAAAAGGGAACTGAAATTTTAGTTAAATAAATGACTTTTGCCATTGTTCAATATTCTCTATTCAATTAAATATGAATGCTCAAATTGTCCGACCTCATCTTACATAACTTTGTCAATCTAGCCAGCCCGCAGCAATCCAAGCCGGCTGCAGAGCGAAGCTCTCACAAAGTGACTATACTCTCCGCGCAACAATTGCTCCGTGTGTCAGTGCAGTCGACTCGTCTACACTGCCATCGCATCCATCTATATATAAAAGAGCGTGAGAGATGCATCGCGCGCATAGAAGAGAAAAGAAAAGCTGCCGGGATCGCGTTGCGCGCGAGGCGATCGCGAGACAGGCCTGCCTGCAGGCCAATGAAGCTTAATGAAGGGATCTCGTCGGGATGCGCGCGTGATGCACACGCACAGTCTATGTCCGCGCCTGGCACTACACGGGTATTACACGTACGTGTGTATGTACATGTATACGGGGGGATCGTGGACTATGAGAAAGATGTGGGCCAGACGGCAATAATCGTTCGGCATTTCCTGGTACGTTGCGCGAGGCGCGCGCTTAATTGGTTCAAGAGTACCGCCCCGACTCGATCTGTCATTATTGCGCGCCGCTGCAGTTGTAGTTATATAGTCGTCGACGTCGTCGTCTTCGACTTCGTCGCTGCGGGTATAGTGTAGTCGAGTTTGGTGCGTATGAGTTGTGCTCGGCTATCTTTAGGCGAGAGGGAGATAGCCGAGAGCTGCAGCTCGAGTTTTGCGGTCTTTCGTGGCGCGGGGCAGCTTTGTCGTTTTGCTCTTGGTTGAGGATGTGCGTGATACAGTGTAGCTTTTGAATGTGAGGCTCGTTGAGAGCTCGTTCTGCCCTAGTTATAACGCTCTTGATTAGCATGGTTAAGCATGAGGTTTGGTTCAGCTTGCGTTTCGAATGTGTTTTCGAGAATATTTGGTTGTAGATTTACGAAAATATTTAAGTCTTTATATTTTATTTATTTATATACTTTTTTAAATAATTCTTTTGAAATGAAAATTAACTTGAAATTTGTGTAATTTGACATTGTCAAAATCTTCTGAAAGAAAATCTTTTCTAAAAATCCTAAATACTGATTCTTGAATGATAATTGTTAATTTTTCAGATAAGAGGTTTCTTTACAGCTGTTAACTAAAAAATAAGCTGATGATTTTTCTGAATTTATAAAGAAAAAAACCTACTCATTTTATTAAATTTTAAGACGATATAGTGTTTTCATATAAAAATATTGTATAGTTTTAGTTATAGATGATTTGCAGAGCATCTAAGAAAAAGTTTCTATGTACAAACGGTAAAATCAGCTGTTGTAAGAGTCTGAAACAGAATAAATAAAAAGATACATAGTTTATAGTGTGCGGCTATAGGGGCGTGGCATTACGGATGCGTAACAACTTGTTTGGATTTTTTCAAAATATTAGTTGTAATATATTTTTGAAAATATCTGTCTAACTTTTAATTTTTCAATATTCTGAAAAATTTATAGTTTTTTGAAATTGCTGCATTCCTCATTAAGAAATTAAAAGTTGGTACTGATGCATGGTTTTGTTTGGAGATAAAATAAAATGAAAGTGCTGAGATATGCCATGCCCCTTGTGACCATAATGGGTGACCCGAAGTTTGTATCTATCGATTAATGAACAAGTTATATTTACAAAAATCACCAAAATCTTGGTCCTGAGTAATTACTGGAACCGTAGTAGTAGCATCCTAAATAATACCCTAGAACTTAATAAACGTTTTCATGAATAAACTTCAAACCTAAATCAAGCCTCTCCTATTCCATCAAACTGCCAATACAACAAATCCCACAATGCACCATCCTTTCCATCTCTCCTTCTCAACCGAGTCACATCCTTGCGTGCACACATATTCCATCGCTCGAGATGCTCGCTCACACACACACACACGCGTACTTTCACCGTCTCTGCGGCTCTCTCGAGCCTAGGATAACGCGGCGTGACTTCGCTCGTCGAGAGCCGTGACCTTGGCAAAGGTCCTCTCCCCTCCTCTCTCGCGTGTCCTTGCTCGTCTCAAGGTCACCGCCTCACGTCGCGCACTCTCCTTCTCCTCCTCCTCCTTCGCCTCTTCATCTTCTTCTTCGTCTGCTGCTGCTGCTGCTGCTGCTGCTTCGTCCTTCTTATCGCGTCCGCAGCTCCAGCTGTACGGAGTCCTCCCCCGCAGGATCCTGCGGCGTGACCCCACGGGAAACCGATACTCTCGCCGCCTTTTCGAAGCGGGGTTCCCCCTCTCTCTGTCTCTCTTTCCTCGTGCAGAGGCGAGCGGAGCGGCTATATCTCGCTCGCTTGGGCAACGCCGCGAGGGGAGAAAAGCCGTCTGGGAGTCTTGATGCTGCTGGCTCCGACTGCTATTGATTATGTTGTGCTGCTTTTCGTTGCAAGAGGGAAAAGAAAAAGAGCGTCGTTAGGGAGTTTCTATTTTGTGCTCGGGCTCTTTTCCTGCTTTATTGGGGCTTGAATGGGTGTTTTGTTGGTGTGTGTTATTGACGTGAACATTTCATTATAGATTTGAAGGATGTGATACGATTTTTATATCATTTTTAGACGGCTTGTCTGGTTTTGTAAATGAAAAGTGTATTGCAGCTGTAAGAGCTACAATATTGCTCAGCGTTATTATTGTGAAATATGTTACAAAATTTTCTACAATTTCAACTATTACAGCTACAATTCCTTAGTGCCATGGGAACAATAATTCTATTATTTTCTCTGAAGTTCTTAAAGGGAAGTGACTTCCGAAGAATCTGTTTGAAAGGCTAATTTTGAAAAATGAATACGACTTATAGAGTAAAAAAAACTTAAGAGTGATTTTTTCTTATATTTCAGAAGTAAAAATTTCACGCGATGAAATAGTAATTTTACATATTAAACAGTTTCACCTGAATTCCATCGTTTCAGCGAGTATAAACTTGACTCAAATAAAATAGATTTTTATTCAAAGACCCTAGGTCTCATGAAAGACATTCGTGTTCGCTCTCTTAAAAGTGCTTTAAGTAATTTCTACTCTAACTATGAGAGTCCACGCCCTCCGGTCATGGAATTTGATGAAACTTTAGGAGGTATTTTTTGTACCTAGAAATGAAGCCTAACACCCGTAGCTTTTTCCAATGGGCCTATTTTCTCGAAATATAAGTCATTATATCCCAATTGCGTATAAGTATAGTAAAAATAGCACGTCTGCTTCTCAACATCACTCTGCATGTTTTATAGTAAAAAATGGCCCTATACCATAATAAAACCAAGCAAAAAGAGCTTTAATTTAAGCTTTGTTGCGTATAAAAATATTAATCCGAGTAAAAGTTATTAACAATCAAATATGATGATTGGAAATGCATAAATATTTGACGGAACTTAATTGTTATAAATTCTCGGTGATTTGTCACTCCTCTTTAGTTATAATATTTTATTGATAATAATTTATTTATAACACGTGAATAAAAAAGACAATTTTCGGCGCTTATAAAGTGCAGCGAAAATAGAGTTTTCCGAGCGTCAAATAAAGGGTAGCGAATATACTCATTTTCGGTAGCGAAAATGAGTATTTTCGGTACCCTTTATTTATTTTTGCTCCATTTCCTTAATAAAGCTTTTAGAAAATTTGTAAACTGCTGACAAATATTAGAAAATTCTGCAAAATTTTGGAAAATACTGGTAAATTTTGAAAATTTTATATATATATATATATATATATATATATATATATATATATATATATATATATATATATACATATATATATATAAAATTATATATATATATATATATATAATATGTAGGGCCTACGGCGGCTCAGTCGGTAGAGTGTCGGATTCCCACGCCGGTGACCCGGGTTCGAATCCTAGTCTCTGCCGATTGATACAAGCACCACTGTAAAAATTACATGTGCTTTGTTTACAAACACACCGCAGACCCCCGTCGTCGATTAGCACCACATGGAAGCACAAACATGGCGACGTTAAATAAAAAAAAAAAAATATGTAATATGTCATAGACTTAAGTAGACGACTCGAAAAACTCTATTCTCAATCCACTTTGTAGACGACAAAGAATGGCCTTCTTTATGCACTTGTTATAAAAAATACGGTACGCAACTTGGGGCAAAAGGGTATTATCAGACTCGGATGATGATTTTGAACACTCGTGTACGGCTCGGGCACCCTCGACTTCCACTCGTGCTCAAATCATCATCCTCGCTTGGAAATACCCATTTTCGCCCCACCCATTTTCGCCCATGCAGAGTTACGTTGAGAAGAAGACTAAAGTTTCATCAAATTTCGGAACCCGGAGGGTGTGGACTAGAGTAGTCCAAAATTCCCAACCTTTTTAATTTTTTAAGTGTAATAATTAAAAATAATAGGAAATATAGAAAAAATCATATTCCTGTTTTCGTTTTTTATTATAAAATTTTAGCAGCTATTTATTTAAACTCAAAGTTACTAAAACTCGTTTTTTTAGATTGATGTAGCCACCTTTAAATAATCTTAAAAAACATTTTTCATTAACGAATATGTTTATTTTATTATTTTCTACTTTTTCAGGGGGTTACTTCAAGAAAAATTAAAGGAATACGTGCTTTTATTTGACTTTAGCCTATTTTAGCACGTTTAAGCACCTTTTAACACCTGCTAAAATGTATTGAATATGCTAAAGTCAAATAAAAGCACATATTCTTTTAATATTTTTTCAAGTAACCCCTTGAAAAAGTAGAAAATAATAAAATAAACATATTTCGTTTTTGAATAATGTTTTTTGAGATTATTTAAAAGAGGCATCGATCTGAAAAAACGAGTTTTAGCAATTTTAACAGGGCAACAGGAATATTATTTTTTCTATATTTCCTATGATTTTTAATTATTACACTTAAAAAATTAGAAAGTTTGGGAATTTTGGATCACCTTGGTGTGGACTCTCCTTGTAAGATCAAAATGTTTAGAGTTAATTGTTACTTGGGAATCTCGAGCAAATTTTGCCTATTGTAATAATAGTGATTATTGTTTGAATAGTACATTATGTAAGAAGGGCAAAAAGTCGAATATTTTTCCCGCGGGTGAGTTTACTGCCTGAGCGAGCGAAGCGAAGCGGGGGCAGTATCACCCGAGGGAAAGATCGACTTATTTCTCGAGTTACATATAGTACTTTTTGTCCATCTCAACTGTGGTCACTTTTGGACTTGGAAAGCGGGACTAATGGACTGTTAAAAGACAATATTGTTAAAAGACAATCAAAAATCAGGGTTATTGGTAGAACTTGATGAAATAAAGGAATTTGGAGTAGTTTCTACTGAAGTCACTTTTTACCCAATTATCATTCTTGCGGGCAAAAAGTGTAATTTTGGTCTCATTCTTCAGGGAAAAAAGTGGCCATTTTTGTTCAGATGGGCATAAATACATTTTCATCCGATTCATACCGGAAGCTAATTCTGATAAAGTAAATATCTCAGTCGCAAAATAAGTTTTACTCTAATCTCATCAAAATTTCACTTTTCTATCGAGTCAAAATTTACTCTCTCAGAGTGTCTTTTCACTCTAAAAATTGAAAAGTTTTTGTTGTAGCTACAAGTTGTAGCACTGCATATGCATCTTATTAGAATACTCGTAATGTACTCTTAAAATCGTTAAGACCATAAAAACTGAACAAAAAAGATAAATGTAACAAAGTATAATTCGAACCGTATAATAAATAAAAACCTTTTCTGACACAATTCTAGTCATATTATCAATAATTTATTAAAAAAAATTCTTTGTATAATTTCATAATTTTGCAGATTTTCTTAGGTTTCTGAATTCATACAATTTTTGAAATTAAATTTTAATATGCACAGAAATATAAGAATACGTAATTTGCTTTTTCCAACGATAAATAATGCATGCATTCTTTTTAAACTTGGATTAAGCAATAGTTAGTATAAGTATTCAGCCGGCCGATGCATAATATATATCCTGGCTCGTGAATTTCGTATTCTACCACCAAACTCTCATATATTCTTCGCGTTTCCACCCGCCGGCGCGCGCTTTCCCGCGGGCTGTCAATGCCTTATAAAAGATTCCGGCGACGAAGCTCGGCCTAACGGCATTTTGTCGTCGTAGTTGGCGCCCCGACGCCACGCGGAAACCATTAAATACTTTGTAAGTACTGTTGCGTTGCTTATTCATGCGAAGTGGAAGGAGTTTGCATCCGTGATTGGGCGCGATATATGGAGCATTTTTTCATGCGGAATTTCCCGATTAGATGAAATGGAATTTCATTATTATTTGTAAATTCTTCATTATAGTGTTTAGCTTCATAATTAATTTCCCCATTTAATTTTCTCCTCTTTTTGGTAAAGATTCTATCTTTTAGTAACTTATACAGTGTTGTAGAGGCTATACAGCACACCTATGACACTAGACTGATGAGAAAAAAAGAATGCTCTTGTAACAAATTTATTTTAATAAAGTACAGTTTAAAGTATAAAATTACAGAGATAAATAAGTTTTTTTCAGAATTTATAAATATCATGGGCAAGGTTTATGAGCAACCTAAGAATATTTTAGAGCATATATAAATAACGTATAAAACTCAAAAATTAATACATACTATTTGTATCTTTTCCAAAAATTTAATTTCTTTTGCAACAAATATATATTTCTTACCCGTAAATGACTTAAAAAATTGTAAGGGTGGTCATTAGATACAAATCTTATATGATTTCGGTTACGTGGGTAGTATTATAAAGTAGAATGCCTGTGTAGACAATTATCCTCTTATACTAAAAAGGTACATAGCCGAATGATAATATAAAATACGATACGATACGTAGCAACATCGAGGGCAGTGTTGACTTGAACCAACTTCTTTATTGAATATCACAGTAAATATAATGACGTTTTCAAAATTACAGAGATAAATTAATTTAAGCGATTGTAAGATAAAATACACTGAATGCCCCTTTTGCTTCCACTTTAGTTTAGACTATTGAAAATTGTCAACTGGCACTGACAGTCAAAAAAGTTGTAAAAATGATTAAAGTAAAATTTTCTAAATTCGATAAACCATAGTCTACGCCGAAGTACGCCAACCTCTCTCCCATCCCGTAACTCCTGGGCACTAACCTATACGAGTTATACGTGCTCGTCCGTGTCTCGCCGCGCGCTCCCGAATGCACGTCGCGAGAGGCTCGCAAGGCGCGAGGGTGCGATGAGGTGTATATAAGCGAAACCGGAGCGCTTCGCCGAATCGGCGAAACGCTTGCCAATTTTCGCGGCGCACGTCGACTTCCGCGAGCAGGAGCGCGCGCGTTCCATCGATCTATCGCCGTGGAAACCGTTCGCTACGTGGCGTATCGGGCTTTGTCTCGAGCGGAGTATTAGGACTGAGACGGGTACCTTTGGCTGGATATTGGAATTTCATTGGGGGATATAGTCTGTAATGAATTAGGATTGATGGAGGATAGGACATTACTTTCTGATTAAAGGAACGAAACTTTTTTTGACCCTTTATGAAAAGAAAGAGAGTGTAAAGAAAATTGGGAATATGTTTTTTAGAAACGAATTCGATAACACATTGTCGATATTTTTGATTTTAAATCATATAAAATTAATCAATTGTTACAATAATGGTATAGTAGTAGTACTCTTACCAAAAATAAACAGTTTTACTAGAAATTTTTCAGTAATAACTGCAGTACTATATGCATTGCTTTCACGCTTACGGATCGTTTTGTACATTGTTGCCGTTACATTTGCTTTTTTTAAGATAGCAGAAACAGTTTTTTCGGTTATTGACCAGTATCAAAAATTAAATCTCCATCTAAACTATGAAATCAAACCAGAAAAAAACCTTAATATTGCGATTGTTTTAAGAAGGCTCAAAGTGGTGTTTCTTATGAAAGTATTCTCATCTGGACATCTAGCCTATAATAAAATTCTTCTTATTATAATTATCATTAATTTTTAAGTAAAAGTTACTTGAATTTTTATTATGAATTTAAAGTAATAAATAAAATTAGTAAAATATAAAATTCTCTATCTTTTGGAAGTAACAACATTATCATGATAAGATATTATCATTTACATTTCAAATAATATTTTACATACAACATAAACTAAATGTAATACCCTTTATTACCCTTACTCTTTTCCATCAACCCTCTGAACACTGAGTCGTAGCTGGTTGTAGTAAAGCTGCACATATTTTGAAGCATTAAAATGGAGCTTTCAGAGGTGTTTTTATCCAAAAAGGAAACCTGATACATACGCAACAGTAAAAGTCTAAAAAACACATACGAGTAACCCTGTCCTAATTTAGACTCAAATTATACGACCCCAAACAATTTTCATTTCATAAATAGTGCCTTAAAACATTTTATCTTTTCTAAGGCATAAATTACCGACTAAAGAAACTTAATTCACAATTTTAGACATTATTTTAACAAAGAAAAATCTCTCTAGTCTCTCGTACCATTCTTCTCTTTAGTTCAAACTCCGAGGTAGAAAATATTTTTTAATTGCAGATAATATGCAATCCTTCCAAACTTTTCATTCAAAAGTCAATAGTATCCTACAATATACAATCCTAAAAAAAGTCATCCTATCATTCGGAGAATCACCCAGATAAGTTATATCACCATAGACCCACCACACATATTATATTTTTCCCCATTATCCCGTAAACCTCACCTCCATTGCCTGAACCATAGAATTTCTCGGCAATAATTATCGACCAAATATCGATTTCCATCAACGCCACGCACAATGACTCACCTCATCTCGCGAGTGTCAGCGAACTCCCTCCCCCTTCCCGACGCGTGCATTATATACGAAACGCTCCTAAACGTGCGTAACTGTCGCGCGCGCACGCGTGCGAACGCGTGAAAGTTATTACATAAGCGCGCGCGCGCAATGGCACGACAAAGTCGCGGAAATCGCGCGCCACATTTTGCGGTCAGCGCGAGTGTCTCTCTCTCTCTGCCTCTTTATTTTCTTCTCGCGATATAGATAAGAAGTCTCTGAAAGTTATTCGGCTTCTCTTATTTTCTCGCCATGGCAGTCGATTTGTCGCTGGTTGACGGTTGTTGCGCAACCCGAAGATGATCGACTCGACTGACCGACTGGAATTTGTCTCTCGTCTATACGGTGCGTGACGTTGTTGCCAGCCACCGCCGCTGCTGCTGATGGCTTCTGCGGTTGGCTTTTTATTGCCGGTAATTTAGAATACGCGCCTAATACAGTTGCAACAAACTGAGTTGTTTGCATCAATCATGTTGAGATGTAGTTCTTTATTTCGGTCGAATTGGAATTATGACACTTCGACTTTAGAGAATTACTTGTTATTGTTTTAATGAATGATGAACGCTTGAGTGAGGGTTTTGTTCTACATGTTGACATTTAAAAAGCAATAAAATAAAATGTAATTATAGTTTATACCAGCAGAAAGAAAATAATAAAATTTATAAAATCCACTAATTGAGTGTACTGTATTCAAATATAAAAAATCATAAAACTATTAAAAGCTAAATAATTAAAATTTATAATCTTGTTTATGTCAATAATATATGTTTTTCTTTATTTCAGATAATCCAGCTGCTACAGTAGGGTGACCACATGCTACGAAACGTCTTTAAGGTATGTGACTTTGCAATTATTTAATATATTTCTTTCAAATTTAAGTTACTTGCCTTTGAAATATTGATTTTTTTTAGTATTGATAAGAAAAATCAAACTTATTTACAGAAAAAATGTATGTAATTACTGTAGTATGTGCAAATAACAGTTGATTTTAATAAAAATCGAAGTTTATTCTAAAACGAATGCTGTTTCTGAAAAGGATTAAATTAAAATCGACAGTTATCTTCGTAGATATATATTCGTAGATTTGTATGCTATTAATAATGCTTTTTTATAATTTCTCCTTTTAACTTACTCTTTTAATTAAAAATGTTTATTTAAGTATACTATTTAAATATAATACTACCATTTTTATGCCTAGCACTCTTAATAAATGTGTTTTACAAACTAAGAAAAGTCATGCACGTTTTAAGCTGAACATGCCCGTTACTCTCCACCTACCCCCGTACAATTTCAACATTAGAAGGTTTTCAAAGCATGCATTTTTAAGAAATACAATGCCTATTTTGCTGGTCAAAAATTTATTTCATCGAATAGCATATGGCGCCGTCATATGGTCATATCGTTGATTTGATCGCTGTGTATGCAACGTCGGTGGAGTAGCACATATGTTCTAAAACAGTTTGTAAAGTCAGAGCGCGTAATATATAAAATGTATGTGTACTTTAGGTTAGACCAATTATTGTGTCATTAATTTTCATGTTGTATAATTGTATAAAAGGATAATTATTTTTTGAAAAATTAAAGAAGGTTTAGAATTTTGTTTTTAATATTTTTCACGAGTTAATAGTTTACTATTAATAGCTTATTGTTTCTTAAAAAAATTAAAAAAAATTCTAAAACATTGTTACATTTATATAAAATATGATTATAAAAGCTTTCAAACTGTTATCTTATCTATTAATATTTATAATTTTGTAATACGTTTAATGAATTATATCAATATTAATTTAAACGCTTCTGTAAAACGATAATATTTCTATATGTTAGTCCTAAATATTTAGCTGTGTTACTGTACTGTATTCATATACATCATTGAACAGTATATTAAAGCTTAATAAGCTCAACTTCGTTGCATTGATAGTAGTATCAAGAAAGTAAAACTCAAATTGATTAAAAATCACATATCTCTGGAAACGATTTTTCATCATCATTATTAGAAACCTCGTGGTCTACGCATACCAACACTTACTGTATTTGTGTTCTACGTATAACAGTTCCTCGCTACAGACTGCGCTCCGACATGATCTCGGCAACCCTTTTTTTCCCTCCCCAAAGTAGTCACGTTATTGTACACGCACGCAACGCAACTGGTTTACACGCATTATGCGGACTATCGCAGATCCCGAGATGCTTGTACACTCACTAGCTTCTTGCTTTGCATACCAGTTACAAACATTGATCCTTTATTTTTGCAGTAACACGCGTCATCAGCGAAAGTGCTATTGATATATTATTTCGATGAACGCGAGAAATGTACAAAAGATTGATAGAAATAGTTGAAGATACAACATTTTGTTAGATAAAAGTTAGATAAAAAATAAAGATTTCGTTTTAATTACGTGGACTTTATCTTTTACTTTCAACCACTTCGTTCGCAAATTATTTTCTGAAAATCGGACTTTTTACTACAAAATATTCGTTGTAAAAAAATAATTCATTCAAGGAACGTTCTCCACACTAATAAAGATATTGTTCTCTGGACATACTAGAATGCAACTATACCTATAATTTTTACATAAGTTACATATGTACTCTCGTAACCTCATAAATGTAATATATTTATTACGTGCCATTATATGGATACAATGAAAATGAAAGGGTTAATATGATAGAAACAAGCTGAACCAGCTAATATTACATGGCACCGATAAAACGATAATATATTGAACACTAAAATATAATATAACTCGTATCAAATAATTATACCCGTTTCTACGTAATTGCCACTTATTTGCTTAATCACAAAACTTACCATATTAAAATTAGTACCCATTTATCATTAAAGAAATCACAGAAAATTCGACATAAAATATTCCGTATAAATCAATTACCTACAAATCGCTCGAATTCCACAATCATACAAGACCGTTCCCCATATATCTCTATTATTTACATATATCGCACGCAACATTAATATCCTCTTACACGATACAATTTCATTCGCTGCATTTTTCGCCCACAACCAACGACCATAACACACGTACACGTTTATAATTTACAACGCCTGCAATCCCAACCTTATCCGAATCCTAATTAAGGTAAAAAATGAGGTTCTAATTGATGTCGACCGCGCGTGCAGGGGTGGAAACGCGAGCACACACACACACATGCACACGTACACAGTCTGTTCGCCGATGCATGAAAGCCAAGAAAGTCTTCGCCTCCTTATCGTCCACAGCCCATTGCCTGGGTGCACTATATAGCTCGATCGCTTGGCGCCTGCTGCAGCGCTCGACTCGCTCCACTCGCATTGCGCGGTTATATACGTTTCATTTATGCACGCATGGCGTGTGTGTATACGCGGCATTTTTTTTGGAGGGGGGCTTTTTGCTGTTTTAGTTGGCCGGTTGCTCTGGTATGCTGCGGTTTTCAATGGAATGAATTATCGCACGGGTGGACGTGTTATGGTCTTTTGGTATATGAGCTTTTTATCGGTGTCGGAGTGCGGTAAAAGTTTTCTGCGATACTTGGCTGGGCGAGTTTTTGGAATGCTTAATATGGTGCTTTTTTGTGTGTTTCCAAATGGGGAATTTGTAGTTTCGTTAGTGTGTTTTGGTAATCAGTGTTTATGTTTATGAATACGAAATTTTCAGCGATGACGCTTATTAACGTGTAATTTTAAATTATATAAATCCATGTTGATGTTTCATATCAATCTTGCAGAAAATAATACATTTACTACTCTTTTGATTTTAATTGTTTTCCTCATTTACCGTAATGCGATGATTGCACGCTATGAAATAGCAATTATGATGATTAGAGGGATCCTATCACTACTTTAGTTATATATTAAGAGAGGGATTTTGTCAATCTTTGAGGAGCAAAAGTGAATAACAACGTTATTCTGTATTGCAATCATTGAAACGTTGCGACGACTGTTTGATCATCCTTATCAAGCTCCAATGTATATTTATTGATAATCAGTTTACATTTATATTATACATAATTTTTGTAGATAATCAATGTTACCTTATCTGAGGATTACATACTCCTGCGTACAAATTGCTTTATTGCTATACAAGTTCTGAAATGACAGTAATGAATTGTTTAAACCCTTTTTTTAGTTTTTCTCAAAAGGTGAATCGAGGTTCGGATTAGATACTTACCTTTCGTCTCTTGTTTATCTTCAAGATGAATGCTTGCATACGATTAATAATTAATGTGTACAAAAAATAAATAATATATTTATATAAATAATAATATTTTCTTGGATAAATAATTAATATGTACAACACAAAATAAATTAACAAATAATCAATAGCGAAAAGCATTCAATATAGAGAAATAAAATATAAGAATGGCTGTTTCAGGTATGCCAATATAACCTCTCAAAGAAAAGGTTGAAACTCCTTTAAATAAAAGGAGTAGCTTTACAATAGATGCTACTTTTTCTCTGGAAGCTAAGTAACTTAACCTCGAAATCCAGAACTTAAACTTAAGAAAAAAGGAGTAGCTACATTTTTTGTAAAGATAGACATTTGTTTTGGGTAGAATCAACGTGCGTTTTAGTGGATTCGACTTTTTATTTCTCTCCGTGAAGAGTAAAACTAAAAACATTACATCTGTAAAATATTGCATTTAAAGTATCAAAGAAAATATTGCATTTAAAATATCACAGATATTTAATAACTTCAACTATAATTCTTTAATGCAGTTAATTGTGTTGAAATTCAACGATAATATATATATGTGTGCGTATATTTTAAGAAATAAATGAGTATGTATGGTTGTGCACGAAAGAGACGTGTTGAAGGGATGCTTTGGGATGAGTCATGCAAATGTACCGTTAGGAACTGAGTGAGTAAGAGGTAGAGCGGGTGTATGAGAGAGATGGAGAGGGAAAGTTCGAAATTTTCCACTCTCCCTAAAGGCCTATGGATGCGTTCCTGCGTGGCCAAGCGTCAGTTCGGAAAAGGCCAGACAAGCGTACACTTCTCAACGTAGATATTACTTACTATATTTTGTACGACATTTATAATATATGTATGAATAAACAACTATTACAGAGACTGCCTTTGTCGTTCATTCCACGCTCTTAAGGATTCTAACAAATTGGAATAAGCTCGCTTCGAGTCTTCAAGATTATTATGTCACACTATAGTTATACTAACATTGATATTAGAGTACAAAATCAATTAAATAGATTTGCTTTTTCAAAACAATTTATTTAGAAGTGGGAATTGCATTTTAGGAATATTGTGACTCTTTACATTGTTAAATTGGAAAGAAATTTAATTCAATTATCACATTTAAAATTCTCTTGAGCAAAGCGCGTTGATTTTGGCGCAAAAGATGACAGTACTTATTCTCTGAATTTATTAGAGTAAAAACAGTACCTACTACAAATGTAGGAAATGTTTCTGATAGTGTAAATTTATCTACTTACATATACTGGGATTCAATCTAAATATACTGTTATAGTTTTATGTTGAATAAACCATTGTACACTTTCACTCCATTTGGAGTAGGAGATCCATTAAAGCGATAATTTCTGTAAAATAGTAGGTATATAGTAACAGTTATGTGAATCCAAGAAATTGCTATTTCCTTTCGAATGTCCGCGTTCATTTCAAGTGTTAAAAAAATCTCAAAATTGACACAACACAAATCTTCTATAATATTAATATGATAGTATTTCGTTGTCATTATTGTAATGATTGACTTTCTCTCCATAAATCACCGGAACTTTGATCCGAATATATTTTTTAGATCTCGAATCTTATATATATTTAAATGGGATATTGCAGTGTGACTGGTGTTTTATTGTGGATTTCAGCTGGGTAGTATCAGCTCTTTTCTTAACATATTTGGAGTAATTACAAATGTTTGAATTGAAAATAATTTAAATTTACTGGGATGGACCATTCCGAAGTAATGAATGAAAAGAGGTAGTTTATAGCTGACATGATCTAGCCTGTTCTACTTATCAAAAATAAAATATTTAAAATAATTCTTAATTAGCGTGCCTTTGGCTATCGACTCTGTCAAAATCATATTAAAGTATTTTTTACAATACTTTGAAAATAAAAGAGAAATAATTCGAAAAAAGAAATTTAATTTTCAAAGAATTGTCATTTTTATAAAGTTTAGTATTTTCTTTTATTCTGGTAACAATGGATATCCAAAATAAAATTTAAAATATTTTATTTTAGATAAGTAGAACAAATCAAATTATGGCAGCCATGAACACCTTTTGACTCTCACGCAAGACTTCGGAATGCTCTCGTAATGCAGTAAATTACAATCATCTTCAGATAAAATAAAAAATAACTTCTATGAGTTTTTCTTAAAAAGTTTGAAAAAGTCCACGAAAACCGTTTATTACACTACAGAATTATAACACTTAGAATTGATTTTATATTTTTAGTATATTACATCAAGTTATAAATTAGGCTCCATTACAATCTATAAATAAAATTGAAAATAACGCTCACACGTATAGAGAGCTTTTTAATGAAGATCTAATGATATCGTAAAAATCATAGAGTAAACGTGCTACATTCTGATATTACGGGAAACATTACCCTGGTGGATGCTATAAATTAACGTTACTCATCATAATTTTTACCGTTCATTAGGACAAACTTTATCGATAATTACAGCCATTTTTACCCTTCAGTAGGGTACACTTTTCCACAAATTACACCAACGTCTATTGAGCAATAGCTCATCAAGATAATCTTTCGCATGAAGTCAGAATGCCCGCCCCCCGTTCACAACGACTCTCACCGTACGTTTCATCGGAAAATTCTCGCTGAGAATTTTCAGAAAGACTTACCCATCGATAAAATGTTCAACTTATCAATACCTGCATTCCAATTATCTAAAATATCCATAAAGAAAAATCGTTTCCATCCTCTGTCCCTCTGCACGAGCCAGCACCGCGCATCTCCATCCCATAACTCCAAAACGTGTAACTCGTGAATCGCCTCGCAGCAGCCCGCGTGCACCATTCGCATCTCTCCATCTCCATCTCCTCTCCACACTCTTCTACACCTCCACACATACACACCCATACCCACACACATACACACGCGCACACATCCATCCGACATATTTCAGAGTCGAGAGAGTAAGTATAAGCGAGAAAGAGAGTTTCGGTTTCGCTTTTCGCCCCGCTCACTCTCGCCGCCGCAGCCGCAGCCTGCGCACACGCACTGCACACCACTTTCTCTCTCTCTCTCTCTCTCTCTGTCTGCAGCAGCAGCAGCAGCAGCGGGGCGAGCCGCCGACACAAATCAGTCGCGCGCGAACCGCGGTGTCGCGCGCATCACTCCTTATTATATATACCCCAAGTTGTAGCCCAGTACATCGCGCTCGTCGCGTGCACAACCTATAAATAAATAAATAGATAAATAAGCACGCGTTCGCACGTTGTTGTTGTTACAAAGGTTGCTAGTCACGAGCATCTACCCACCCCTGGCACGTGCCATATAAATTATATAGTATAATATAGTATAATATAATATAATATAACAACACCCCTCGGTGGCTCTGTCCGTTTTTGGGAATCACGGCTGCTGTGTTCGCGGGTGTGTATATCACTCGACGGGTTGATCTCGCTGTTGAATATATACAGAGTCGGTGGTGCATTCGTTGAGAGGCTCTGCGGGAGATTTCGAAGAAAGTGCCAGTAATGCGTCCGCACATGCTGTACGCCACTCCGTTGTTTATTGTTGATACATGTATATATCGGAGCGAAGGTTGAAAAGGAAATTGCAGCGAAGGACTGCACGTAGATATTTAACGATCGTTGTTAATTATTGAGAGAATATAGAGTTTGCATACACGTATATAGCTGGAGCTGGAGCTGGAAACGGAGCGAGATAAGAGATAAGAAAGTGGAGTATAACGAGAGAGAGAGAGAGAGAGAGAGAGAGAGAAAGAGAAAGAGAGGAAAAAGGGAGAGTCGCAGTTCGAGTTCGAGTGTGTATGTGTATGTGTATAAATCTGGCACAGCGCGCGCGAAAAGCAGCGATAAGCGAGAGAGAGGAGCCGACGATGAGCGCGTAGTGGACTGTTCTGTGTGCAACGTTCGTCTTCGTGTTCGAAATTCAGCGCCGCGCAGCCGCTCCGGAAAATCACCGCTGGGCACAGCCGTGTGTATATATATATATATATATACATATAGTCGATACACATAGACGCAAGTTCGACGGCTGGTCCCGTCTAGAACGCAGTGTTATCTGATCTCGCGATCGATCTCCTCGTGTAAGTATATGTACAAATATAGCACATATATACCCCGTACCGAAGAAAAAGAATCCTAATATATAGAGCCCATCAGTGCGACTTAAAAATCCCTCTTCAAACGTTTCGAAGAAGCAGAAGATACACGATAAGATAACTTCCCCCATCCCCCGCCTTTGAAGTATATCACTATAAATCACCGTCTCCAAGAACCATGGGAATATAGCGAGACACCGCAGCTGATCCAGCTGCGCGCGTGGCCGAGTCCATCGCTGCTGCTCCGGGAGCTTTTTCCCACAGCGCGGTGCACGGGAAAAGAATCAAGCGCGCGAGCTTTGACCTAGTCCGGAAAATTCGCGCAAGGAGGTTGCAGGATATAACCTATAGCTGGGCTGTATAGGTATACGCGGCGCAGAGGCGGGAGAGCGGATTCATATAGGAAAGGGAAACGAGAACGCACGAAGAGGAGGAGGAGGAGGAAGAAGGTGGGGGAGCACGCGCGGAGAGCAGAGAGAGAGAAAGAGAGGAAGAAGAGGATAAAGCGAGAGTGCGCGTGGTGCGGGTCGTATACCTATCTATTTTCGAAGGAGGAGACCGAGGAGGAATATATTTTCGAAGAGGAGATAGAGAGAGAGAGAGAGAAAGAGAGGTGTGTAATATGGTGTACAGCGTTGCGTGAGGTGGCCGATGACTCGTGGTACTCGTGGATGATCTGGAAGAGCGTCGGTATCGAGGATCGCTGGAATTGAAGGTATGGCTTGACGTTTCTTTTGGGCTGCACTCGCTGAAGTTGACATAGGGGGATGTATGCAAGGGTTTCGATTACTTGGGGGTTTTGTGTTGTGTGCTTTTCGCTGTTTTAACTTTGGCGAGTGGGGATTGGAGGTGTGTGCTTTTTGATAGTTTAAAGGGAGGTTTTCTAGAGATATGAGTGGATGGTAGAAGTAGAGATGAGCGATGTTTTAGAAGCGTCAGTTTTTTGCCCGTTTTAATGGGAAATTCGAGGCGATGTATTGAAAATTGTTTGAAAATGAATGAAAGACGTGTATTATCGTAGAAAGTGATTGTTTTCGTATTGTATAATCACTATGAATGATATAAAATAAAATAAAATAAAACTATTTAAAAATTAAACTTTCATAATTAATTTTGGTGTAAGTAGTTAAAGATAAATTCAACTAATTAAAACGGTTCCGTGAATTTTAGTATTATATGTACACGAACTTGTATAAAGTTTCATTCGGGTTTACAGGTTCAATACTAAGGTACTTTGAACATTTTTATTTTGAAATTTTTGAGTTTCAAATTAAAGCTAATTGAAGTTTCTTAAATAAATGTAAATTACGAAGGAACTCTTCAGTAAATGGCTCATAACTTATTTATTTATTAGAATAATCGGCTGATTTTTTTTACATATTCTTCTCACATATACGAAATAATATAAATCACAAAAATTGATTTTCTTGAAGATTCTAAGTACTTTTCCACTTTAAGAGGTATACAATCTTTATATATTTTAATTTATTTACGCAAACTGGATCAAAAACTCAAGGCGGCAGATTAATTGAAAATTGTCTGGGATCTATGATTACTGAACATGAATTTGCATTGAAATTCTGGTTTCTTGTTTGACATGTTATTAAATAATTTTCATACATTCATTAGGTTAAGTGGTTACTCAACAATACTTGAGGAATATAGAAGCTTGACATATATTTTGATCTATTAATGCAGGCAGTAGTATAAACCAGTAGTATAAACTTTAAAGTAAACAGGTGAATGAACTCTAGTGACATAGATTTTTGTATTGATTAAATTAAATTGTGTTGCAATGCTATATGATTCTTTCTATCATTTTCGTAATAAAATACATTTTCATACAAAATGATTTGGAAATATTGTTGATAAGAAATTTTTTTTTAACTGTGTTAGATGTATACACTTTTACTAAAATCAATTGATTAATGAAGTTGATTTTAACTTTCTTCATAAAGCGATTATTATTCAATTGGGTAATTTAATTTTTAAAGAAAACCAATATACTAAATTCTTTGTAAACTTATATTAAAATTGAAGACATTTTTGTTAAATGTATGTACTAAAGAAGACTTATCATACCATCAGATCATTAAAAATATTAAAAATTATTTACACTGAGAGAAGGGATTCTTTGCGGCAAAGAATATTTCTTAATTGTTAATTTTTGTGGATTTGAATACGGTCAAATGCATATTTCTGAACAGCTAAACGCATCGTCTTAATAGTTAAGAACTGAGTACTTGAGTAGCGTCAACGGCTGACCGCTTGACTTTAAGGTTAACTGAATTCTTCATATTTCTAAGATGTTTATATGACTGTTACATGTTAGTATAAGTTTTCACCTGCCATGATTATGTTGATGTATAGGATCTTTTTATATTTTAATGCTTGAGAGTTAAGTGCGTAAGAATTCGATTCCGCAAGTGCACAATTCATTTGCCACAAGGAATCCTTTCTCTCAGTGTATAAAGAATCAGACTAATTTTGGAACTCGGCACACCTTATATTATATCTCGATCTACATTGAATATTCAACTTTCTTTTGCCCTTGCTGATAAGAGAAGATGGCCAGAGATATTTTGTTTTTCAATGTCGTGCAACGACTGCAGTCAAGCGATAAGCAATCCACAAACGAATAATCATTCACTGCTGATTAAAGCGTTACAAAAATGCAGAATTTTTTATTCATGCGTTATTTTTAATACGAAAACAGAGACTACATTGGACTGTCAAAAAACTGAGATATATGAAAACAACGAGATTTTAAAAGGAATATTACGGTTATTTTTTACCATTCATTGAATTGAGGATATTTTTAAATGTTGATCAATTATGAATTAGTGTAATGAAAAGATTAAATTAATATTTCAGTCTTTCTATTCTTCATTTTCGTTACTCGGTTTTTAAATAATACACATCCATAGTTCAAAAATGCAAGACGTTCCTTATTTGCTTTTCGCGTTGGAAACATGGTACAGAAAAATGAATCATAGGTTATTGTATTTTTACCCATTTATTATATAATGTCACAGTTGAATATATAAGTAAACGTAATTATTTATGTACTTTGACAGAAACTGATTTACAGAAGTAAAATAATAAAGCAGAGTGCTTGTAGTTAAATTTATCTCAGTCAAAGTTAAAGAAGTTAAGATAATATTATCTATGGCTTACTTTCTTCAATTTTTCTTGGGTAAGTCTTAAAAATATTTTAATAATTCTCAAATTTTACGGAGAATATTGATATAATATTGATTCTACATATTATATTCAAGTTTAACTTTTATTAATTAGATTATTTTTGAAGGTATCGGTATTAACAACTCTATGATCTAATCAAATGTATAATAAACAAGTTTATAAAAAAGCATTTTAAATTACAAGATAATTTTCGTCTCCGAAAATACCGATAACGTAATAGTTAATTGAAAAAGGTCATGTACATTATGATTTGCTTATCTAAATGAAATTTAACGGCACAGTAATTTTTAAGAGCAACTTCCGAAGAGTTTAATGTGTTATACAGTGCGTCTCATAACTATAGAAACACCACAAATTTTCAAGTTTAAATCTGTATATTATACCTTTTTTTAAAGAACCTGTAACTTTGGAAGCAAAAATCCGAGGATAAAGAAAATTATCAAAATATTTTTAGGTCTTTATCTTTTTTTATATAGCAATTTGTTGGTATAAAAATAGTTTAAAATTTGTTATTTGAACGATCACCTAAATAAATCACAAAAATGTATAATTAATTCAGGTTGTATCCTGTACCATATACGTTTTACCCATTTTTTATAGAATTTTTGTAGAATAATTCACATTTTTGTAAAGAAATGCACATAATTGAAAAAAATGTAAAAAATTTTTAAAAAAATATTGTATCTGATGGAGCTAGAAAATCGTAAAAGTTATATTTTTGTATCAACGGTTTTGTTACACGACAAACTTAATCATAGTTGTAGCTAGATATAATATTTTTATATTCGTGTACAATTATTCTAATTGGAAGGCATTATTATATTAATAATCGATCGCAAAAATAAATATTAACGCATAAAGGACAAGAACTTAAAAAAATTTAACAAAACTTCGTTAAATAATTTAGAAATGCGTTTTAGCCCTTAACTAGAGGATATTTGAATAAAAATTTTTAAAAATTTTTGTAGTTTTCCCGGTTTCTATGCGATCAAAAGTAACTTAGGTTCACCATACGAGATCGGAAATAGTCCACTTTCATCTGATCCAGCGATTAGATTTGCAAAATTTCGAATGTATTACGTAGAAAACTAAAAAAAGAACGCTTAAAATTTTATGGTACAAAAATAGACCATACATTCTTAATGGGTTAAAACTTTTTAAATTATTTTATTGCAATTTGAACCTTAGGTGAATATGAGGTTATATTTTGGCATCGCAGTAATACAATACCCAATATTGCGTCTATGATTAATATTTAAAAATACATACATTTCTTTTGTAAATAACGCAAGTAAATAACGCCTGAATTATAATAATTTATATTAGCAGTGATCGAATTTTTGACCATAAACTGATACGCACTATATAGTAATTAGTACTTATAGACCGCTGTAACTCATTCACGTAGGTTTTATTTAACTACGTTTGTTTTAAGCTAAACACGTATTTTACTACGTTCTAATATTCTTTAATAATAATACCATAAAAGTTGAATTAAACAGGTTGAGTACGATTAGTGTTTAAATCGATTATTGCAATCGTTTGAAAAATTAATTGAAATTTCAAACATTTAATAACTATACCTGATTTTTCTCCAGCGTTTTAAGATTTTGAATAATAAAAAAACAACCGCATAAATAGCTGTGTGGATTTTTACTTCTACGGTAACATAAAATGCACAAATCTAAACACAGTTTATTTATGTGATACATAAATCATGTCGTACTTCAGGTGTTAAAATAAAATCACATCATTTTACTCACTTGACCGCCTTACTCATTAAAACACTGCCTTCACTAAAAATCTTTTACTACCCTGTACACACCTACCCTACCCTCCATTTGCCCAATTTTTTTTCCCAAACAGCCACACACCAAACCATAATTTTCCCACACGCTCTCTCCGTTCCTCCTCGGCACCTGCAGCACACCACGCGGCATCGCTTTCTCGCATGGAACGCAGCGAGTCATCGCCGAAAACCTCCCCACGCACGACGGCCAATATCTCGTCTCTCCACTCGTCACGTTTACCGTTAAATTCCTGCGGCGGGCTCCTTCTCACACACGCGTTAATGCCGCACAAATCGACAAATTCGAGGCCCGATAATAAATATTCATGCGCGCTTCCGTCGTCGGCCGCCGCGCTGCAGACCGAGAAACGAAAGGAGGGCCCCGCGCTACGCCGAAAAAGTCCCCAGAGGAATATATACGTGTATGTATATACGTCTGAGAGGTTGTTTCCCCGTTCGACGTTCGCCTTCTTTTTTCTTTTTTTCTTGTCTTTTTCTCTTTCTCTTGCAGACGCCCGTGTACGCGTTTTCTTTCATATGTATGTGTGAGATTCGAGTGTCTTTTGGCGACCTCGTTCCGGGAGAGAAAAGAAGGTAATGAGATTCGGATTCTCTTTTTTTAAAACCGTTCGCGATGACGATGAGGAGAGAGAACAGGTATTGTACATGTGTGGGTATACGCTGTATTACCGTTTATTATACGCTCCGAAAAGCTTTTCGGCGTTTTGTCGCGAGGCGCTTGCTTGTTTGTTTTTACTTCCTCTCGATAATTGCTTTTTGATGCCGTTTCTTGGCTTATCTTCGTTTTTGTGGATTCTCTCTGAGTGCGAGAGGTCTTACCTACTCGGCTATTGAATTGGTGGCTTCTTTGAGTTTGAGGATGTTGTGGGAATATTGTAATTCTGAGTGCGTGAGAATCTGTAGTGGCTTTGACTCAACGTTTTGACTTTCTTAGCTCGCACGTTCATTTCTTAAATCCAACATTTATATCTCAATTTTTGGACGTATCATTAAGAAAGGAGGCTTGTTAATAAATTCTGTGACATGAGTTTAAGAAAAAAACCTTTTAGTCAGTTTGATAAAATCTCACTGAAGCAATTCATGACTGAACGTTACATTATGTTAAATAATTAATGCTCCGATAACATGAGATTTAAACAGAAACATGTGTTTATATTTTATGAATATATAAAAATAAAGTGGGAATTTAAATTTTGTAAAAGTGTCTTTTCCTGACAATATTGTCTTTTAATACTTGTGGTATTACATGTGCATTAGATTTAATCAAATCCATCTAAAACTATGCATAGTATTTTTACATTGTCCAATTTACTTTTTCTAAAATACATTCATAACTGTATTATTTAAAAACAATAGTCATTCTTATTACATAATTGAAAAATATTAGTTTTATTCTTAAAATAAGATATTAAATGAAATTGAAATAAACTAAATTAGATAACTTATTATATTGATATTAAAAATAGAGAAATAAGAGTTCAGAGGTCTATATTTCTTCAAACCCCCTTTAACAAACAGATTATTACAATCCTTTTTTTTATACGAACAACTCAAAAACAAAATTCAATTAAAATACAATCTTTTTTTCCACCTTAAGCGACAATCTTACAGACATCATTTTCTGCGTTACCTCGCGACACAACCTGTTATTTTGCGGACGAGACCAATACTCTCCTGATTGCCGTTGAAAGGAGGGAAAAAAGTAGCGCGCGCGCCTGGAGCTTGCGCGCGGCGCAAGAAAACATTTCTCCGCCCGCAGAATTACAGTTCGCGCGTCGGCGTTTGTAATTTCATTCATATTCGCGCGGCAAACTGAGAGTTAGAGACGACGCGGCCATAAATTGATTGGCGATATTTTTATCTTCTCACCTACTCGGTGTTTCCTCGTTTTCACTTGATCTCGATGGCTTCTATTGCTTCTTCTATTTGTATGATTAGGGGGATTCGCGTAATTTTTGCGAATTTTATAGACGCTGTCGTGATGGCGCGATTCAGATACAACTAGAAGGATTCGATATTTTAAGAATATATTTTCGTTAATATAAGATACGGTATAAGATGGAATTTTTCTTCTTATAATAAGAAAATTTGATTCTTTTTTATTCAAATAAAATAGATAATACAAATTTATTTTTCAATTAAAACACATGTTAAAATTTAATTCAATTCAAAGTTTTTTGAAAATAAATATTTTCTATTAAATATTAGTCTTTCTTTTATATATTGCCCGACAATATACCGAGAGGCACCACTGTAATTTAATTCACGACTTCAAGTGGTTTATATAGTACAAAAGAATCACTTGCTTACTTCAAACCCATTATTATTTTCTTACAATATGACCATACAACAACACAAACAAAAAACATAATTTTCGAACCTGTAACATTACTCGCATAATTTTTCGTAAACGTTAATCACCAACTTATCTTGACTTTTTGATCCCAAGTTTCTCTACCAACAACGCAACCCAATTTGATCGACGAACAAGTGCTACATTATGCCTGCACACAGATTCGTGGTTACGCTGTGGCAATGGCGATCCTTCGCTACAAATGCACTTTCTAAAAAAATACAAATTTTTTGTACCTTTCAATGACACTCGGCGGCGGCGGCGGCGCCTGGGCTGGACTGGACTGGGCAGATTTATTGAAAACAGCCGCGTATAATAATTACGTTTCTCGCTCGTATATGCCACGCGAGCTGCACTGAATTTAACTGTAATTTTCTCGAGAACCACAATTTTTTGTCGTCATCACGCGCGCCGCTGCTCGTGGAGTCCGACAATAACGGTTGCGCCGTGGGGATTATATATACGTGTGTGTTCGGCAAAAAATCGAACGCTGTGTTGAAAGAAAAGCTGCTTTTATGCTCTTTTGTCCGACGTTTGTTTTACGGAATGTTTTGCAGTTTTAATGTATAGATTTAAAAATAGAGTCGAAAGGTAATTCGAATTTTTATTGAAGTTCTTATTGAAAATGTCGTGAGAAATATTATTATGCGTGTTTACCGGTGGAAAAAGATCTTTGAATTTAGCAAGTAGAATACGGTTACCAATTTTAAAAATTTGTACATCTATTTGGAAAGTGAAATTGAAGTGAATATATATTTTTTCAATGTATTATTTTGTAAAGAATTAATAATGTTTCCTTAGCATACAATAGGGAAAAGACATGATACTAAAAATACAGCTAACTTTTCATAAAATAAATTAATTAATAAAAAGATTAGTCTCTGAATTCTAATATAATTATTCAAAATTTGTAAACTTGTATATAGCTTTTCAAGAATGGAATCGCACTCGTGATTTGGTATTCAAATAAAATGATGGACCCTTTCCATATCAACACCATAATCTACTAAAATTTTACTTGGTATTACTTTTATGAATTTACATGTAGCCAGAGAGTATGTTTAACGCAATTGTTGATTCATGTTTATACTTACTTTGGAACACCTTATAAATTCACGACCAAGTTATATTATGCAAACATGAGTCATTTACTCAAAAGTAGAAGTTTACACGTTGCCGGCATTTAAAAAACTGAAAACAGGTAGCTACTATTTAGAAACTTTTACAAATATCAAAACTAGTTTTTATTTACATTTTTACCTACAAAATTTGCATTAAAAATAAATTTACAACTATGTGAGCACTAAATGAAGTTAAAATGTCATTACTGAAATCAACCGCCGATTTGGTTGCTTTTGGTTAATTGTAGCTATAAATGGGGCACATATACCTTTAAACATTAACTTTCTAATGCAAGGTTTCATGCGGCTTTAAGGAAATGCGCTTCCTGATACTTTAAAAATTTTGTAAACAGCAGCTACCCAGAAGATTAAAATTGTAGATTGCCAAATGTCGGTGACATAATGTGAACCTTTCACTTTTGGATGAATAACCTATATATATATATATATATATATATATATTCGTTAGTATACATATATATATATATATATATATATATATATATATATATATATATATATATATATATATATATATATATATATATATATATATATATATATATATATATATATATATATATATATATATATATATATATATATATATATATATATATATATATATATATATATATATATATATATATATATATATATATATATATATATATATATATATATATATATATATATATATATATATATATATATATATATTCGTTAGTATACATCCGCCATGTCTAATTTTTTTAATCACGTGACCTTTTTATACCTTACAAAATCTGTTTTGATAATAGCAATTTCCGAAAAATCCGCTATGCTCGCAAAATATCAACATAGCAGACTTTTTTTATGTGTATAATTTAATAAATATTCTTATAAAACATTCTTAGATATATTTCTTTCTTTTTATAAACAATTCATTTTATTGCTTGATTCATAGCATTGCGTTAATTGAGACTCTATTGTCTTTACGATCTAGCAAAATTATTTATTTCCATAGGTATAGATTACGGTCTCTACGGCATTATAATGAGTTCGTTGAATAAGAAATTTTACAAATGCAGGACCAGACAATTTTGAGATAACAATTACAATGAATAATTGTAAAAGTAGTTAAATTTTGCTTTAATTTCTGATTTTCAAAGCTTATAATATTCAGATTATATTACTGCGCAGATTATGAGAACTCAATATAAATTAACTACTCCGCATAATTATTCATCATAGTTTTCACCTCAAAAACTGAATATGGCATCGACCTTTCGGTCAATACAACCTTAAGGTGGTTCTATTAGTTTATATGTGTCATAAAAATCTGTCATTGTAAAATTAGATATCGTCAACTAGAGAAAAAGTTGACAAAATAGTGGAGACTTCCTTATTTTTCCTTCGATTTATATTCTGAAGATCTCATGTTATTCCTTGAACAATTTCAAGGGGACTCACCGGTATAAAAATTGGAAAATTATCAAAACCTGCAAAGTTACGTTCATTTTTTATAAGTTGTTCGTACAGGTGTTTTATAAACAATCGAACGTAACTTTGCAGGTTTTGATAATTTTCCAATTTGTATGTGGGTGAGTCCCCCTTAAATCATTCAAGGAACAAAATGAGATCTTCAAAATTCAAATCGGATAACAAATAAAAGAATCTCAACTATTCTATCGAATCTATCTGTAATTGTCGATAACTACTTTTGCAATAACGGAATTTTCATAGAAAAAATTTAAGTTAGACTAGAATAACTTTGTTCTATAATATATTGACTTACATATCATTACGAGTCATTAAATTACAGTTAAAAATGTTTCTACTTTAAGGTCCATAATACGATAGAACCTCCTTAAGTTGCGACATAAATAATAATTGCTATATCTCGCCGTGACCAATAAATCCTCAATTACCACATTTCTTCCCTCGTAATCACTTTTCTCTTCCACTCTCCTTCTGGGAATAACTTTCAA
Source organism: Gastracanthus pulcherrimus (assembly GCA_949152435.1). Taxonomy (NCBI): domain Eukaryota; kingdom Metazoa; phylum Arthropoda; class Insecta; order Hymenoptera; family Pteromalidae; genus Gastracanthus; species Gastracanthus pulcherrimus. Next base: position 88,014,936 of record OX424572.1, read on the forward strand.
ATTAGCCCAAACTATTCCCCTGCAAATGACTTGTCGATCATCGCCGATAGCACTTTTGCCTCTATGCACCTACATTCAAACTCTCCCAGTGGAAAAGCCAGTACAGGTATAGCATACAAGTTCTCTCGAGCTCGGTCGTCGCCGTTGCTCGAGAGTCAGTTGTCTTGTCGTCGCCCCGCGTCGCCTTGGCCTACATGCATTCGCTAGCGTAATTATGCACGCGTGTGCGCGCACATGTACACCCAGCGCAAACCTATCATCGTTTTATTAACGTTCGTGCGTTGCATGTATGCACACGTACACGGGCGTTACGTAATGGAAATTCATCCGGCGAAGGCATCGATGTATTATGCGCCGCTGCATGATGCACGTATGATTTTTCACGTGCAGTGCGTTGTGCGCTGTGGGTTTTACGCGCGGCGTGCGGCGGTTGTAATGTAATTGCGCGCGGCGCGACGTTGTGAGGAGGGAATGAAGAAGTGCTTTCCTTGTGTATGAAACGTGTTCGGGATCAGTGTGTTGTTTTGGGATATCGGAGGTAACGGTCGTTTGTGGAGAAAGTTGAAGCGTTAAACTTGTTTTAATTGGTTGAATAACTTCGTTTGTTCGTTACAGTGTTAATGTAACATCTCAGACATCTAGATTCCATTCCCGTTTAGAAATACATTTGGAATTACTTGATGGCAGCTTAAGAAACAAAAGATGAAAATGTTATGATCATATAGCGTATGTGCAATTAAAAACTCGGTAAACAAATTTTTGTATTTATTTGTTGTTAAAGGAAGTACCAGCACTGGTTCCTCATCAGATTCAACGTTCTAATTAATTTAAAAATAAATTGTCTTTAATTTATTATTACGAAAATTTGATTATAAAATCAACAAGTATCAGTAAATTATAAAAATATTTAAGTATTAAGATTTGTTTTAAAAAGAAATGTTGATAAGGAATTACTGTAGTATTAGCTGATTATAGAAACCGGTATCGTGACGGTAATTAATATACAGATAGCATGCTATACTACTATAGAACATCATTTGGAATTTTTTTGTAATACAAAGTTGAAATGTATGAGTGAATCTACTGAAATGGATGTTATTGCCATTTTCTTTGATGCTACTTAATTTTTACATTTTGAACCATGCATGTGATAACTATCAGCTACTTTAGATAAAATGTGCATGTAACAATACATTAACAAATTGTATTAATAAGGTTTTATAAAAAATAATTCTAAAAGCCCCGCATTTTCTAAACGAAAATAAAAACCAATAATATCCTTTTCTGTAGAATCACCCATAAAAAAGTAAACTTCACAATTGCAGTACATACAATAATTATTGTATTGCTTATCCGAACTTGTAGTTCATTCGTGCACTTTAGTCATAATAATCCACCTCCCATCCCTCCTGTCACTGATTATAAATAATTAAAATATTTATGAATAATATGTTATAACAACAAAGTATATAATAACAAGGAAAATTTTCTTTTCGATGACCTGTTCCGGAATAGAAGTTCTGATTAAGTTCTGCGCTACATGGCATAAATTATGACGGATTAAGGTGAAGCTTCAAGAGATTAAATTTCATAGATTAAGACCCTAGAGACTTTCAGTCTATTACACTTAGTTTATATTGTAAACAAGTTATGTAATGCGAGAGCAATTTAAGACTGTATAATACTAATTTAAATGTCTGAAATTAATTTAACTTTTTATTTTGTATTGATTTAATTTGAATTTGTCAAATTCAAGTTGTTCAAGTAAAAAATGTTTGATTTTCTTATCCAAAATCATTATGAAATACAAAAAAGAACTCTCATTTAAAGTAAAAAGTACCAAAGCATTCAAAATTTTTAACCAAAAGCAAAAGCTAACGATTAGCAAGCAATAGTCTTGAATGTACAGAACAAGCAATAAATAATTAATTAAACTAGGAACATGTTATCGCAAAAATGTATTTATTGAAAGTGAAAGCACGTAATAATATTTAACGAAGATTTTAATGGTACAGACAGTGACTGAGTAATAGCAGGTTGTTTTATAAATAACGATCTTCATGAAGATTGATGATCTTCAATGTAAATGAACTTCATTATATTATAACACTGCTGTCAAGGTTGAAGTGAATTACTTGCACTATACATTAATAAACTCTTGAACTTAAAATCAAAAACAGAAAACTTTCCAGTCAATCACTTTTTTATAAAAGTTACTAACGTACATTTTAATTAATTTTATTTAAAATGAAATTAATCAATCGATAATTTGATTTCTTGTTTTCGACAAATGCATCGTACAGAAGCATAGTAATTAGTGAAACAAGTCTATTTTGAAAATTTTGTAAATGCTAAAATCATTTTAACATTTATGACATATCAAACAGTAATTTAAGTACTTCATTAAAGTACAGTAATTAAATAATTTTACCGACAATTTATAATGATTATAATATAATATGCATTGCACTCATTCTATATATTGAAATGATAATGAAAGTTTAAAAATTTTCTAATTACACTTATTCAATTATGCTTTTAAAGTACCCAAATGTAAATAATGAAACATGCTATTCTCGTTATATTTTATGCTTTATTTGTTTGAGTAATAAAGGTATGTTTTAAGTCGACATAGACATTTATCATCTGAATATTTTTCTGTACAATTCAATCCTCTAAATTAAATTACATCAATTTTCGAGAAAGGAAGCATTATGAAAGTAGTAAATCGTTATTAAAAAATAAAGATATGTCACGTTTGTTGATACGACGGAATTTCTCCACCGATTTCATGAGCATAAAGGAATTTTGTCGGTGCGCCCTGTTTTCTTTCTTGGCGAATATCGCACACTATTATGTTTGTGGTTTTAAATTTTAATTATTGTGCAATTCTTGATTGTGGTAAACGAACAATTTGTCTAAAGTTGAATTTTAACTTATAAAGTATTCAAAATCATATATTGATTCTTTGGCTATAACCAGAATGTCTGACACTGCACATATGTATATAATGTAAATACGTATGCAAAATCATGGTACTGCGCTTAAAATCTATAAATAAATATTGCAGGTCGTTAAGACTGCAAATGATGCATACCTATAATATTTTTCAATAACAGGTAGAATTTTTACTTAAAAAAATAAAAATACTTCAAATCATAATTTAAAGTTTTTTTCCTTTAAAATCGACTACATACACATACATAAGTTTAAGCGTATTGTACATCTACTTAATATATTTACAACTCTAAGAATTGTAGTGAAATTTGTGAAATTTCTACAAGATTTTCTCCATCATTTCTGTATATTTATTCGCATATTCTTCTGCATGGTTTACACGAACAGATCTGTTTCCAGATATATATTCTGAAGCGATATTTAATTGAATTGCAATCTCAAATATATACGTAATAAGCTACTCTAGGTCTCTTAATTTTCTCACAGAGCAGTAATTTTACACGGGACTTTTTACTGTGTGGGGCAGCGAAAATACTCACGAGTCTATATTACACAGTCGATCTCATTCATCCCTGTGCTACACTCTCGTCTCGCCCTACACATTTAAGGGCTCTTACATCTCTGACTCTCATTTAGATCCAACTATATACCCACTTGTTACATTCAATTACACTACAATTGAAGTGAACTATAAATTGCTTATTTTACTCCATTAAGTGATTCATGCTGAAAAATAAAGTGATATATACGTTGCCACCCACATTTACGCCACATTCGTTTTACATTAATGCCCAAATTACCCTTCCAGAGGCTAAATTGGTAATTTGTGACACCTCAAATTGCACTTTCTTCATATCAAGAATAATTTTATTCTTAATGCAATAATCTTACCATATTCTCTTAATACAAATAAGTTATTACCCTATACACCAAAAATATTAATTCAGCTTCAAATGCAATTTACACATTTTCCAAGTCAAAAATGTTCGATTCGCACCGCTCTTCTCCCCAAAGCCGCGTGTGTGTCTCGTGGGTTCGCGAACCGCCTCGCTCGCGTGCAGCTCTCTCTCTCTCTCTCTCTCTCTCTCTTGCGCGCGCGTTATATTCGATTCTATTCCGTTCCCGATTAAAAATAGATTTTAAAGGTTAGTGTACCGAGGGAATTCAAAATAAAATCGCGCGCGTTGCTGCCACCGCTACCGCCGCTGCACTTTGCTGCCGCCGTGCGCTCCGGATATTTTTATCGGGATGTATTGAATGAGGTTATCCCCGCTCGGCGCTCGCAAACTGCGCGATTCTGTTTTGCTTAGTTGTCTCGTGTGTGGTTTTGATTTGTACAGTTGTCTGAAAAGTGGCATGTCCACTTTGGGATGCATTTGGAAATATTTATAGGTGGTTTTGGGATTGGAGATGGAAATTATTGACATTTCGTAGGTTCTTTGTATCTTTGCGTGGCAGTTTACAGTAAGAGTGCGTTAAATTTTTTCTTGACAAAGAATCTTGAATGATACACGTTATTTTGAATTATTAATTAATAATGCAATTAATTAATGCAATTGCGTTAATTGAACTATTTTATTTATTTTTAACTTTTGAACCTTTGGTTTTTAGTGTTACTTTTATAAACATAATTAACATTTTCCCTGCTTCATAAATAGGTGATAATTTAATAATTGTAAGTGTCTCCACTGATTCTTTTACCAAAAAAGTTTTAATGCTATTGAACGAAAGAAAGAGTTAAGGTGATGAAGAAAACGAGAATAATCTGAGCGATATTTAATTTTATGTATACGAAATATACATATTTTTAATTCCACCCAAAGGAAAAATCGAGACTCAGTGGATTAAAAATATTTCAAAAACGGAAATAATAAAAGAGGTTTTCATAAAATAAATCTGTTGCACACGAACAATTCAATTAAAATTTATTATTTACGAAAACTTCTCTTTTACTATAAATTTTGATCATCAATTTTAGAACTTCAACATGAACTTCACTTTTTGAAGTTTTTTCTTCCAAAGTTAAAAATGTTGTTTCTGACTTTCTTCAAAAGAAACTTTGTTAACGAAGGCGTAATAAATTTCGCACACTCTAGATCGCGCGTATCCAAAGAAACACTACAGTGTACAATGCAACCCTTCCTTCGCATACTAAATTTTTCAAAAAGTAAAAAGTAAAAAAAAGAAGTACCTCGCATGTCTAAGGCCGTACCTTTGGCGAACGAGGTCCTCGTATTATGTTACGCCGCGCGGATCACTCGTGAAACGCGACACTAGAAAGGATTTTTGTAATAATAAAAAAGGGAATCTAGAACAATAGCTACGACAGCGGCGACTCTCGTACAGCGTTGCATGTTTCTACATGGAGGTACGGCGATGCAGCATCACTCTCGCGAAAGGGTTTTTTTTTCGAGAGAAATTCGAATATTTTGGAGGAACAAAAATGGTCTTCTTAGAAGAGTAAAAAGAATCACGAATCGCGTAGCTTTATTGTAGTGCACAGTCTGCAAAAAGGGAAAGTTCAGAACCAAAGTAAGATAAGTCGATTTTGAAAAGGTTAATTAATTTCATAACATACCAAATAGTATTTTTGAGTAATTTTAATAAAGCAATAGAATTATTCTTTTAATAGATTAACAATGACAATAATTAATTGATTATTATGCATTGCATCGTGAATTCGCATTTGCAAATTTTTCAAAATTGACTTATTCTGCTATGGTTCTGAACAGCTCAAATAATAATAATTATATTTTATTATCTTTACTATAATTTTGCTCTACTGTTGTGACATTAAGGTTATCGCTGTAAAAAAGATACCAAAATCACATACTTATTTATATAGTTTTAAGTAAAGTACATCCTTACTATTTTTTTATAGTTTAATTTATATTATTATAGCATTACTAATGTTTACATACCTTTTTTGTTTCAGGTAAGGATAAATTCTTGTTGGTTTATCTCTCATATATACTATTTCAAGTCGCTCATCCATTTAAGGTAAAAAAATTATAAATTAATATGTTTGTACCAAAATAATATACGTAAATTAATAAGAATGTGCAATATATCAGTAACTAAAACAGAAAATAAACCACGTACTTAATTGTCGTTATTTTTCGAATTATATTAAAAAAATTAATTTTAAATATTAATATATTTAAGTAGATTGCAGTTATTAATGCATATACAGTTAGACCTTGCGCACTGTTACAAGTTGGGACCGACGCACTTGGGCACTGTTACTCCTGCGTCAGCCAATCAGATTGAAAGGCCAGGGCCGTACATATAACAAAATTACAAAAAAGTAGGATGCTTAAAGTATCTTAGAAAATTAGATGTAATAATTCAAATTTCATAAAATTAATAAATAACAATGATATTTTGATGAATTTTGAATATTTTTACTAAAAATAGATTATATTTTGAGGTTAGGTATATCAAATAAATTACAAAATCTATGTAACGTTAGAAAAAAATAACTTCTGTTTCTTTTTACAATATTAGGTTATTGCATAATTAATAATTGTTTAACATATAAATTATTATTGTATAAATAGAAAATTGTATGCAGGTTCATCATACTAAAAATTAAAAATTATATATCTATACAACAGTAAAACTTCAATAACTTTCCTCAATTCAGTAACATAAATAATAAAATAACAACAAAACAAGCTTTATTCGATGTATAATGTTAAAATAAATAAAGAAAATTTTTTTAAGGGGCCCCGCGAGCTTGATGCATTCCTGGACATGGAATTATATTGTAACAGTGTGCAGGTATTGGACCGTAACAGTACGCAAGGGTTAACAGTGCGCGAGGTCTGACTGTATTTTGATTTATTGCATTGCTTTTACACATAATTACAATTACGTATAATCATCTATAAAATAAGGTTAATAAATAAGATTCTTGATTAATAATAACAAAGCATAGCCATTTGCAACAATATCGAAGAAATTAAAATCTTGATTCAATATTAAATAGACACAGTAGATAGAACATTTTTAAAACGTTTATAACATCGCCGAGAAATTTAAGTGTATATTTAACGCCGTTGCATTTCACTCACGCTGATAACCTTGTGATGGTTACTTTTCATGATACCCATATCGCCGAGACGATATTTGTACTGTGCATAAATACCGCGCACTTCTTCAATCTGGTGTAAATGTCACATTTGCTTGGAAAAGGTTATGTCGCTGATTTAGTGGAGATCTGTCACCGATTAATGAAAGAAACATTTCTTATTCTAATAATAACTGAGAATATTACTGATTAATTAATTTGATAAGATTAAATGTTTTTACGATAAAAATACGTTATTCGATTCAATAATGTATTGTCTCAATTCAAATGTACGTAACAATTAAATTTCTACTTTTATGATACACAAATATTAACAGTTCAATATATTTTTACAGATAAGTATCAATATACGTATGTGTTTTGCAATGTACAAAAACCTAAAGTCATTTATCACTTTGGTTTTTATGCATTAATTAACGAATATTGTATACTTCTTTTCTAAGTGATTATTGGTGTCAGTAGTTGTTCAAGATCGAGTGCACACCTATTACTGACAATAAGGTTATATTTGCATCTGAATATTTATATCTATACAAAGCTATATTTTCAAATAAAAGAGTATTAAATTACGTTTTCAAGTATAATATAAAGTAATATTCACTACACTTTTTAAACCAATTTCAATTAAAAATTCAAAACACATCATTAAAAATTTCACACCAATTCTCAGTTATTACACACCCTCCAGGAAACAAGAAAACTGCACTAAACCCCACAACCTCGACACTCCTCTCCCCCAAAAAGCCCCCCAAGAGCAATTTTGCCCCGCAAAAAAGAAACCCGCGCACCGCAGGCACTTGCCTCGACGCGTTTCGAGTGCTTATATATATACGTTACACACACGCCTCGACCTCTCCTGCACTACAATACACCGCAAAAAGACAGTGCCTCGCCGCCGCGGCGGTGGCGCGAGGCCGAATCAATCGCGATTTATCCGAGCGTTTCTCGCCTCTTTTTTTCGTGCGGCGGATTACGAGAGAGAGAGAGAGAGAGAGAGAGAGAGAGAGAGAGAGAGAGAGAGTGCGCGCGGGTGCATGTTTTCAAGCGCGAAGATCAAGGCCGAGGCGTGTATACTGTCGAGTCGCGAGTTAAAGAGAGCGCACGTATATAGCCGAAAAGTAGTAGGTATAGTGGAGTTGGAGTTGAGTGCGCCGGAGGCACTTGCTATATATGAGTGATTGTTAAAGAAACGGTATTTTTAGTGTTGCCAATGCACTAAGTAGAAAGGAAATATTATTACGGTCTGATAAACGTTTGAAGTTCTTAAAAACGATGCATTTGAACATTTTAAACACAAAACTAAGACAACTATACTATGTTTTTTTTTAATTAACGTCGCCATGTTTGTGCTCCCATGTGGTGCTGATCGACGACGGGGGTCTGTGGTTTGTTTGTAAACAAATCACATGTAATTTTAAAAGAGGTGCTTGTATCAATTGGCAGAGACTAGGATTCGAACTCTGGTCACCGGCGTGGAAATCCGACACTCTACCGATTGAGCCATTGAACAATTGGCGTAATTCTGAATTTATTAGAATAACTTTAGGATTTAATTATATCTAACCTATGAGACTTTAAAGTACATCATACGTACAATATGCTTTAATTTTTGCAGAATTTTTTTAAACTTATCTGTCTACAGGAGTGTTATGAATGCTGTCGTCAACTTTATGAGTTTTAAAATCCCAGCTCAATTTATCGTATCGTAATGAGTACATCAGCGTAGTAGCGTCATCTAACCTATGAGGTTATTTAGTTCGAACTTCAAACAACTATGTAAGCGAGCAACCCGGTTTTTATTTACAGTTTTTATAGATAGATTTAACGTTTTTCGTTTTAAAATTCCAAAATAAATAACAACTTTAACCCCAAATTAACAGTAAAAAAGAGATTTTTAGTTTGGTCCAAAAATTAGGTGAAAAACTACCGTTTTCTTAACAATCACCAATATAGTCGTGCGGCGTGCTTTTATCAAGAGAAGCGGAGAAGGTGTACACTTGTGATGGTTGTTGGGATACGGTTGGATGTGTATGTGGGGATTCTAAGGAGGGTTGGTGGGTGTTTTGATAAGTCTTGGTTGCGAGGAGACGCGTTTTCGTGCTTTGTTGGGTTGATGCGCTTTTGGATGACTTTGTTTGATGAAATAAGATTTATCTAGAAATTAGGATGTTGCAAAAAAATAAAAAAATTGTTGACTATATTAGAATAGCATAAAGAAAAATTATCATATTTTTGTTTTTTCTTTCTTAAAAATAATAAATTTTAAAATTACAGATGTCAAAAATTGCGGAATTTTCGGTATACATGCTTTATTATTGTTATCGTGACGTAACATAGGTAAATTTCAGACTATTGTATCTACTTAAATTTTTGTAAGTTAAAGTTAATTAAAGCAAGAAACAATAGCACCTAATTTTTCCTCACATGCCAAAATAGGCATACAAAACTCTAATTAAGTTGATTAAAAAATGAATTGTAATATTTTGTAATTCCTATAAGAATTTGTATCGAAGTTTATTTTTGTTTAAATGCTTTTAAACCCCTTTATGTTAGAAGATGCTTATTTTTTATTCGATTGAGTATTTTAGTAATTTATATTTTTTATAAATGTATAATGTAAGCATATGCTAAAAAGTATAATATTATAATTATATGCAAGTGTATTCATATATTTATTATTGGAAACTTATTATCTGATCTAAATTCATTACCCTCATTTACTTTCTTATTTTTTGCATCCAACTTCACAATTTTTAAATATTATATAAAATTATTTTTTTTTATAAATTATCATCTAAATTTTTATGAGATTTATAGAATTCCCTCAAATAACTATGTTAATTGTATTACATACAATCCACATTAATTTGTCAAAACACGAAAAATTACGACATCTTCGAAAATAAAAATATCAACAGCAAATGAACCAAACCACCTAAATAATGCACTTCATACAAATTAACTTGAATTATACATAAACTTCCAAATTAACGATTCAACTACATGAAACTCCTCCTCAAAAGCACTCACAAAATCGCACTCGCGTAATTTCACATCACTCGCGAATTCCTGAAAACAAAGCGCCGAGATCCCGGCCTCCGCACTTTCGTAACTCGCAACGCTTGAATGTCATTTTTGCGCGCGCGAAACCGCGCACAATCCGCTTCCAAGGGTATTACAACGAAACTCGAACCTCATCACGGCGGGCGATGATCATTACCGTCCCGCGAGATTTCTCTCCCCCCGCGTAATGGTGTATAAAGTCTCGGGTATTTCAGTGAGTTTGCGCCAACGGCAGCGCGGCAGCTTGGGTCGATACATTTCGAGCGGATCAACGCTCGAGATTGCTCGGATGTATAGATCGGGGACGCGGTGACTTTGTCTTACTTTTGCGAGGCTGGGATAAAAGTGTATAATGCTCTCTTTTTTTGCGATGTAAATGTAATGTCTTCATAGAGGGTAACATTAAGTATTAATTAATACTTACGTTGAAGTTTTTGTATTAGAAATGAATAAACCTTGTCCAATTTTAAGATTGTTGTAAAGTTAATATTTTGTTTAAACTTAAAATATAATTATTATTTTTTGTGAGTAAATTAGTTCTTGTAAATTACTAATCGCATTAATTTTATAATAATAGAACACACCACGGATAATTTATTAATAAGTATTGACGTTTTAAATATCTTAATTTAGGTGCCTTATCAATGAGGGTAAATAAATTATTATGTTAATAAATTAAAAAAATATTGTTCAAAATCTAATTACAAACATTTGATTGCAAAGTTATTTTTCTTGTGATAAAGAATATGTATTACTTGCAATACTAACCAATAAATTTTTTAGATGTAATTGAATGTGATTATATTACATTCACATAAAGTATACGGACGGAGATAAAGTATACGGTACTTATTTATAACTATACCAGTATTGCTAGAGTAACCGTACATATTGCTGTCACAGCTATATTATGGTTGCAGGTGATATTGTATGGTTGTAACAGCAAAATAATATTGCTGTGAGATAAATAACAAAGTATTGTGCAGCAGCAATACACAGTTTCAACAAGAATCTGGATACTCGAGCAATACATTTTTCTCAGTGAGTCTTCGCCTTCAAAAAACCTTTAAAAAACCTATTATTAAAAGCAGTAAATATGTCCGCAAAAGTCCGCAAATCGTCTCTACCAAAAATCAGTCCCTCAAAGCTCTATACCTTACTACACCTCGCTTCCACCAACTCTCCCTTTCTCTCTTCTCATCCTTAGGAGGCTACTCTCCTCCGAAATTTCTCTTTCATCGCGTATCTCTCTCTCTCTCTCTCTCTCTCTCTCCTTCTCTCTCCTAACGATTCTGCATTTCTGCACGGCTCCGCTATAGCAACACTCACTGCTTCTAGTCCGAGTCCCATTATATACCCTCTCTCTCTCTTTCTCACACACACATGCACAAGAGCAGCGGCCTGCAGGCTACCGGACTAGTCTCGCCGGGACTAAAAGAAAAAGAAGAAAAATAGACGAGCACAAAGCGCGCGCGAGAGAGAGAGAGAGAGGAGGGCCATTACGAAGCTGTAGCTGGAGCTGGGCCCGAGAGCCGCAGAGGTATGAGGGGGATGCAGAGCTGCGCGCGCGCGCGGCTAGGAATGCAGCGCGCTGCAAAATGCGCCAAGGATGCGTTCGGAGGAGAGGAGAGAAAGAGAGAGAGAGGTGGATATGGTCGAGTGCAGGGCAGACACGCACGCACGCACTTTTCGAGCGTGATTCTCTCTCTCTCTCTCTCTCTCTCTCACTCTTTCTCTCTTTCTCTCTTTCTCTCTTTCTCTCTGCTCTTCGCGTGTTGAGTTTTGCTTTTTGGGAGAGAGACTTGGTGCTACTCGTTGTATTGGTTATGATTTGAAGTTTTTTTTCGATTTGAGATGATTTGATTTGTTAGGATGGAGGAGGTTAGGGTGGGAGAGATTATTTGAGGGTGGTGCTTGGACGTGAAAATTTTGTTGTGGTTGATTGTTTTGGATTTGTTTGTTTGATTCCCTGATTATAAGCAAGGTTTTTAGTTTAATAAGCCGGGAACCTCGGTAAAGCTGGATAATTTTTTATCAAGATAAATAGATTCGTGTACCAATTCATTTCTTGGTTTATAGGCCGTGTAAGTATTGTATCATCATGTGTAACAATTTGCATTATTTTCTGACGAATCGAGACTTTTATTTAATGTAATCTAAGGAGCCCTTGCACTTTGAATTAGAATGTTGCATACAAATAAAAAGATCTTTTACATGAAATACGTAGAATACCGAAAAATAATTAGGTCGTATTGTTTCTTTTGTCATAAAAATGAAAAATTTGAAATTTACAGACCTTTAAAGTTTCCGAATTTTCGATATATATAGATATCCTCTAATGCTACTTGACGTCATGAAAATATACAATCGTGACGTCACACAAATTTCAAATGACTGTAATTACTTAAATTTTCGTTAAAATAAAAAAATAAGAAATACGACCAAATTATTTTAGCATAAACTATTTGAATATAAAATAAAAGAAAATCATGCAACAACTGAATTGTGTTGCCCTAATAATTATTGTTTTTTTCGCCTTTTGTTATCATAGAAATATCATATTTTGTTATAATGCTTTCACTAAATTGAATTTTTTCTCTACTTATTTATTTATTCATGTTTTGAGAATACAACAAAATATTTAAATATTATTTCATTATAAAATAATATTTGTTTAAATAAAATTCCTTGACTTTGGATAAAATATTTTAGGGGAATCGTACATCTGAAAGAAAGAAAACAAGAAAATGTATAATCATTAACATACTGCCGCTATTTTCCAAATGAATCCTATAGTTTGAGCTATACCTAGTTACAGGCATGGGTAATTATAAATTCATATATGAATTTGTATGAAAATCACTAAATATAAAAAAGTCTAATTGTCAAGGACCTCGCATAGAACAAAGGTAACGGGGATACAGCGGAATGATCTTAAATAAAGTATGATTTAGATCGTGAAATTTCAATCGAAGTCTTCATTGACCCGAAATAATAATTTTTAATCGGCATTTCATGATGTATTTCATACTTAATTTAAGTTCTTTTCAGTATATCCTCTTATACATTTGTTTTGAAATTATAAATGGGGTTGGTTCATAAAATTTATTTTGTATGAGTGGTATATATAACAAATGAATGCTAGATACTAAATATCAAATTAAAATATATTTGCAGAAGTTATAACTTGTCAAGTGTCCCAAACTATTGGTATAAATAAGTTCAAATGATAACGTCGCAATAATTTTAGACCACTGTTTGTAAATTTCCAAGATATCATGAAAATTCTTAAAGTTTCTAAAAATAAAGTATCGTAATATCTCCGATATAACTCAATATTCTGTCAGCTAAAAATGAGTAGCCGACCTAATTTGATTATTTGTATACAAATCCAAAATCGTATACGTCTCTACTATACATTCAGGCACCGTAATTTTTCCTGTGCAAATCCTCTTAGTGTACGTACTCTCAAACCTTTCGCGACAACCTACAAATTACAACAAAACTAAGTCAGAAAAAGAACAAAAACGCGTGCCGCAGCATCACGATAACACCATCGGCTGCATGCACACAGCACTGGTGCATGCGCGCACAAACGGGTTTCCACCTTCCAGTGTCCAACGATGACGCCTTATTCTACCTCTCTACCTCTCTCTCTCCTTCTCATTCTGCGTACCTCGTTTTCGCGAAAAAGAAAGAAAAGAAACGAAACGACTGCGTAAAAGAAAAGAAAGAAGGGAAAAACGACCGCGCAGCGAGTCCTCGCAGGTATATAGGAAGCGAACGGGCATCAGGGACGTGTGGGCGGATGCGCCGGGCATTTTTGACGGATTTGTCACACGCATACCTTACGTACCTACCGACTGTCGGGATGGTGGGTTCTGGGAAGACTTTTTGGTCGATCGGTTTTTCGAGTGCTTGCCTTTGTGCAAGGGGTGGAGTTCGCAAGCGATGAGAATGGTGCATGGTTCTGCGAAGGTGTCGGAATGCGTCAGCTGTTTCGGAAGATCGAGTGGATGAGATATGCGGGAAACGCGGCGGTGGCTTTGCAAGAGGCTCGGGTAGAATCTGCCTTTTGGAAGTAGTGGCATCTTGTTGGAGGGAAATCTATGAGAGTTTTTCGTATTTCGCTTTAAGATTTGTGGTATAGAAAAATGCAGAACATTGTAGGTTTCTTGTAATAAAGTACTGTAAACTTGCATAATACGCATAAATTTATTCATTTCTTACTATTTATACATTATAAATTGATATTAGGAGTTTAAATTTACCGAGCGATCTCTGGAAAATACAATAAAGCATGGCCGCAGCGGGTGCATACTATGAAATATATCAAAATACATGTATTTCCATAGCAACGTATGCCATGTTTAGTTATACTGGCTGTCGCGGTGGTTGTTTCCATCCTCAATTAGCACCATTATATCAAATATATTTAATAATGTGGTAAATAAAATAGTCCAAATTACGTTCGAATTAACCCTTTCAGGGGCACATTTTTTTTTTAAATTTTCAAAAAATTTTTCAAAAAAACTAGCGTGCGAAAAAATTTGAAAAAAATATATATTATATAGCTGGACACGGACTATAGATAAAAAAAATTCAGAGCTCTAGAGTTTTTCGTTCAAGAAAAAACGATTTTTTACGAAGAAAAACGAGTTTTTTGTGATTCAATTGTTTATAACTATTTATAAATAAATAAATTTGCATACTTTTCTATACAATACTTATAACTTATCATCTCAAGAGTCCAAAAACGTATACGTACCACTGCCCCTGTAAGGGTTAAAGCACACCGTCCTACGTAATTTCAATAGTTTTGCAATATGTATGCAATATTTATACAATATTTTTCAATGTGTACCGATTTCTTTTTCAATATTTATCTATCGTTTTGCCAATATTTACGCAATATTTTTCATTATTATTCCAATATTTATAAAATCAAACAAAATGTTTTCCCAGTATTTTTTTAGACCGACTTTTGAAATGCAGGTATATCTACAACGATAACCGTTTATAAAAACTGTTAATTCCTGTTTTAGAACTTGCTCAAAGTAAAATTTATCAAACACTGAGAATATGACATGTAGATAACAAACACGCTTCGTTTAACATACATGTCATATTTTATAAATCAAACAGTTGCATGTATCATAACATCACGAATGTTAATCCAAGCTGCGATACAACAGTAACTTTCTTATCTATGCTTCCTCATTCCTCCCAAGTCACGAATTCACAAAATCTAAAATCATCCAGATCCTCAACATCCAAACGTGCAGCGATCATCAAACTTTTGTACGATCTCCCTTTCTTTAATCTTGCAACCTTATACATCCGCGCCAACTACACCACCCATCCAAAGATCAAAAGCCCCCACCAAACGCACACGTGCGCACTTCTCCGCTCGCAAACAATAACAAAACGTCATAAACAAAGGCTGCGCGCGCGCGACGGAAAACATCGTCGGTGCGCGCGGGGCCGTTGACTTTTTGCGTCGCGCGGAGAGTCACGTTTTCTCGCGCGCGCTTATGCAAAACCTTCGCTTGCATGCAGCTGCGCGGCTATTATTATATATGTAGAGGCGCCACGCCGGCGTGTGTGTGTGCGTATCGGGAAAAATGAGGTTAATCAAACGCGGAAAATGCATAATTCGCCTAATGAATTCGAATGGCGCGCGTTGTGTGCGGGGTTGCGACGAGGGAAGTTTGTGCGTATAGGTAGTAGTTGGCAGTTAAGCGTGTGAGCTGCAGTTGGGAATTCATTGGCAATTGGAGAGATTTGAGCTTGGTGAGCTTTTGCGTGTGGTAAAATGTTTGAATCTGGCGTGGGTGATGTAATGTGTGAGGAGGATATTTGAGGAACTTTAAAATTAGTGTCAGTCTTAATTTTGGATTTCCATGTATGCTGTGGTGCAACTTGGTGCTCTGACCCAGTATATTTTACCAGAGTTTTATTAAATGATTCCTGTAGTTTTAAATAATGTATCTTGAAATTTGCCTTAATTATAATACTTATAGCCTATACTCATTACGTGGCAAGGATAACTCGAAAATATACGGGTCTCTTCTCTCTCAGATTTTTGGAGTAAAAATCTCACTCCAAATGCTATAAGTGACTGTGTTTTCATGATTTTGCAGTAGAATTTCACTCTAAAATTATAAAAACAGTCACTGATTGCAGTTAGAGTGAGCTAATCACTCGAAAAATTATATACTATCTTTCGTAACGCACGTAAATTGCTATTAAAGTTTTTTACTGTCAGAGAACTTTATTTTTGACTGTTACACAATAAATTAAAAGTCGATAAAAATGATAAAATTCAACTAATTTCCACGTTCGAATACGTCATCAATAATAACGCTACCCGCATCTTAATATCAACCCTGATTTAACTCACTCGAAAAAGTGTACCCAACGCCACATCTGCATCAACAAACAACCAAGCCTCGAACCTACATCTACATGCAAAAATATTTATTCAAACTCATAATCCCAACAATCATCGCGTAATAAGACTGCACTTCTCGCTCAACGGCACAAAATGCACGCGGCCCACTCACTTTCGGCACGCGGTCTTTAATCATAATATATAACGTCGACGCACACGCGATTCGGTCGGCGCAGCGACGTCGACGACGCGCGTACACGCCGCGAGCTAAATATGCATTATACGCACACCTATATACATTACGCACGCGAATTCGCATGGCGCGCGCTTGATTATACCGCGAGGAACGAGGGGCAAGACTTTTCAACGCCGGGCGCCGCGCTGCGAAATTTTCGCTCGAGGAAGTGGATCGTTATAGAGTTATGTGACATTTAATAATTGTCGATGTTGAGGAGTTTTATTTTAGTTTTAAATGTAAATTTTTTGTTTTATTTTTGTGTGGAGTTCGGGAAAGTACGTAATGAATAGTTATGCTTTAGTCGTATGCGTCGTATTGTATTTTTATCGATTTTTGGATCGATATAGTGTATATAGTAAGATAAATAAAACCTCATTTGTACATTTTTTATGAATTGTCATGTATAATAAAAGTTTATGAACAATTTTAAGGCATTGAACTCGATTGAAACCTGTTGAAATTTGTCATATTCGCATATCTACATTGTATTCAAATTTAAATTTATACAATTTTTAATGTTAATTTGAGTTTCTTATAATGTTTAAAAAATGTTATTACCGTCACGCACCCAGTTCCTGATCAGCTAAGAGCAATTCCTGATCATCTATTATTTCCATAAAAGCCAATAACAATTAAACTTTTTAGACTTTGAACAGGAACATCTAAATAGTAGATAGTTATATCTGCAATCTTCAAAAAAGTTTTTGCAGCAACAAGTTTAAAGTAATATTTTATGTAAGAAAATGATCAGGAATTGGGTCCTGATCAGGAACTGGGTCCGCAACGGTAGTTATTTCTGAAATTTTCTTAGACAGAGCTATTTTTATTATTCGAATGAACAAAGTAGAACAGCAATTTTTCATAAATCTCGCGACAAACTCAATTTTTGGAGTTATAATTATTTTGCATACTTCATTAACAAATCTGAAATTTCGCAGAATCGTAATTATCGATAAATTATCAATAATATATTTTAATTTCACCTTGTTTCTTTCGTTTTCACATTCATGTGCCTTAAAAATGTTATACACACTTACTTTTGTTTATATAGTTATGTGATCAATACAGATCAGAATTATGACTGGCATATTCACCTATTTATTTATTTTTAATCTGCTGATTGTAACTAAAATAAGTCGTTTTTATATAGAGAACTGAGAAGCAATAAATTGGTACAAATAATCTAATAATAGAAGAGAAACGCAGTTTCAATTTTACTTATAAAGAATACAATAGTAAAACAACAGATTTCCCAGCATTGTCATCCATCAAATCTTAACTTAATCGCAACATTATCCAGAAAATCAAAATATCAACCACTCGAAAATTAAACAATAATTAAAAACCATACTCAAAATCACGAAACAAAATTTATTATCTCCCCTATCAATCCCAAAATCTTCTCACCAGTAACATTTCCTCACAAAATAATCCAAAACACAATTTTCCGTACACACTAAAAGAGCACGAACGAAGGAAATTATAATATCCCGTGTGCTGCACTCGTCGGCTCGTCGCTTATCGCGATATCTCCCGCGGCGGCGGTGCAGACCTCATATTTACAAGAAGATAAGGGCACTCACGCGCGCAGCCTGCTGTTACTGCATGCATATATATATAGTTAGTGTAGCGCTGTGCAGCGATGCATTTGCATGCATATACGCGTACGTATAGCGAGTGGCGCTGTTCCGAAGCCGAAGCGAAGCCGAAGCAAAGCAAACCGAAGCGAAGCGAAGTGAAGCTGCAGCTGAAGATTGATTTATCATACGATTTCGTGCGTGATTCGGCTTGTTACGCGGGGGAGGAGGAGGAATTATTGCGCCGATGTAACTTAATTTTCCGGCGTGGTGCTGTGCTGCCGCAGGGATTTATCGGCGTGCCGCAGCTCGACTGCTGTTGTATTCACGGTATACTTACTTACACTGGATTTATGCTTTCGTTTATTGTATAATGTAATGGTTGATGGGTGGCGTGTGTACGAATTTGTGGGAGAGAGTTTGCGAACGAATCGGCGTTGTTGAGAGGTAATGAATATGATTATTTGGAGAAGTTGTGTAAGATTAATTATAGGTTTTGAAACATAACACAATGTTCGTATATTCTGCATGATGCGTTGAAAAGAAACTTCGTTTTTAGAAAAGATGAGAATTTTGTACTGGTTTTCGTTTAGTTGGATATTTTTCTCCGTTTGGTTATGTTGTGGCATTGTTAATCATTTCCTTATATCTATAGAGTTTGAGATATCAGTGAACATTTATGGTAGCCCGATTCACTCTCTTAGAGTTGATTTGGGTTATCAGGGGTGCACAAGAATTTTATCACAAACTTCGTCCTGAGATGTCTGGATAAGTGGTCATACAAATTGAAATCCATACGTCATTGGGCCTAAAAAGTTGAGAAATATATAAAAACACAAATTATCCCTTTTAATCACTTTTATGGTCTTAATAGGATTCAACTCAAAACTGCTTACTCTACAAATTTTCTTTCTGGTTTCGAATCTGCATTGTTTCTAGACTATTTATTTACCACACGGAGAGAATTTTCTAATAAAAATTATGACGAAATTCGCAGTAAAAATTACCGTGAATAACTATAAAGCTGGGACACTCTAACTTTCCGGCAGTTTTTATTGATATTTACGATAAATTTTACCGTACTGAAGGGTAAAATTTGCCTGCCGTAGAGTAAAAGTTCCCTGTATAAATCTTAGAGAAAACCAAAATTTGTGGTAAAATTTGTATGTAATATTTTTTAAAAATCTGGATTTTCTTCTAATTGTTGTAGCACAGTATCATTAATACTTAAATAAGTACATTATACACATTTATATTTAAGTTAACCTAAAATGTGTACACGCTCAGTTGTTTTCTTTATCAACTGTCTTCTTTTTCTCAAATCAGGCAAATTTTACCATTCAGTGCGGTAAAATTTATAGTCAATGAGGTAATTTTTATAGTAAAATATCAGTAAAAAGTGCCAGAAAGTAGGAGTGTCCCAGCTTTATAGTTATTTACGGTAATTTTTACCCTGAATTTCGTTATAATTTTTATTAGAAAATTCTCTCTGTGCATGAAAGATATAAAAAAATAATTGTGAAACCGTGTTTGAGAAACGTTATTTCTAAAAAAAACCAATGATTAGACAAATTTGTATAACGAAGGATTAATGTTAATTAATTAACCCATCGAAGGGTTAATGTCAATTTTAACTGTTTTATCTGGTTTAACTTATTAAAACACAAATTTTTGTATTGATTGGTCTCCCATGAACATCGTATCCAATGTGGCGAACAAAATGACATTTCTCAGAAACGTCTTCAGCATTATTTGTATATTTTGCTTGGTAAATAATGTAAAAATAATGCAGATTTGATACCAGAAACAAAAGTCACATTATAATCATTTTATCCAAAATCATATTAACTCCTTGACTCCCAGTGGGACGTATATGTCACATGAATAATTTTTCGTTTTTTCTGATTTTTGATATGATTAAGTGGTTACATGATATAGATACTCATAGTCAATAAAAGCTAGGAAAATTGAAAATATAGAAAAAAAATTATTTTAATAATCGGTTTAAAAATGCCACCAATTCATCCAAGAATTTTCTCGGAATCTCCTCACGGCGAAATCACAATTCAGGAATCAACGGGCAATTCAGACCCACCGTGAACTCCAACACCAACAATTCAATCCCACCCCCTTCCCAAATCAACTCAACCTAACGTGCAAACCCCTCTTACACCCCACACTCCACACCTCATACAAACACACAACTCGCCTGCACAGTCTCCCAGCTCGCGGTCACTAAACTTGGCCGCCGCGACAAACAGACACACACACATACACACACACACTGGCGCATTATCGGCCGGCGCGCGACCCGCATGGCCTCGCCACGCGCGAAAATGCATTCGCGCATGTGCACTGCAGTACAGTATATATACAGCACGTTGGGTTTTAACGACTCTCGACGGGCGCGCGCGCGCATTGCTGCACAACTGCACAAGCCTTCTTATGAATGAGAATATATATATATATATGAAAGAGGCGGGAGTTGGATGAGGTCAGGGAGCGCTGCGGTGCTGCACTGCACATTGCAGTGCCGCATGCAGCGAAATTACGATGACGACGGCGGGACGCGCCGATGTTGTCGATGCGTGTTATAACGTAACTTGGCGTTCGTGCTTTGTTTAGTAGGTGTGTTGTATTGTGTGTGTGTGTGTGTGTGTGTAATGGCGTATAGGTGGAAAATACGTAAGGATAAGGACAATTTATTGTGTAAGGGTGATGGATTTAATTTATAGAGTTCGGAGCTAACTGTTGTGTTGGATAATAAATAGAAACTTTGAATATACGTATTTCGAAAAAAATAGTTTGTTAATATATTACAGAGTTTTTTGGTAAAAATAGAAACAATTTAGTTGTTGGTTAAATTTATAAGTATATTTTGTATGCAAAGTATTTTGTGGTTTTATTGTCATGGTTCGTTATTTGTTGTACATGAATACTTGTCATCTTTTCTAAGAACTTCGTAAAGAAAATTGTTATAATTACTCGAAACTTGACCGATTTATATTGATCACTATTTTGAAAAAGCAAAATACTTTGTAATTGAACTTTGAATATTAAAAAATAATTTATGGTATAATTTGTTGAGCTTAGATATCATAAGAGCTACTTTTGTTAGACTTAGGACATTGTATTATTTAATGCAATTAATTCTTACAGCCAAGTTTTACTTTTATTTGATTGATTGATTGATTGCTTTTATTATTATCAATAATTAACTTAATTATTTGTTTATAAAAAAATGCTTTTATCGGTTATTCTGAGCCAAGTTAATTTTGAATTAACAGACTGTGCTGCACTCGGCCTCTATGGTTGGAGGTATTTAATTTTTTATGTATTCCCGTAGAAATATAAAGTTTATCTTCATATCGAAATTACCATAAAATGGAGCTGAGCCAGCAGATTTGGGGCAAACCCAGTTTGTTTATATAATCTAATATCTTTGTTATAAAATATATACTGCTAAGCTGTGTAATTATTTTGCAAAATACAAACAGTTCAGTAGTTTATTTTTAGTGCTTCATAATAGTTTAACGGAATATCATAAATGAAGATTTAATACAAGCGATAAACAAAAGTCTGTTCGGATCACTCCACAGCATTCCATTTAGAACAATTGAAATTGTTGAACAAGATGGCGTTCTCTAGTCTTTAAAATATATCCTATAATTATGTTATATTTTAATAATAAACAATTAATTAAGTTATTAATTTTCTGAACCTTTTTCTGTTTCAGGTATGTAGCTCAGTGGCACTTTTGACGAGCGTAATTTCACTAACATAATACGGTGAGTTATTGGAATAGCTATATTTTCGAAAGTAACAGAAATCTAGTTAATTGAGAATTTGCATAAAATACATGTTTTCTATGAAAAATGATTCTTTTTGGAATGTAGGTGAAATCATAATTTTTCCAATAAAATCGTTACTGAAATTTAATTAGCAACAGCTTTGCTAAGTATATTACTCATTGAAATTTCCAATTAATATTCTCAATACACATATAAAAAAACACCTTTTAAACATGTCAAAATTGTCGAAAATCTACTTTCATCCTCTCTATATCTCTCGATTTTTTTATTCGGCGCGCAATACCCTCCTTTTACAAAAGGCTCGAGTCGCCGCCGCGGCCGCGCGTGTATACACGCGATTTCGATCGCGACGCGTGGAGAAAGTACTCGAGAGAGAGAGAGAGGCATCGCTCGCTCGCTGTCCTTTTACGGGGCGATTCCTCGCCAATTTTTCATCGTCGTCGTCTTTTATACCGGCTGGACCGCCTAAAGTGCGCGGTGCTGCTTGAAATAAATTTGTCGCTGGGTAATTGATGTATTGCGGGATGTTTGGGAGATGTGGAATCGTGCTTTTGAAAAGTGGAGCTTTTCTGTTTGTTAAAATGAATGTGAGATATTGCAGCGGTTAAGATTTATCGTGTATATTTTTGGTGAAGTTGCAACAGATTTAAAATCAATAATATACGCAGCAGTAATGTTTGAAATTAAGTATTTGAATAATGAACTATAACAAAGTGTACTTGATGTCTTCTGAATCTCTTGAGCTTTGAATCAGTATAATAATTATAGTTTTATTGCAGTATTTACTTCTTTACCTCTTCTACAGTTGATTAAAAAAACCGTGTCTATCAAACATAATTTCGGCACTAACGACAATTTTCTTATAATAAATTGAAAAAAATGTCCGTGAATGGAACAATTGAAATATTAATTTGAATAATTAGTTAAAATGACACATTATAGATTCAGCTATTACTAATCATTAGTTCGAATTGAGAAATTTATCCTTATTCGCTACATATGATCGTCATTATTAATTAGAACATTGAATTGCTCTAAACACAAACGGAGAAAATAGACCACTCGAACCTTTCTTAACAAAAAATTCGCATCGCAAGCTTATAGTCCGTACCAGATACCAATAACCAAGCTCTAGAGGAAATGCACCAGTTTTGGCCACTGCTCCGTTTCTATCCATATTTTGATAATATTGTAAAGAAATGAAAAGTAGTAAATTAAAAAAAAGAAATATCTTTTGTTGCCATATTAGTACAATTAGATGCAATCATCGCTGGTAGAAATCAGGCAGTACAAACGCTTTTCTTCACCATAAGTAGCCATTCTCTATGTATCTGTAAAAGATAAGTAATTAATAGTTATAGTTACGGTGAAAAAGAGCGTGTTATAATTAGCTAAAATGGGCACTTTTCCACCAGGGATAGAATATTGAGAGAAATCAAATAACAAAGACAAACAAGGTTCTTAAAGTGTAAGCTCCCAAACAGTACTACCTTCGTCAAACATGGTGCATTCACCCTATCCCAAAAACCTCACACCTTTCTTATTAAAAAGCAAAAAGCAAAAAAAAAAGACCCGCAAGCACCATCGTCATTACGACGATGACGATCATCCACGGTCGCCCGTCATTGAGAGGCACTGCACCGGCAGCAGCCTAGCAGCCTTATACACACACTTCTAGAGCACACGAGTCGCGCGCTCTCGTTTCTCCTTTTATACACGGCCCGCGGCTGTTGTATAACAGCAATGAAAGTACATGTACTCTCTCGCAGACTCTCGCGAGCTGCGCGCGACACATTTTCCTCCATATCTTCCGGGGGCGGACTCTCTCTCTCTCTCTCTCTCTCTCTCTCTCTCTCTCTCTCTCTCTCTCTCTCTCTCTCTCTCTCTGTATTTATTTATTTATTTACTTCACTGATCGACAAGAACAACAGCTTTAAAAATGTAATGTAATGTATGTAATTTTAATTGTATGACTGATAGATTTGATGTCTAGATTAAGAGTTATGTTTACAGTCCTGAGGCAGTGTGCAATATTTTATGTCGACCTGACTTCGAGTACGTGTAACCTTATTTAACGTTTACTAATTATGTGATATTTTATGTAATCTAACGATGTGATATTTTCATGGAAATTATATGTTATATTATTTTATACTTAGAATTAAATGTAAACCATGTTTTGTAATATTTACAAATAAACTCTCTCTCTCTCTCTCTCTCATCACTCTCATCCTTTCTTCGCGCGCACACCATGCTCTCGATTTTAATATCGTGTGTGTATATGTGAGTGTGTGTGTGTGCGTGTGCGTGTGCGTGTGTGTGTGTGTGTGTATTGTGTGCAGACGAGGAATCGAGGACTCGCCGTGCAGAGCGTGGTGTGTGACACTTTTTCGATTTCGCGCTGTCGCGGGAGTGTGGCTGTTTTTTTTTGTGTTTGTCATCGCATGCTTCGGTTTTCTGTTTCGAGAGGATTTTTGATTTTTTTGTAGTGTGTGGTTAATGGCTTTTGCCTGGTGGATGGTTTTTTTGTTGTTGTGCTTTTGTTGCAGAAGTATACGTGTTGGGTTGATGACCACGCGCACTCCGTCGGACATGTATTTTTACTTCGGTTTTTAATAGATTTGGGGAGTAATGAAATTAATGTATTACTTACAATTAAAGAGGTATTGTCCTGCTTTTGTGTTTGTACGAATTTAAAAATATATTTGAGAATCATCTACATCAATGAGACCTTTTTAAAGAAGAATGCAGTCCACATTATAATTGGGACGTCAGAGTCAAATGAAATAAGTCCATTTTAGACATTTTGCAAGCTCTTGCAAGCATGTCAACATGAGTGATATAAAAAAAGTGAAATTTTATGAATTATTAACATTGCGAGTAGTACTTAAATATGCTATTTATTAATTGCATAGTTTAAAACAGATAAATAATGACGTGATTGACAAACAGTTTTGCACATTTTTATGGACGGTTACTAAATTTAAAAAATTTACTTATTACGTTATAGTTCTGAATACTTCAATTATCGGTTGCCATCTTTGACATATCATGTATAAAAGAGTTTTTTTTATACATCGACAGTAAGCTGTTTGATTTTCTTGTTTTTAAAATAGTCATGCTAGTTGGACACTTAAAAAAAAAATTTTTGAGAATCTTTTTAAAGGTTGCTAGTATAGATATTGATGTAATTTCTTTTTGAGTTTGATAAATATATTCTTAAAATACATAAAAGACATCTATAAACATACAAAAAGTTCGATATTTGTTTGTTGTAAAAATTATAATGACAAGGGTTAAAGCATGGCTGGATGAAAATGTAACAATTATTGTATAACGATATTCTGAGAGCTTTACAAAGTAATATTTTCTTTAGTTCAGTGCTGCAAAAAATATAATAGTTTTTCTAATTTTTGTTTTATTTCATTGTTTTAAAAATAAAATAGAAAATTAATTGTCCTAGGTATGCTGTAATAAATTGTACAGCATAAATTTTATTTCTGTTAAGTACATTGAATAAATGCTGGACTATCAATAAACATTGTTTCTATAAAAAGTACGATAAATATAATACTAAATTGTCATATTTAAAGTTAACATGGCCAAATAAATATTATATTTTACTATAAATAAGCAATTTTTATTATAAAATATGGAGGTTATTATAAAAAGAAAACTATGTTCCAATATGCAGCAGAAATAATATAGTAGACATATGCATTGAACTAGTATGGACATTAATAAAAAATAAAAAATAACGTTTCATTCAGACTTTCTGGCTGTTTGGACACTAAGGAAATATACTTCTTTAGATAGTAAATATGCATTAATAATTAAAAAAAAAGATAATGGTTGACGATGAAATACAATGTTAGGATTATAATACAT